>CM042017.1:75812165-76412165 GCA_023525715.1 Cichorium intybus
TTTCATAACAAGTCTTATTATTTTACAAATAAAATTATCATTTTCTCATCTATTAAGCTATAATGTTAAAGAATATTAATAATAATTATTATAAGTAATAATTGTGTAACATAAGTTATAAAGTCTATTGATATGTAATAGTTAATAACTTTTAGATGAAATTTCAGGAACTTTAACATTAAAAGAAATATTTCAATATAATTAACCAACAAGAATTCTTTGTAACTAAAAAGTTTTTACTTATGTTAGTTTATTACCAATAAGTCTAAAAACTTTCACAATAAAGATTCTAACTATACTATGAATTCTTTTTTTATTTGGACCATCATCATGAAATTTATATATTGTTTATTTATTATAATATAAATTAACAAATTTTTATATTAATTTTCTGATGTTTTTAAAATGAATGTCTTGATATAAGATAATCTATTGATGCTAGATTGACCTTTTGATTTCTTATATAAAATTGTTATTTCATAGTTGATGACAATGACTTAAATATTTTTTAACAAAACACATTTGTTATTATTTGAACTACATAATTTTGTTCCTGCGAAACGTGCGGGTATTCGCCTAGTATATTCTCGTGCCATACATAGCCTAGATCCAAATTTTCTTGATCTAAAAGGCAAAATTATAGTTGATTTTATAATGAATACATGTTACCATTTTATATAAAAAAATGAGCCTAAAATTAGTAATGATGTATTATGAATTACAAACATACCACATTAATTGAAAAGGCAATCTTACGCATGCCTTGGATTTGCGAACCAATAGGCCTAACAAAATGGTTTCTCAAGGTACTTTCAAATCTCAAGAAACCTACATAATATATAGATTTTCAAGAATCATGTGATATTAGCAAAAGAAAATGAGTTACCAAATATTTATTTATCAATGATCCACCTGTGTGCTCACATTTAACAGTTGGAAAACCCGTAGTTATCCCCACTATTATTGTTGTCTGCTACATATTTAGTGTCATATTAGTAACACTACAATTCTAGGGTTTTAGTTAGTCATAGATTATAGTTATTCAAGTTGGCTTATATAATTCTAAAAGGTTGATGAAGGCTACAAGCACATAAACACATAATAATGTTGTTAATTCATAGAATACCTGGAAAACCTCTTCAAAAATATGTTGATTTAACGAATACCGTGGCTAGGCTCAAAGTTTGTTTAAAACAATAAAAATACATATGGAGTGAATATTCATGTTTCATAAAAAAATCTATTCTAGGGAAAACAGGCAAATTGTAAATATGAAGAAGTAATTCGATCAAGCCGGAAAAGGGCCATGGGCCAAAAAGAAACTCGAAAACAAAACCCGAAAATTACAAAAAAAACATATAATTGTCCATAACTGCATCTAAAAAGTGTTTTTTGACTAAAATAATGGGCTAGGCCCTTTTGGGACGTTCATTTCTTTTGCTCCTTGTTCCAAGTTTTGAATCGTTTCGTTGTTGGCCGAAAATGGAGCCCCGTTGCCAATGTTATGGCCCGTTCCGTCAAATGCTGTTGGATTTCAAGGATCGATCAAACAAGAATAAAGACAAGAACACAAAGGTATTTCTCACACAGAACGTTTGACCTCACACAGAGATCCTTTTGATTAATGGAAAATCAAGTAAGTATTACAAAAACCCTAGCGATGTATTTATACAATGCTATACTACGTATATTTGGAGTATCCCTACAATTCAGGGAACTCCCAACTATAAACTAGATAAGTATGGAAACTAGATAAACTACAAAAATACGATAAGAACAAAAGACACTTCGACTGATGAACTCATCAGTAGTAGCGTGTAATCCTCCTGCTTGACAATCATCAGATTCTAGTGTGCTGATAAGTGATCAGCTGATGCTGATGATCAGCTGTTGCTGATACTTAACAGCCTAACAATCTCCCCCAATCTGATGATGTCAAAACCTTTTTAATAGAAGGAGGATTGACCAAGCGAAGCAACATACTCAGCCTCAGAGAGGATCTCAGGCTTAATCCATTTGTACTCAGGAGCATTAAGCTGAGGCTCTCTTCTTCCCAGTTCATGTGAAATCAGCATATGAAATCTATCAGCTGATTTGGCCTTGAAGCACTCAAGACGAAGATTGAAGAGATGTTCGGTAGATGCTTTCTTCAGATCAGTCGTACGCATGAAGCACATCTTTCCATTTTGATCTTCATAACTCATCCGATGGACTGGATTCCGAATAAGGGTAAGGGCTTCAGAAGGAGCACCAGGGGAGGAATGTTATTGAAATCCTTAGTCCCATAGAGAGCCAGATGATGAAACTCCTGAGACCTCCTTCTTCGTTTCTTAGGAGCAGATGAGCAGGGCTTATCAGAACGAGCAGAGGCAGGGATAAGATCCAAGCTATAAGCCTTGTCCATCCACCTTTTAACAGCACCACGAAGCTCTTCAGCATACAGCCCCTTGTGACTCCTGATAGCAAAGAGTATTTCTTCCCATTCAGTGAACCCAAAACTTCCTAATTCATGTATAAAGACTTGTTCAGGAACAAGTACTTCTTTATCTTTCCTCTGAAAATGAAGTTTCAGGACCAATTCCCCTTTGTTCTTGGAGTACCCCACTTTGACAATTGGGAGCATGGATCTCCTTCTTGAGAATACACCTTTGAATTTCGCCAAGTCGATTCGCCTGTTTGCATTTTCAGCCTGGCTTGCAACTAATCTTTGTTCCATAGTCATGGAGTCGAATCGGCTCAGGAGATCTTGCTGCTGGCTAATTCCTCCTTCCTCTTGAACAACTGGTTTGATCAACAAAGTGTCTTTTGAACAAATGATCCGGTTTGTCATGACCAGATTATGTTCAACAGCTATTTCTTTGACCTGAGCAGGGGACATGCACCACTCTTTTGCCAGGTGAAGGACTTGGGAAGAAATCTTCTGACATATTGATGTCCCAGGGACTGAGGAGGACTCAGTTTTACGTTTTCTCTTGAACACCAGGGGAGCATCATCATCAGAATCATCAGCTACAAGATGATCAGCATTTGGAATGGAATCACCTTCTGGAGCAGGGAAACTCGAATTCTCAACAGGAAAAGGTTGTCCTGGATACAAAACAGCAATAGGAGCATCATGATAAGGCATGTCAAAAAAGCCCTCTTCATCTTCTAATTCAGAGGCATAGGCTACCTCTGGCTCCCCCTCAGGATTTTCTTCTTCTTCGTTATCAGTGCTTTCTTTAGACTCCTGCTCCCCCTCATCAGGAGCAGAGACTGCTCGTTGAAGAACCGAGGATCCTTCAGCCTGCTCCCCCTCAGCATGAGCCATATCATCATCTTTGTTGAAGGAGGCAATAACCCTTGAGGCAATATCTCCTCCTGGGAGGGGATCTTGAGACCTGGACACATTCTCCCCCTTTTTGGCATCATCAGAAGGAGGTGGTGGTGGTGCAGAGGAACGAGGAGGCATGTAAAAGTGTGCAGTGCCATCAGGACCCGGTGGAGGAGATGCAGGTAGGTCAGCAGCTGTTGCATTTTCGGGTAGCACATTCACCAAGGACCAGTAGAGTAGTTGCTTAATATAAGCAACATCGGTTTCAAGATGTTGGAGTCTCGAGGAGTGGTTTTGGGAATGTTCAAGAATTTCCTGAAGGGAGACTTGAATATCATCCAGCTGAGAGGAGGTGGAGGATGGGCCAGGGTCAGGGGATGAAAAGTATGTGTTTGGGGGCTGGGGGTGGTTGTTGTGGCTTAGGTTCAGATATAGATATAGGTATAGGTTCAGGTTCAGGTTCAGGTTCAGGTTCAGGTTCAGGTTCAGGTTCAGGTTCAGGTTCAGGTTCAGGTTCAGGTTCAGGTTCAGGTTCAGGTTCAGGTTCAGGTTCAGGTTCAGGTTCAGGTTCAGGTTCAGGTTCAGGTTCAGGTTCAGGTTCAGGTTCAGGTTCAGGTTCAGGTTCAGGTTCAGGTTCAGGTTCAGGTTCAGGTTCAGGTTCAGGTTCAGGTTCAGGTTCAGGTTCAGGTTCAGGTTCAGGTTCAGGTTCAGGTTCAGGTTCAGGTTCAGGTTCAGGTTCAGGTTCAGGTTCAGGTTCAGGTTCAGGTTCAGGTTCAGGTTCAGGTTCAGGTTCAGGTTCAGGTTCAGGTTCAGGTTCAGGTTCAGGTTCAGGTTCAGGTTCAGGTTCAGGTTCAGGTTCAGGTTCAGGTTCAGGTTCAGGTTCAGGTTCAGGTTCAGGTTCAGGTTCAGGTTCAGGTTCAGGTTCAGGTTCAGGTTCAGGTTCAGGTTCAGGTTCAGGGGATGCAAAGCGGATGTGCCTGTTACCTCTAAAAGGGGATGGTATCATTTGAATGAAATCATCATTTCGAGTTTCAACTGGAGTGATTTCAAGAGCAACAGTGTTTCGATGGTCTGATGGGTCAGAGGAGGACGCAGAAGATACCTCAGTGGAAGGCTTTGATAGAAAGTCAGATGCTGATGTGCTGGAGGACTGGGATTGAGATTCCTCTGTACTAGATGAACTTTGAGAAGCGGATGAAGAGCTTTGGCGATCAGATGGTGTTGATTCGGAAGCAGTGGATTCTTCAGGATTGGCCAGAACCACTGGATCAAGTACTGGGTGGGTGGTTCTGAGAAGATGTTCACCCTGATAAGGTGTGTGAATCCACCCAGTCATGCAGGCAGGCATGGAGGCATCATCCGCTGTTGGGGCAGACTTTCCAAATATCTTTGAGGATAACATTGGAAAGGTGCAAGCAACATCAGAGGCAGAGGTATCTTCCATGGACTCAAAACTCAAAGCAAGAGCAAGGAAACGAGGAAAAGCAACATAGTTCTTACGCTCCTTGCATGAAACAAGTGATACCAACTGATCGAAGATGAGACGAGCATAGTCGAAATTCTTTTTGAGAGCCATTCCATACAGGAGACGGAGTTCATACGTATTCAGTTGATCCAGACTACTTTGTTTATATCCCAAACATTTTCCAATCACCCCTGTGAGAAATTTCCAACCAACAAGGAAACATTGATGAAGGATTGTCTTCTCCACATCTCTCTTGCCAGTGAGTTTGGGATCATAACCCAAGAGATGCACAACGGTTTTAGAGTCTTCTTCAGATGGAAGATCCGAAAAGGGAGCAGAGAAGGGTAGGCGAAGACAACGTCTGAACGTATCCACAGAGAGGGAGGCTTGGGCCTGACCGTTGCTGATCGTACCAGTGATGTAGTCTAATTCGGGAGAAAAGTTGAAGGTGTACCAAAATTCAGTGACCAAGGAGGGTTTGAACAGGTCTGGCATTCCAGAGATTGCAAAGTTCTGCAGATGTCCCTTCAAGAACTCGACGAACTGCTCAAAACCCTGATTCTTGAGTTTAATCGGGATTGAAAAAACGGCAGCAACGTTGGTTGAAAGGACAAGAACATTTGATTCAGGGCTAGCAGCAGCCTTGGAGAGGCCAGTTGATGGAATGAACTCAAACACTCGAGACATTTTGATAAAGCACGGCGATTAAGGTTTAACAGGTTTAGAAGAAGAGGGTGTTTGTGTGGGAAAGAGGGTTTAGGGAATTTGAAAGGGTATATATATGTGAGAGGAGTGGAGATATTTGGAGGGAGAGGAACGAGGCGGGGAGATCGGAAGAGATCTCATGAAGATTATGGTGCCGAAATGTCAGGGACAGGTGGCAATCATCAACGGTCAGGATCTGTGGCTAAGATACGAGAGATAAAGGCGGAAGCATGAACGGTTAATCTCAGCGACAGATGACCAATAGATCCCTTGGCATAAGAAGGACCAGCCAGTACTTCATGTACTGATGACATTGCATCAGTACATGGAGGGATCGAGTGCCTTGCAAGGCGTGCATGCAGCAGCAGCGTCTAGGGACAGGGTCTGGAGAATTTTGGCAACAAAAAAATGAAACCCTTTGTCTTTATAGGACAGACAATACAATCATCAGTTGATGCTTTGATCGGCTGATAAGGTGGGTCAGTGCTTGATGTATCAGCAGGACATAAGACTTGACATGCGGCAGCTTGTTTCCAGGGACAGGGTCTGGTTGATACAAAAAGAAAAAGATCACTCAGGCCCAAGAAATATGTGTATCAGAGGGACAGGGCAATCTCTCATCAATGGATAGACTTTGCTGGAGCACTGATAAGAGTGAATGGCTCTATTACATCTCAGGGCTGGTCTTGCCACTGAGAAACGAGACTTAGGGCACATACAGCAGCATGCTTCTAGGGACGTAGGTGTCAGAGTTGCAGACTAGATCAATGATCACCGTCAAATCAAAATCTTCTGACAGGATCACCTCGAGATGTTCAAAAGGTGATGTGTCACATCAAGTATTTATCAGGAGAGATGAATCGCCCAAAACAGAAATCTCGAGATTGCTGCAAGGGTCTATAAAAGGAAACAAAAATCAGAGAATCAAAACACACACACGATACAAGCAAAATATACTCAAGAGCAGAAGATGGCTGAAAGTCCTTTCAAGCGTTGGGATAAAGTGGAGGTGAAGATGCTGGATGAAGGGGAGTTTCAGGGCGGAACGTATGGAGGAGTGATAGTTGGCATCTGGTTGCATCGTTATGAGGTTAAGCTGACGACCTTGACTGATAGTGCAACAGGGAGGCCGATGAAAGTTTCCTGTGGTTGGGGTGCCCTTCAGCCAGTGCCACCAAAGCTGTTGGTGGAGTATAAGCCATCAGATCTGGTGGAAGTTTGGTACAAAAGGGGATGGTGGCCAGCGACTGTTTTGAGGGTGACTGATCAGTAGCAGTGCTTGGTGAAAATCTCATAAGAGATTCGTCTGTTTGTGGATGAGAGTGAACATAGAATCCATCAGTTGTACACTATGGGAAATCCATCGTTATGGCAGTATTTCAAATATTAGTGAATTTAAAAAAATGTAATATGTACTCTTTTAATGAATGAATGAAAAACTTTTGTCTATGAATTAAGAGAATTTAACTAAAGCAAAAAAATAAGATAAAATTACACTTTTACTGCGAGATCATCCCTAATTCACCAATGAAGAACAACATCTTTTTCTCATCAAGAGGTTTAGTAAAAATATCTGCCAGTTGCTGCTCAGTAGGAATGTATAGAAGCTCTATCTTCTCTTTCTGAATGATGTCCCTGATGAAGTGATGTCGTACATCGATGTGTTTAGTTTTGGAGTGCTGAACAGGGTTCTGTGAGATGAGAATAGCACTTGTATTATCACAGCAGATGGGAGTCTTTGACAGAGTGAATCCATAGTCCATCAGTTGATTTTGAATCCATAGCACCTGAGCACAGCATTTGCCAGCTGCTACATACTCAGCTTCAGCAGTTGAGCAAGCTACTGATGACTGTTTCTTGCTAGACCAACTGATTAGTCTATTTCCCAGTAGTTGGCATCCACCAGATGTACTTTTACGATCTAGAGAGCACCCTGCAAAGTTAGAATCAGTGAAACCAACTAAATCGAAAGAGGACTCACATGGGTACCAGAGACCCAGAGATGGTGTGTGCTTGAGATAACGAAAGATTCTCTTGACGGCATTAAGATAAGATTCCTTAGGATTTGCTTGATATCTAGCACACATGCTGGTGGCAAAGACAATATCAGGACAACTTGCTGTAAGGTATAGGAGAGATCCAATCATGCCTCTATAAGATGAAGCATTTACATCAGCACCAGAGGGGTCAGCAGACAGGGATATCGAGGTACTCATGGGAGTTTTTGCTGGCTTGCAATTAGAGAAGGAGAATTTCTTCAGCATATCCTGAAGGTACTTGCTTTGATTTATGAAAATTCCCTGAGAAGACTGCTTGACTTGAAGACCCAAGAAGAAGGATAGTTCACCCATCATGCTCATTTCAAACTTTGAGGACATAACATCAGCAAACTCTTCACTTAGTTCAGCGTTAGTAGATCCAAAAATGATGTCATCGACATACACTTGAGCAAGAATGATTTCATCGCCTGATCTCTTTATGAAGAGAGTGTTGTCTATGGCTCCTCTGTGATATCCCTTTTCTAGAAGATAAGATGCTAGGGTGTCATACCATTCCCTGGGAGCCTGCTTGAGTCCATAAACTGCTTTGTCTAACCGATACACGTGATCAGGGAAGACCTCACTGCAGAAACCAGGAGGTTGTTTCAGATATACTTCTTGAGGAAGATCACCATGTAGAAAAGTTGTCTTCACATCCATATGGAATACTTTGAATTTCATGAAAGATGCAAAAGCAAGGAATAGTCTGATGTCCTGCAACCGAGCAACCGGAGCAAAGGTTTCATCATAGTCAAGACCTTCCATCTGGGTGAAACCTTGAGCAACTAAGCGAGCTTTGTTTCTGATGACAATCCCATCTTCATCCATCTTATTTCTGAACACCCACCGAGTTCCAATTACGGACTTTCCTTGAGGACGTGGAACTAGAGTCCAAACATTATGTCTCTCGAATTCGTGAAGTTCATCTTCCATAGCTTTTATCCAGTCAGCATCACGTAGAGCATCGTCTACTTTCTTTGGTTCAATCAGTGACACGAAATTCACATAAAGACAGAAGTTGTTGGATACTTGTCTTCTGGTACGAACTCCTGATGTGACATCACCAATGATTTGAGTAAGCGGATGATCTTTGACAGTAGGAAGAGATTGAGAGTGAGAGGTCTCTTCGCTTTCATCATTTGATGATGGAACCGTATCAGCAGGAGAAGCTTCAGGAGGTGCTGAGAGATCTGGAGATATATCATAGGAGGTGCTGAGAGATCTGGAGATATATCATTGGATGATGGAACCGTATCAGCTGGTGAGGATAGATCATCAGAGGGAAGTAGTGCAGAGGGAATGGGAACTTGATCAAGTGAAGAAAACAAAGTGGGATTCATAAGATTCTCGAGAACTGAATGCTCATGAACTTCATTCTGATGAGGAAAGGATGATTCATCGAAGCGCACATGAATGGATTCGATCACTTTTCTTTTGTTCACATTGAAGATTCTGAAGGCTTTGGAGATTGCAGAGTATCCCAAAAAAATGCCATCGTCTGACTTGGCTTCAAACTTTGATTGTTGCTCCCTCTGTTTCAAGATAAAGCATGCACAACCAAAAGCATGAAAATAAGACATGTCAGGGGATCGACTTTTCAGTACCTCATATGCTGTCTTTCCATGTCTTTTGACAATAATGGATCGGTTTTGAGTGTAGCAGGCAGTATTTACAGCTTCTGCCCAAAAGGATAAAGGAAAACCAGCATCAACCACCATTGTTCTCCCAACCTCAATCAATGTTCGATTTCTTCGTTCAGCGACACCATTCTGTTCAGGAGTTCTCACAGCCGAGAAGTTTTGTAGGATACCCTTTTCTTCGTAGAAGTCTTCCAGAGTTTCATTGCGAAACTCTGTACCGTGGTCACTCCTCAACTGCTTTACTTTAAGATCGAAGAGAACTTCTAATTGCAGAGAATACTTCTTGCCAGCGAGTGAGGCCACAGGAACAGGTCCAAAAAGGTCCATATGCATCAAACTGAAAGGAGACACAATGGAGGAACACTGTTTAGCTTTAAAAGAGGCTTTGACCTGTTTACCTTTCTCAAATGCTGAGCACACTTTGTCTTTGACAAAGTTCATCTTGGGAATGCCTCGAACCAGTTGGTCTTTGGAGATCTTGGAGATGTTCTTGAAATTCAAATGTGATAGACGCTTATGCCACAGCCAGTTGATGTGAGATTGAGCTCATGAAAAGAAACACCTCTTCAGAGACTGGTCAGCAGAGAACATGTCCAGTATATAGATGTCATCACATCGTTTGGCAGATAGAACCACTTCTTTGGCAGCATTTATGATATTTCCTTCCCTCTTGTTGAAACAGACATCAAAATTAGCATCACACAGCTGGCTGATGGAGATAAGATTATGTTTGAGACCTTTAACATATGAAACATTTGAAAACTGTACAGATTTACAACGTATGGTGCCATATCCTTTGGTGAGTCCATGACTATTATCACCATATGTAACTACTGGGCCATTTTTCTTCACAAAATCTTCTAATAGTGACTTGTATCCGGTCATATGACGAGACCACCCACTGTCAAGATACCAAATATTTTCTTGGCCCTGCAGTTACTAACACACATGTGAGAACCTTAGTGAACCCATTTCGAAATGGGTTTGAGACACGACAAGATACTGTAACATTCAGATGGTAAACAGTTTAAGGAATTTTCCTTTTTGGTCCATTTGTCACAGCGAGAAGCTATATTTATTTTTCTGTCAGATCTTGACTCAAACATGCACTGATCCGCCATATGAGATGAATCACCACATCTATAACAGGTTCTGATAGATTTAGACTTCTTAGCTTTTGAAAATTTGATTTTATCTATAGCTTTTGAAAAGGTAAATTTCTTTTTGGAGTCATTAGAGTCAGCAGTGGATGTGTGACACTCAGGAGTTTTAAAGACAATGTTTGTGACAGCATGAAATTCACCATTAGAGATTGGAAATCTGATAAGATTCTTAGTACTGACACTAACATTTTCTTGTTCAATTCCTTTTAAGGAAGGATCAGTAGCACTGATTTTAGTTTGAACATCAATGTCCCCTTCCTTGTTAGTAGAACAGTGTTTTTCAATAAGTTCCATTTCTTTATGATAACCAGATGAAATAAATTTATGTTTGAAATCTTTAACCAATTCTTCTTTTGAAGGAAAGGCGGGTTCAGTTTCAACCTTTTTAAAGATCTTAACAGCATTTTCAAAATCTCCACCAAGAATTTTGGTGGCCTGAAAAGATATCTGATCATTTATCATTTTGGAAACCCTTTTGTGTGAGTGAGTCCAGTTTTTGATGATCTGTTGAATGTTTTTGGTTTCAGTTTCAGCAGTTTGTTTTTATTTAAAAAGAAGTTTGTTTGACAAGATAAGGTCACGACATTCAATTTTTAATTTAGAGAAATCAAGATCTTTGTTTTTTAGTTCAACTTTCAGTTTTTCATTTTCAAGAATCAGATGATGTCTTTTAAAGTTGGAGTTTTCAAGACAAACATGCAAGTACTCAAAAGCTTTTATTTTTTTATTCAAAGAAAACTTGACAAAGTCATTGACCAAATATACAGAAGAGTCACAATTTTTGACAGTGTCAGCATCAGCAGCACTGGTACTGTTGCTTGCCTCTTCAGTAGACCCACCAGTTACAGCCATCAGACACACATTCTGATTCTCATCATCAGAGGAATCAGCTTCCTCTTCCCATTTTTCTTTCTCCTCTTCTTTGATCAGCACCTTGGATCCCAGGTTTTTCCTTTTGAGAGAGGCAACGAGTCTCTTATATTTGACTTTATATGACTCATCCTTTGAGTCACCTTTCTTCATGTTGCACTCTTTAGCAAAGTGCTCAGTACTTCAACAGTTGAAGCACTTTCCATCATTATTCTTTTCCCCAGTAAGTTTGGCACTGTCACTGATGGACTTCTTGCACTGTCACTGATGGACTTCTTGAAGTTTGAGAAGTTAGGTTTAGACCCACCAGAAAAACGTTGAGCCCCACTGCGTCTGCTATCCTTGTACTGATTGAACTGCTTTACAATCAATGCTGCTTGGGTGGCAAGGTCTGCCATGTGCTTGAACTCTTCATCGTCAGCAGCTAACTCTTCATCAGCAGTATCCTCAGACTCTGATTTCTCCTGACCTTTTGAAAATAAGGCAGCGGATCTTTCACGCTGACTGTCTCTCATGATCTCCTTTCTCTGAGCCTTAATCTCCTCATGACTGTGGAGATTGCCAAACAAGCTTTGAAGATCCATGGTGCGGATCTTCTCACTATTCTTCATAATATCAACGTGATGCTCCCATTTATCGTCCAGAGAGTCAAGGAATTTGAGGACAAGGACAGAGTCATGTTTGACAATATTAAATATTCTCATGTCATTCACCAGACAATTGAAGCGATTGAATGTCTGAGTGATAGTTTCATTCTTGTATGCAAAAAAAATGTTCGTACTTTCGATTCAGAGTGTTCTCTTGAGCAGCTAACACTTCAGCAGTGCCTTCAAAGGCGACAGTAAGAGTGCTCAACATCTCTTTTGTAGTTAGACAGTTTTGAACTAGATGATAGACTTCATATGGAAGAGAGTTACCAATAGCAGCTCTGGATCGAGTGTCGAGATTAACAAGACGTTTGTCGTCTTCAGTAAATTCGTGAACAGGGGTGGCTTTCTTCTCACCGGGAACACCTTCTTTTGTGACAGTAAAGTGGGGTACGTAAGGTCTATTTTTCAGGATATCTGGCATGTGAAAATCCATGGTTTCAAGAACCCTGAGGGCTTTTCTTTTCCACATGCCAAAGTTGTTGGCATGATCAAAAGGTGGGATCTTGTTGCCGGAAGTGGAAGAAAACGAGTAAGACATTCTTGAATGATAAAAAAAACTGCTCTGATACCAGTTGTTGGATTTCAAGGATCGATTAAACAAGAATATAGACAAGAACACAAAGGTATTTCTCACACAGAACGTTCGACCTCAGACAGAGATCCTTTTGATTAATGGAAAATCAAGTAAGTATTACAGAAACCCTAGGGATGTATTTATACAATGCTATACTACGTATATTTGGAGTATCCCTACAATTCAGGGAACTCCCAACTATAAACTAGATAAGGATGCAAACTAGATAAACTACAAAAATACGATAAGAACAAAAGACGCTTCGACTGATGAACTCATCAGTAGTAGTGTGTAATCCTCCTAATTGACAATCATCAGATTCTAATGTGCTGATAAGTGATCAGCTGATGCTGATGATCAGCTGATGCTGATGATCAGCTGTTGCTGATACTTAACAGCCAAACAAATGCTTTTCGTAACATGATCCTGGGCCTCAAGAAACATAAGGACTCGATCCTCCATGATAGGGCCTACATCAAAGGTGGACTTATATATATATATATATATATATATATATATATATATATATATATATATATATATATATATATATATATATATATATATATATATATATATATATATATATATATATATATATATATATATATATATATATATATATATATATATATATATATATATATATATATATATATATATATATATATATATATATATATATATATATACTTGTACTTTTACTCTTTGCCAATGAGAAAATGTCGGTTTTTGCATTTGACATAACTGGTACAACCTAACTAGTTTTAACTCAAACTTAAGCTTTCAAACATGAATGTAAAATATTTTAACTTGCAAGGACACTAACACCCTTAACTGATAGTAATCTAGCTCGTTTACATGAAGGTGAACCAGTTTACAATATACAACGGACAATGAATAGTAAGATGACTCGTACAATGAACAAAAAACTCTAAAAAAAGGTTCAACTATATTGACCGTTAGTAACACAAAAACACACTTATAAACAACTGTCATAACAATTTATGTTAACATTAATAAGAAACACCATAACGTTTAAATTTTGTTTTTTGACGTCTTTAGTTTGACGAATATTAATGTGTTGTACCTTATCATCGCTCTCTTTGTTTAGATCTTTAATTGTTATTGAGGCATTGTATTTTGCAAAATCTTTCAAATTACAGTAGTGAAACTCGCATTTTATATGGAGGAGACTACCATAATTATGAAGCTTTTCGAAAGTTCTACATAAGAAGATAAATAATGTTATTTAATGTACTATCTATTTCGTCCATATTTCCCTAAATTAAGACATCAACCAAATTATGATCTATTATAAAAGTAGTTTGAGTTTAATCGACTTCCCTGAATACAATCATCCTAATTGCACGATGTGGAACCCAAGCATTTGGTGTTTGTTTTAGATACAAATGCATGTTATTCACTAAATAGACTCAAATAGGTAGAAAGAGTCGTCGGACATGGGTATATTTGGGTACTCTCTACAAGTATCCGACTAAATGTCAAAAATCAAGAAATCAAATACTATTTCTTTCATGTAATCTCAAGAATCATTTCTTTAAAACATTTCATATAGACCAAACAACTCTAACGCACCATCAAAATCAGGTCTCCAAGTAACTAATATGACTGATGTGACAAAAAATATAATTGTGTGACTCATAAAAAGGAATCACTCTAGAAAAAACAAAACCCACTATCAAACGTTTCGTGTTATCGATATATAATTTATTTTACAATATATTGGACGTAAATATAGGTTTGGATTCTACAAAATCGAATTTCGTTAATGAAGAAGACTGTACATCTTTGTTAACGAAACGATATTTGGATTATTTTGAAAATCTTAAGCAGTATAGTTTTAAGATATTTTCGTATATACTTGGTTATCCTGGATCTTATTATGTTGTTAAATAAAAAAGATATTTTATCTCATTATCAAATGTGATTCTTATATGCACAAAAGAAAGAAAAATCTGTTATAATAAATTATTATTAAGGATGAATGATGGAAAATCAAATAAATAAACATTCAATCATTATTTTTTTTTGTGTACTGGATTTGACAAGAGATTTTTGTTGATCAAGAGTGTACAAAATTGTCCTTACTCAAGTGTTCTTTTGCAACAATATTTGGCTCTACTATACAGCCGCAAATATGTACCACACATATCGGTAAAGTATGTGGAAAATGTGAACAAAATGGTATGCAGTCTAACCAAGTATCACAATCTGTTCGTAGTGAATTCTCAATTGTTGGAGGTAGTGACGATATGGCACCTGTCATAATTTTATCAAATAGAAAACTTTTGTTATATTTCATAGTATTAGCACTAAAAACTTCAAATTCGATTTTTTATTTTTGTATATAAAAAGTTATCACCAGCTCAGCTCAGGTTAAAAAAGAATCGATTAGAGCAAATTTTATATATGGATTGCAATTTTATTTTATTTGGAAGATGCATGTCCTATAAGTTTTTACTAAATTGTTTAATAATATTATTCGATACATAATGGGATTAGTACAACACCTGCTAGCTCCTTTCTTGCTCCACCGCCAGAAACTGTGATTTTAAAGAAGCATATATATATATGTATTAGTTTGCATGTCTTTTTGCATAAGAAACATTAGCATGATGTTCCATTGTAAATACTCTTTCTAATATATATCATAAAGCAACGATTGTGAACTAGTGATCTTCGATGCAGTTAAATATATTGTTTAAGTACAAATAAATAAAAATTTTAATAACACTTACTTGATATGAATACAAAAAACATTGTTAAGCACATTGTTACCAATGAATTCCTCTCCATTATTTAAAGTTAGTTTGCTTCTATTTTATTTTATTGGTAAATGTTATATATAAGACTCTAGAGTCTATGTATACTCATGAATTTAAAGATATCATATTAATGTTTAAAGATTGATTAATTAATCGAAAAGTTATATATTACCATATTATTTAAAATACCATTTTTGTATATTTCCAAATCATTTTGAAATAAATAATATGATTAGATATTGCCACAAACATTATTTAAATAATTATTTTTTTCAAAATAATTATAGAATGAAAGAACTATTTTGTTCGAAATTTTTTAGACATAGGTATGCTTATTTTTAAATTAATAACAAGAGGGTAAAATTAATTTGTTTTTGAAAATCTATCGTTTAGTTTAGCTATAGTCAAATAATTTAAATCAATGTGGATTATAAGCATTTAATTTGGGTAAATCTCATAAAATCCCAAAATATTTTCACTCAATTCTTTAAAAAACCTGTATATTATTTTTAGTGCATTAAAACCCATATATGCTTTAAATTGTCTAATGTAAGGTTTCAGACCGGTAAATTTTAGACAAACACAAATGCTAGGTAACCGAGTCTTAAGTGTTTGATGGTTTTAATTTATTAGATTACACAATTTCACAAAATATAGGAGTTTTAACGCACTAAAAATATATAATATAGAGGTTTTTTAATGATTGGATGAAAATATATTGAGTTTTTATAAGATTAGAAAACTTAAACCAGACATGTCAGAAAATATAAGGGTTTTAATGTACTAAAAAAAATAATATAGTGGTGTTTTTTAAGAATTTGATAAAAATACGTTGGGTTTTTATGAGATTTTCCCTTCAATATTCACATATACTATTTCTAATTACGCCTTCCTCGTTTTAATGTCTCTAATTTGTTCCTAATATATTTAATGTTAAAGTTGTAACCACTTGAATATATATATATATATATATATATATATATATATATATATATATATATATATATATATATATATATATATATATATATATATATATATATATATATATATATATATATATATATATATATATATATATATATATATATGTGTGTGTGTGTGTGTGTGTGTGTGTGTGTGTATGTGTGTGTATGTGTTTTTCGTGCCATACATAGCCTAGATCCAAATTTTCTTGATCCAAAAGGCAAAATTATAGTTGTTTTTATAATGAATACATGTTACCATTTTATATAAAAAATGAGCCTAAAATTAGTAATTATGTTTTATGAATTAGAAACATACCACATTAATTGAAAAGGCAATATTATGCATGCCTTGGTTTTGCGAACCAATAGGCCTAACAAAATGGTTTCTCAAGGTACTTTCAAATCTCAAGAAACCCTACACAATATATAAATTTTAAAGAATCATGTGATATTAGAAAAAGAAAACGAGTTACCAAATATTTATTTATCAATGATCCACCCGTGTGCTCACACTTAATAGTTGGAAAACCCGTAGTTATCCCCACTATTATTGATTTAACGAATACCGTGGCTAGGCTCAAATTTTGTTTAAAACAATAAAAATACATATGGAGTGAATATTCATGTTTCATAAAAAAAAATCTATTCTAGGGCAAACAGGAAAATTGTAAATATGAAGAAGTAATTCGATCAAGCCGGAAAAGGGCCATGGGCCAAAAAAAACTCGAAAACAAAACCCAAAAATTACAAAAAAAACATATAATTGTCCGTAACTCCATCTAAAAAGTGTTTTTTTGACTAAAATAATGGGCTAGGCCCTTTTGGGACGTTCGTTTTTTTTTTGCTCCTTGTTCCAAGCTTTGAATCGTTTCATTGTTGGCCAAAAATGGAGCCCCGTTGCCAATGTTATGGCCCGTTCCGTCAAATGCTTTTCGTAACACAATCCCGGGCCTCAAGAAACATAAGGTCCCGATCCTCCATGATAGGGCCTGCATTAAAGGTGGACTTTTACATATATATATATATATATATATATATATATATATATATATATATATATATATATATATATATATATATATATATATATATATATATATATATATATATATATATACTTGTACTTTTACACTTTTCCTATGAGAAAATGTCGGTTTTTGCGTTTGACATAAATGTTACAACCTAACTAGTTTTAACTCAAACTTAAGCTTTAAAACATGAATGTAAAATATTTTAACTTGCAAGGACACTAACACCCTTAACTGATAGTAAACTAGCTCGTTTACTTGAAGATGAACCAGTTTACAATATACAACGGACAATGAATAGTAAGATGACTCGTACAATGAACACAAAAACTCACTTATAAACAACTGTCATAAGAATTTATGTTAACATTAATAATAAACACCATAACGTTTAAATTTGTTTTTTGACGTCTTTAGTTTGACGAATATTAATGTGTTGTACGTTATCTTCGCTCTCTTTGTTCAGATCTTTAATTGTTATTGGGGCATTGTATTTTGCAAAATCTTTCAAATTACAGTAGTGAAACATGCATTTTATATGGAGGAGACTACCATAATTATGAAGCTTTTCGAAAGTTCTACATACGAAGATAAATAACGTTATTTAATGTACTATCTATTTCGTCCATATTTCCCTAAATTAAGACATCAACCAAATTATGATCTATTATAAAAGTAGTTTGAGTTTAATCGACTTCCTTGAATACAATCATCCTAATTGCACGATGTGGAACCCAAGCATTTGGTGTTTTTTTTAGATACAAAGCATGTTATTCACTAAATAGACTCAAATAGGTAGAAAGAGTCGTCGGACATGGGTATATTTGGGTACTCTCTACAAGTATCCAACTAAATGTCAAAAATCAAGAAATCAAATACTATTTCTTTCATGTAATCTCAAGAGTCATTTCTTTAAAACATTTCATATAGACCAAACAACTCTAACGCACCATCAAAATCAGGTCTCTGAGTAACTAATATGACTGATGTGACAAAAAATATAATTGTGTGACTCATAAAAAGGAATCACTCTAGACAAAACAAAACCCACTATCAAACGTTTCGTGTTATCTATATATAATTTATTTGACAATATATTGGACGTAAAAATAGGTTTGGATTCTACAAAATCGAATTTCGTTAATGAAGAATATTGTACATCTTCGTTAATGAAACGATATTTGTAACACCCGGATTTTTAACACAAAGTACACCCGAAATTTTTCATACAAAAGTAGGGGTACATTTATATTAAACAAACGGAATACAAGTAGTTACCAATAGATCTTATTCAATACAGAATTTTCCGAAGATCAAGCCGAGTATTACATTTTATTACCAAACGATAATACATATTCTTCAATTCTTAATCCTCACGCATCTCCTTACCTTTTCCTGAACCACTAGGACCTGAAACTCAATTCAACATACTAGGGGTAAGCTATTTAAGCTTAGTGAGTAACATTAACAAAAGAGTTTCATATAACAACATTTCATCATAGAGATACTGAGTAAATAGGACCCACACAGTCCATGTAATTGAGATCCATACAATCTCATAGTAGAACCCATACAGCTCAGCAGGTAGAGATCCATACAATCTCATGATAGAACCCATACAGTTCAACAGGTAGAGATCCATACAATCTCATGATAGGACCCATACAGTCCATGAGTTACCTGACAATTATACATTACACAGCAACAAGCAGACAATGTATAGCTACATGATTATGTCACTCACCTGAGTATAGTTCTTTCCGGATATTCTACGGCTTAAGACTTCTTCTTCCAACTGTTAATATAATTAAGTCTTAATTACTATAACACCAACATATGTCATACTATTGAACAACTTAAATTCTTTATTAATTTCCAATATGATACTTCATGATTTATCAAGTAAAGAACGGCCAGGTAGAAGATTAGATAGGGTGGCAGGATCCTTTCAGCATTTTAGCCTTTCGGAAAATCCAACAACCAGATCCCAAGTAATCGGCCTAGTCACCGTCCTCGTAAGTAAATCAATCGGTATTATTTTCGGAAATTACGAATTGTTATAATAACAACGTTTTTAAGGTTTTTGTTTACTATGTATGTTATACTTATTAAATATTATACTTCTTAACACACAAATTACTTTACAATACATAATTAAGCTATAGAAAGGTTTGTAGTTACCTTATGACCCTTCGTCGGGATCTATAACTCCTTCGTTAGGCTTTCGAGCTTCTTCCGCTCACTTGCTTACACTCTAGTGCTTAGAAACCTCTATATATTGGATTGAGATTTGTTGGTGTGGTTTATGAGATGCTTTGGGTGGTTTTTATACTTGAATTCTTGAATAAAAAATGGCATGACACTTTTGACAAAAGATTTTAATAATATACTTTGTTGAAATTAAAGACCTTCTAGAATCAATCTGTTCAAGACTGGTTTAGCCGATCTTATACCCATTAAATTCACGTTTATATTTGATATTTAGAATATTCATCTCAATACCTTTGCAGGGACGTATAGTATGTATTTATACGATTTTTCTATGATTTATTATGAATTTTTGAAAACAGACTATCTAATCTGTCAATTTCGAACTAATCAGTGAATATTGTAATTTTTACCATAGATAATGCCATTTTCAATCTTACTATTATTTGTGGTAATTGTACTATACTCAATTTGTAAACGTTTTGCACTAGTTTGAGGTCCAAACTATGTTCCTATAATTAATTATGATTTTTCTAAAAACGGCACAAAATGCTGATTTTCATATGAAATTGTAACTAAAGTTTTTCTTAGCTTTATAACTACCAAAAATCATAGAATTCACAAATAATTATAAATAAATGAAATAACTGAAATACGGGTCTTACAAATCTCCCTCACTTATAAGAATTTCGTCCCCAAAATTCAATTCTAGCATTAAAATTTCTTTCAACTATCTCTGCTTTCAGAAGATATACTTTTTATTTCAAAAGTATTTTCATTATCTCGTTCTAACCGAAGTCAAGCGGCGAATTTTGAAAAAAATGTCACGTAGGGTAGTGAAAAGTCGTACCTACTGTAGATGATTTGAATTTTTTGGTAATAAGAACGTGGGTTATCCTTTCGGTTCTAGCTGCAATATACTATATATACAGGTATGTAATATCATTCATTTCCACATTCATTTTCAGTCTCATCCTCTCTTATCACTAGTTTTTTTCGTAAACGAACTCATATTTAAAGCTGAGTCATGGAAAACAGATCTTCAATGGGCAATCCGTCGAACCCTGGACCTGGTTTTCCGCAAGAAGAGGGTACTTCAAACCAAGCATTCTTAATAGAGTTCGGTGACTCTAACATTCTAGACATCTATCATCCATACTTCGATTACTTTTCTAATGTTTTGTTTGATTTTGAATTATGGTACAGTCTTCCAGATATACTACCAATAGAGCATCTCCACGATGAGCCGGAAATTTTTCCCGAGCTGAACATTAACTCAGATGATCCGGTGCATGCATCTTTAGACTTTGCACTTGATCAGACTCCATGCCTTCTACCAGGTTAAATTCTTTTGAATGATCCATTTATAAGTATTGTATTTTGTTTTATCATCTGACATGTGTTATTTGTAGACCTATTTGTGGATGGTCTAACTGAGTACAATCCATTCATGGACGTGGACCCAACAAGCAGTGAGTTTGTCCCCATGAATCAAGAATTCATGGCTGGCATTCAGAATGAGAATCAATTACAGAGGACTCATAACATAAATATTGAATTGAATCCCGAGTTTGGGGTTGGTTTTCAATATCAATATCATCTTTGGTTGATTCAAAGGAATCTAAAAGGATTTCAGAATCCTGAGATTTTAGTTGAAAACCAACAATTATTACCGATAGAGGCCACTAATTTTGATGAATTAATGTCCATCTTTGGGTCAGAAAATCAGGATCATGTTCAAATGATCCAGAATGATAACAATACAATTGGATTTGAACCTTCTAGTTCAGAAAACATAGCAGGTGGCAGTGGAAGAGGTTTCAGACATTTATTAAGTAGGGAAATAATAGCTGAACACTTTAACGAACTAATTGAGAAAGCTACGAAGGAACTCAACATTGGAACGACACAATTAAAAAAACGCTGTAGAGAGTTAGGTATCAATCATTGGCCCCAACGACAACTTACGAGTTTGAAAACTCTTATTGATCGTGCTGAGGTAAAGAACTACATTTTTTTTAATTCCTTTGTATCATAAGGTTGGAATTACTAAAGTTATTTGTGCCACAGGAATTTGGTAATGAATTTATTGAGGCAACAGAATTATCGGGAGATTTAATACCCAACCTAAAAAAAGAAAAAGAAGCGATAATTGAACGGTCACAATCGGGTCTAACAGACGGCACCAAGAAGCTAATACAAGCTGCTCATAAGGTTGTATTTAGGAAAAGAAAAATTCAGGAAAAGGGGGAAACTTCATCAAGAACTCATACACAGCAGCAATCTTTGCCATCTAATTCTGGTATGAGTAGGATTAACCCTGGTTTACTCGAGCCTTCGAGTGAGGAGAATTTTGGAGGCTTTGTAGGTGACCTAGCCTGGGTTCCTCCTTCTTATAGCTACCCCCAACTGGTTCCGAATTGGAACCCTTCCTCATCATTGTCCTGTTTACACACGCCCCAAATGAGTCAACATTTAGCCCCTAATCATGGGGTTATGGGTTCCAACCCTATCGAGACCCCATACCTTGGAGCTCCTCCTCCGGTAACTGAAAACATACCCCTTCCAAATCCTCAAGAAGGTACAAGTCAACCTAATGATGACAAAGAGTGGAGTGTAGAAGATCTTTTCTCACTTCCTTCTGATTCTCCGGTTGAGGATTAGTAGTTTTGTAAACTTTTCTTAATGTATTAATATAAAGTTATAGTAATGAATTAAATATATCGACATGTTACTATAATTTTAATGATTTCATCGTTTCTATATAATATTCATGTTGTTCCCTAAATTTTGTATTCCTCCCCCACTTGGACTAAAGTCCAAGTCCGTTACTTTGATTTATTATTATTTTCTTTTAGAAAATATGTTACCCAAACTATCACCCTAGTTGTTCTCACTGAACCTAAGATCACCATTCAACAATAGAATGGTAAAAGACTAACACATTTCATTAACACTCACATCTAATGTGCTAATTATTTATACTCTCAACTCATTTGACCAATCCGTTGATCCTGTGCTTTCGATGGTAGGAGCTCTACTACTACCTTCCACACCTATCCATGTCCGTTCGAAGAACCGTCTCGAAATATCCAATTCGCTTCTCACCGGTATCTCCAATACATATGCCCTTACAAGCATATGCCAACACTTTCCTAGAATACCAAGACTCTCACCCCGATCCTGCTACTCTAACTAATACGGAGCTTTCTCTGATGATGACGAGTCGCCTTGGTAATGCTTCTTAAAGGCTTTATCCTAACAATGAATATACCAATAATTATAGCTACTATTCTACTTAAGCAACTATTTATACTCTCACAGTTTAAGTCTAGAGTCTTACTACTAAGATCTAGTTCACTTAAACCACGGCTCTGATACCAACTTGTAACACCCGGATTTTTAACACAAAGTACCCCCGAAATTTTTCATACAAAAGTAGGGGTACATTTATATTAAACAAACGGAATACAAGTAGTTACCGATAGATCTTATTCAATACAGAATTTTCCCAATATCAAGTTGGGTATTACATTTTATTACCAAACGATAATACATATTCTTCAATTCTTAATCCTCATGCATCTCCTTACCTTTTCCTGAACCACTAGGACCTGAAACTCAATTCAACATACTACGGGTAAGCTATTTAAGCTTAGTGAGTAACATTAACAAAAGAGTTTCATATAACAACATTTCATCATAGAGATACTGAGTAAATAGAACCCACACAGTCTATGTAATTGAGATCCATACAATCTCATAGTAGAACCCATACAGTTCAGCGGGTAGAGATCCATACAATCTCATGATAGAACCCATACAGTTCAACAGGTAGAGATCCATACAATCTCATGATAGGACCCATACAGTCCATGAGTTACCTGACAATTATACATTACACAGCAAAAAGCAGACAATGTATAGCTACAGGATTATGTCACTCACCTGAGTATAATTCTTTCCGGATATTCTACGTCTTAAGACTTCTTCTTCCAACTGTTAATATAATTAAGTCTTAATTACTATAACACCAACATATGTCATACTATTGAACAACTTAAATCCTTTATTAATTTCCAATATGATACTTCATGATTTATCAAGTAAAGAACGGCCAGGTAGAAGATTAGATAGGGTGGCAGGATCCTTTCAGCATTTTAGCCTTTCGAAAAATCCAACAACCAGATCCCAAGTAATCGGCCTAGTCACCGTCCTCGTAAGTATATCAATCGGTATTATTTTCGGGAATTACGAATTGTTATAATAACGACGTTTTTAAGGTTTTTGTTTACTATTGTTGGAAATGAGTATAATATAACATATGTTATACTTATTAAATATTATACTTCTTAACACACAAATTACTTTACAATACATAATTAAGCTATAGAAAGGTTTGTAGTTACCTTATGACCCTTCGTCGGGATCTATAACTCCTTCGTTAGGCTTTCGAGCTTCTTCCGCTCACTTGCTTACACTCTAGTGGTTAGAAACCTCTATATATTGGATTGAGATTTGTTGGTGTGGTTTATGAGATGCTTTGGGGGATATTTATACTTGAATTCTTGAATAAAAAATGGCATGACACTTTTGACAAAATATTTTAATAATATACTTTGTTGAAATTAAAGACCTTCTAGAATCAGTCTGTTCAATACTGGTTTAGCCGATCTTATACCCATTAAATTCACGTTTATATTTGATATTTAGAATATTCATCTCAATACCTTTCCAGGGACGTATAGTACGTATTTATACGATTTTTCTATGATTTATTATGAATTTTTGAAAACAGACTATCTAATCTTTCAATTTCGAACTAATCAGTGAAGATTGTAATTTTTACCATAGATAATGCCATTTTCAATCTTACTATTATTAGTGATAATTGTACTATACTCAATTTGTAAACTTTTTGCACTAGTTTGAGGTCCAAACGATGTTCCTATAATTAATTATGATTTTTCTAAAAACGGCACAAAATGCTGATTTTCATATGAAATTGTAACTAAAGTTTTTCTTAGCTTTATAACTACCAAAAATCATAGAATTCACAAATAATTATAAATAAATGAAATAACTGAAATACGGGTCTTACAATATTTGGATTATTTTGAAAATCTTAAGCAGTATAGTATTAAGATATTTTTGTATATACTTGGTTATCCTGGATCTTATTATGTTGTTAAATAAAAAATATATTTTATCTCATTATCAAATGTGATTCTTATATGCACAAAAGAAAGAAAAATCTGTTATAATAAATTATTATTAAGGATGAATGATGGAAAATCAAATAAATAAACATTCAATCATTATTTTTGTTTGTGTACTGGATTTGACAAGAGATTTTTATTGATCAAGAGTGTACAAAATTGTCCTTACTCAAGTGTTCTTTTGCAACAATATTTGGCTCTACTATACAGCCGCAAATATGTACCACACATATCGGTAAAGTATGTGGAAAATGTGAACAAAATGGTATGCAGTCTAACCAAGTATCACAATCTGTTCGTAGTGAATTCTCAATTGTTGGAGGTAGTGACGATATGGCACCTGTCATAATTTTATCAAATAGAAAACTTTTGTTATATTTCATGGTATTAGCACTAAAAACTTCAAATTCGATTTTTTATTTTTGTATATAAAAAATTATCACCAGCTCAGTTTAAAAAAGAATCGATTAGAGCAAAATTTATATATGGATTGCAATTTTATTTTATTTGGAAGATGCATGTCATATAAGTTTTTACTAAATTGTTTAATAATATTATTCGATACGTAATTGGAATAGTACAACACCTGCTAGCTCCTTTCTTGCTCCACCGCCAGAAACTGTGATTTTAAAGAAGCATATATATGTATTAGTTTGCACGTCTTTTTGCATAAGAAACATTAGCATGATGTTCCATTGTAAATACTCTTTCTAATATATATCATAAAGCAACGATTGTGAACTAGTGATCTTCGATGCAGTTAAATATATTGTTTAAGTACAAATAAATAAAAATTTTAATAACACTTACTTGATATGAATACAAAAAACATTGTTAAGCACATTGTTACCAATGAATTCCTCTCCATTGTTCAAAGTTAGTTTGCTTCTATTTTATTTTATTGGTAAACGTTATATATAGGACTCTAGAGTCTATGTATACTCATGAATTTAAAGATATCATATTAATGTTTAAAGATTGATTAATTAATCCAAAAGTTATATCTTACCATATTATTTAAAATACCATTTTTGTATATTTCCAAATCATTTTGAAATAAATAATATGATTACATATTGCCACAAACATTATTTAAATAATTATTTTTTTCAAAATAATTACAGAATGAAAGAACTATTTTGTTCTAAATTTTTTAGACATAGGTATGCTTATTTTTAAATTGAATAACAAGAGGGTAAAATTAATTTGTTTTTGAAAATCTATCGTTAGTTTAGCTATAGTCAAATAATTTAAATCAAGGTGGATTATGAGCATTTAATTTGGGTAAATCTCATAATAACCCAAAATATTTTCACTCAATTCTCTAAAAAACTAGTATATTATTTTTAGTGCATTATATATTTTTTAAATTGTCTAATGTAAGGTTTCAGACCGGTAAATTTTAGACAAACACAAATGCTAGGTAACCAAGTCTTAATTGATTGATGGTTATAATTTATTAGATTACACAATTTCACAAAATATAGGAGTTTTAACGCACTAAAAAATATATAATATAGTGGTTTTTTAATGATTGGATGAAAATTTATTGAGTTTTTATAAGATTAGAAAACTTAAACCAGACATGTCAGAAAATATAAGGTTTTAAATTACTAAAAAAATAATATAGTGGTGTTTTTTAAGAATTTGATAAAAATACGTTGGGTTTTTCTGAGATTTTCTCTTCAATATTCACATATACTATTTCTAATTACGCCTTCCTCGTTTTAATGTCTCTAATTTGTTCCTAATATATTTAATGTTAAAGTTGTAACCACTTATATATATATATATATATATATATATATATATATATATATATATATATATATATATATATATATATATATATATATATATATATATATATATATATATATATATATATATATATATATATATATATATATATATATATATATATATATATATATATATATATATATATATATATATATATATATGTGTGTGTGTGTGTGTGTGTGTGTGTATTTGTGTGTATGTGTTTTTCGTCTAGATCCAAATTTTCTTGATCTAAAAGGAAAAATTATAGTTGTTTTTATAATGAATACATGTTACCATTTTATATAAAAAAATGAACCTAAAATTAGTAATTATGTTTTATGAATTAGAAACATACCACATTAATTGAAAAGGCAATATTACGCATGCCTTGGATTTGAGAACCAATAGGCCTAACAAAATGGTTTCTCAAGGTACTTTCAAATCTCAAGAAACCCTACACAATATATAGATTTTAAAGAATCATGTGATATTAGAAAAAGAAAATGAGTTACAAAATATTTAATTATCATTGATCCACCCGTGTGCTCACACTTAACAATTGGAAAACCCGTAGTTATCCCCACTATTATTGTTGTTTGCTACATATTTAGTGCCATATTAGTTACACTACAATTCTGGGGTTTAAGTTAGTCATAGATTATAGTTATTCAAGTTGGCTTAGATGATTCTAAAAGGTTGATGTAGGCTATAAGCACAGAAACACATAATAATGCTGTTGATTCACAGAATACCTGCAAAACCTCTTCAAAAATATGTTGATTTAATGAATACCGTGGCTAGGCTCAAATTTTGTTTAAAACAATAAAAATACATATGGAGTGAATATTCATGTTTCATAAAAAAATCTATTCTAGGGCAAACAGCAAAATTGTAAATATGTAGAAGTAATTCGATCAAGCCGGAAAAGGGCCATGGGCCAAAAACAAACTCGAAAACAAAACCCGAAAATTACAAAAAAAAAACATATAATTGTCCATAAATCCATCTAAAAAGTGTTTTTTGACTAAAATATTGGGCTAGGCCCTTTTGGGACGTTCATTTTTTTTGCTCCTTGTTCCAAGCTTTGAATCGTTTCGTTGTTGGCCGAAAATGGAGCCCCGTTGCCAATGTTATGGCCCGTTTCGTCAAATGCTTTTTGTAACACGATCCCGGGCCTCAAGAAACATAAGGTCCCATCGTCCATGATTGGGCATGCATCAAAGGTGGACTTGTATATATATATATATATATATATATATATATATATATATATATATATATATATATATATATATATATATATATACAAACTTGTACTTTTACTCTTTTCCAATGAGAAAATGTCGATTTTTGCATTTGACATAAATGGTACAACCTAACTAGTTTTAACTCAAACTTAAGCTTTCAAACATGAATGTAAAATATTTGAACTTGCATGGACACTAACACCCTTAACTGATAGTAATCTAGCTCGTTTACATGAAGATGAACCAGTTTACAATATACAACGGACAATGAATAGTAAGATGACTCGTACAATGAACAAAAAACTCTAACAAAAAGGTTCAACTATATTGACCGTTAGTAACACAAAAACACACTTATAAACAACTGTCATAAGAATTTATGTTAACATTACTAAGAAACACCATAACGTTTAAATTTTGTTTTTTGACGTCTTTAGTTTGATGAATGTTAATGTGTTGTACCTTATCATCGCTCTCTTTGTTCATATCTTTAATTGTTATCGGGGCATTGTATTTTGCAAAATCTTTCAAATTACAGTAGTGAAACACGCATTTTATATGGAGGAGACTACCATAATTATGAAGCTTTTCGAAAGTTCTACATACGAAGATAAATAATGTTATTTAATGTACTATCTATTTTGTCCATATTTCCCTAAATTAAGACATCAACCAAATTATGATCTATTATAAAAGTAGTTTGAGTTTAATTGACTTCCCTGAATAAAATCATCCTTATTGCACGATGTGGAACCCAAGCATTTGGTGTTTGTTTTAGATACAAATGCATGTTATTCACTAAATAGACTCAAATAGGTAGAAAGAGTTGTCGGACATGGGTATATTTGGGTACTCTCTACAAGTATCCGACTAAATGTCAAAAATCAAGAAATCAAATACTATTTCTTTCATGTAATCTCAAGAGTCATTTCTTTAAAACATTTCATATAGACCAAACAACTCTAACGCACCATCAAAATCAGGTCTCCAAGTAACTAATATGACTGATGTGACAAAAAATATAATTGTGTGACTCACAAAAAGGAATCACTCTAGACAAAACAAAACCCACTATCAAACATTTCGTGTTACCTATATATAATTTATTTGACAATATATTGGACGTAAAAATAGGTTTGGATTCTACAATATCGAATTTCGTTAATGAAGAAGACTGTACATCTTCGTTAACGAAACGATATTTGGATTATTTTGAAAATCTTAAGCAGTATAGTTTTAAGATATTTTTGTATATACTTGGTTATCCTGGATCTTATTATGTTGTTAAATAAAAAATATATTTTATCTCATTATCAAATGTGATTCTTATATGCACAAAAGAAAGAAAAATCTGTTATAATAAATTATTATTAAGGATGAATGATGGAAAATCAAATAAATAAACATTCAATCATTATTTTTGTTTGTGTACTGGATTTGACAAGAGATTTTTATTGATCAAGAGTGTACAAAATTGTCCTTACTCAAGTGTTCTTTTGCAACAATATTTGGCTCTACTATACAGCCGCAAATATGTACCACACATATCGGTAAAGTATGTGGAAAATGTGAACAAAATGGTATGCAGTCTAACCAAGTATCACAATCTGTTCGTAGTGAATTCTCAATTGTTGGAGGTAGTGACGATATGGCACCTGTCATAATTTTATCAAATAGAAAACTTTTGTTATATTTCATGGTATTAGCACTAAAAACTTCAAATTCGATTTTTTATTTTTGTATATAAAAAATTATCACCAGCTCAGTTTAAAAAAGAATCGATTAGAGCAAAATTTATATATGGATTGCAATTTTATTTTATTTGGAAGATGCATGTCATATAAGTTTTTACTAAATTGTTTAATAATATTATTCGATACGTAATTGGAATAGTACAACACCTGCTAGCTCCTTTCTTGCTCCACCGCCAGAAACTGTGATTTTAAAGAAGCATATATATGTATTAGTTTGCACGTCTTTTTGCATAAGAAACATTAGCATGATGTTCCATTGTAAATACTCTTTCTAATATATATCATAAAGCAACGATTGTGAACTAGTGATCTTCGATGCAGTTAAATATATTGTTTAAATACAAATAAATAAAAATTTTAATAACACTTACTTGATATGAATACAAAAAACATTGTTAAGCACATTGTTACCAATGAATTCCTCTCCATTGTTCAAAGTTAGTTTGCTTCTATTTTATTTTATTGGTAAACGTTATATATAGGACTCTAGAGTCTATGTATACTCATGAATTTAAAGATATCATATTAATGTTTAAAGATTGATTAATTAATCCAAAAGTTATATCTTACCATATTATTTAAAATACCATTTTTGTATATTTCCAAATCATTTTGAAATAAATAATATGATTACATATTGCCACAAACATTATTTAAATAATTATTTTTTCAAAATAATTATAGAATGAAAGAACTATTTTGTTCTAAATTTTTTAGACATAGGTATGCTTATTTTTAGATTGAATAACAAGAGGGTAAAATTAATTTGTTTTTGAAAATCTATCGTTTAGTTTAGCTATAGTCAAATAATTTAAATCAAGGTGGATTATGAGCATTTAATTTGGGTAAATCTCATAATAACCCAAAATATTTTCACTCAATTCTTTAAAAAACTAGTATATTATTTTTAGTGCATTATATATTCTTTAAATTGTCTAATGTAAGGTTTCAGACCGGTAAACTTTAGACAAACACAAATGCTAGGTAACCAATTCTTAATTGATTGATGGTTATAATTTATTAGATTACACAATTTCACAAAATATAGGAGTTTTAACGCACTAAAAAATATATAATATAGTGGTTTTTTAATGATTGGATGAAAATTTATTGAGTTTTTATAAGATTAGAAAACTTAAACCAGACATGTCAGAAAATATAGAAAATATAAGGTTTTAAATTACTAAAAAAATAATATAGTGGTGTTTTTTAAGAATTTGATAAAAATATGTTGGGTTTTTCTGAGATTTTCTCTTCAATATTCACATATACTATTTCTAATTACGCCTTCCTCGTTTTAATGTCTTTAATTTGTTCCTAATATATTTAATGTTAAAGTTGTAACCACTTATATATATATATATATATATATATATATATATATATATATATATATATATATATATATATATATATATATATATATATATATATATATATATATATATATATATATATATATATGTGTGTGTGTGTGTGTGTGTGTGTGTGTGTGTATTTGTGTGTATGTGTTTTTCGTCTAGATCCAAATTTTCTTGATCTAAAAGGAAAAATTATAGTTGTTTTTATAATGAATACATGTTACCATTTTATATAAAAAATGAACCTAAAATTAGTAATTATGTTTTATGAATTAGAAACATACCACATTAATTGAAAAGGCAATATTACGCATGCCTTGGATTTGAGAACCAATAGGCCTAACAAAATGGTTTCTCAAGGTACTTTCAAATCTAAAGAAACCCTACACAATATATAGATTTTAAAGAATCATGTGATATTAGAAAAAGAAAATGAGTTACAAAATATTTAATTATCATTGATCCACCCGTGTGCTCACACTTAACAATTGGAAAACCCGTAGTTATCCCCACTATTATTGTTGTTTGCTACATATTTAGTGCCATATTAGTTACACTACAATTCTGGGGTTTAAGTTAGTCATAGATTATAGTTATTCAAGTTGGCTTAGATAATTCTAAAAGGTTGATGTAGGCTATAAGCACAGAAACACATAATAATGCTGTTGATTCACAGAATACCTGCAAAACCTCTTCAAAAATACCTGCAAAACCTCTTCAAAAATATGTTGATTTAATGAATACCGTGGCTAGGCTCAAATTTTGTTTAAAACAATAAAAATACATATGGAGTGAATATTCATGTTTAATAAAAAAAATCTATTCTAGGGCAAACAGCAAAATTGTAAATATGAAGAAGTAATTCGATCAAGCCGGAAAAGGGCCATGGGCCAAAAACAAACTCGAAAACAAAACCCGAAAATTACAAAAAAAAAACATATAATTGTCCATAAATCCATCTAAAAAGTGTTTTTTGACTAAAATATTGGTCTAGGCCCTTTTGGGACGTTCATTTTTTTTGCTCCTTGTTCCAAGCTTTGAATCGTTTCGTTGTTGGCCGAAAATGGAGCCCCGTTGCCAATGTTATGGGCCGTTCCGTCAAATGCTTTTTGTAACACGATCCCGGGCCTCAAGAAACATAAGGTCCCGATCCTCCATGATTGGGCCTGCATCAAAGGTGGACTTGTATATATATATATATATATATATATATATATATATATATATATATATATATATATATATATATATATATATATATATATATATATATATATATACAAACTTGTACTTTTACTCTTTTCCAATGAGAAAATGTCGATTTTTGCATTTGACATAAATGGTACAACCTAACTAGTTTTAACTCAAACTTAAGCTTTCAAACATGAATGTAAAATATTTGAACTTGCAAGGACACTAACACCCTTCACTGATAGTAATCTAGCTCGTTTACATGAAGATGAACCAGTTTACAATATACAACGGACAATGAATAGTAAGATGACTCGTACAATGAACAAAAAACTCTAACAAAAAGGTTCAACTATATTGACCGTTAGTAACACAAAAACACACTTATAAACAACTGTCATAAGAATTTATGTTAACATTACTAAGAAACACCATAACGTTTAAATTTTGTTTTTTGACGTCTTTAGTTTGACGAATGTTAATGTGTTGTACCTTATCATCGCTCTCTTTGTTCATATCTTTAATTGTTATCGGGGCATTGTATTTTGCAAAATCTTTCAAATTACAGTAGTGAAACACGCATTTTATATGGAGGAGACTACCATAATTATGAAGCTTTTCGAAAGTTCTACATACGAAGATAAATAATGTTATTTAATGTACTATCTATTTCGTCCATATTTCCCTAAATTAAGACATCAACCAAATTATGATCTATTATAAAAGTAGTTTGAGTTTAATTGACTTCCCTGAATAAAATCATCCTTATTGCACGATGTGGAACCCAAGCATTTGGTGTTTGTTTTAGATACAAATGCATGTTATTCACTAAATAGACTCAAATAGGTAGAAAGAGTTGTCGGACATGGGTATATTTGGGTACTCTCTACAAGTATCCGACTAAATGCCAAAAATCAAGAAATCAAATACTATTTCTTTCATGTAATCTCAAGAGTCATTTCTTTAAAACATTTCATATAGACCAAACAACTCTAACACACCATCAAAATCAGGTCTCCAAGTAACTAATATGACTGATGTGACAAAAAATATAATTGTGTGACTCACAAAAAGGAATCACTCTAGACAAAACAAAACCCACTGTCAAACGTTTCGTGTTACCTATATATAATTTATTTGACAATATATTGGACGTAAAAATAGGTTTGGATTCTACAATATCGAATTTCGTTAATGAAGAAGACTGTACATCTTCGTTAACGAAACGATATTTGGATTATTTTGAAAATCTTAAGCAGTATAGTTTTAAGATATTTTTGTATATACTTGGTTATCCTGGATCTTATTATGTTGTTAAATAAAAAATATATTTTATCTCATTATCAAATGTGATTCTTATATGCACAAAAGAAAGAAAAATCTGTTATAATAAATTATTATTAAGGATGAATGATGGAAAATCAAATAAATAAACATTCAATCATTATTTTTGTTTGTGTACTGGATTTGACAAGAGATTTTTATTGATCAAGAGTGTACAAAATTGTCCTTACTCAAGTGTTCTTTTGCAACAATATTTGGCTCTACTATACAGCCGCAAATATGTACCACACATATCGGTAAAGTATGTGGAAAATGTGAACAAAATGGTATGCAGTCTAACCAAGTATCACAATCTGTTCGTAGTGAATTCTCAATTGTTGGAGGTAGTGACGATATGGCACCTGTCATTATTTTATCAAATAGAAAACTTTTGTTATATTTCATGGTATTAGCACTAAAAACTTCAAATTCGATTTTTTATTTTTGTATATAAAAAATTATCACCAGCTCAGTTTAAAAAAGAATCGATTAGAGCAAAATTTATATATGGATTGCAATTTTATTTTATTTGGAAGATGCATGTCATATAAGTTTTTACTAAATTGTTTAATAATATTATTCGATACGTAATTGGAATAGTACAACACCTGCTAGCTCCTTTCTTGCTCCACCGCCAGAAACTGTGATTTTAAAGAAGCATATATATGTATTAGTTTGCACGTCTTTTTGCATAAGAAACATTAGCATGATGTTCCATTGTAAATACTCTTTCTAATATATATCATAAAGCAACGATTGTGAACTAGTGATCTTCGATGCAGTTAAATATATTGTTTAAATACAAATAAATAAAAATTTTAATAACACTTACTTGATATGAATACAAAAAACATTGTTAAGCACATTGTTACCAATGAATTCCTCTCCATTGTTCAAAGTTAGTTTGCTTCTATTTTATTTTATTGGTAAACGTTATATATAGGACTCTAGAGTCTATGTATACTCATGAATTTAAAGATATCATATTAATGTTTAAAGATTGATTAATTAATCCAAAAGTTATATCTTACCATATTATTTAAAATACCATTTTTGTATATTTCCAAATCATTTTGAAATAAATAATATGATTACATATTGCCACAAACATTATTTAAATAATTATTTTTTCAAAATAATTATAGAATGAAAGAACTATTTTGTTCTAAATTTTTTAGACATAGGTATGCTTATTTTTAGATTGAATAACAAGAGGGTAAAATTAATTTGTTTTTGAAAATCTATCGTTTAGTTTAGCTATAGTCAAATAATTTAAATCTAGGTGGATTATGAGCATTTAATTTGGGTAAATCTCATAATAACCCAAAATATTTTCACTCAATTCTTTAAAAAACTAGTATATTATTTTTAGTGCATTATATATTCTTTAAATTGTCTAATGTAAGGTTTCAGACCGGTAAACTTTAGACAAACACAAATACTAGGTAACCAAGTCTTAATTGATTGATGGTTATAATTTATTAGATTACACAATTTCACAAAATATAGGAGTTTTAACGCACTAAAAAATATATAATATAGTGGTTTTTTAATGATTGGATGAAAATTTATTGAGTTTTTATAAGATTAGAAAACTTAAACCAGACATGTCAGAAAATATAGAAAATATAAGGTTTTAAATTACTAAAAAAATAATATAGTGGTGTTTTTTAAGAATTTGATAAAAATACGTTGGGTTTTTCTGAGATTTTCTCTTCAATATTCACATATACTATTTCTAATTACGCCTTCCTCGTTTTAATGTCTCTAATTTGTTCCTAATATATTTAATGTTAAAGTTGTAACCACTTATATATATATATATATATATATATATATATATATATATATATATATATATATATATATATATATATATATATATATATATATATATATATATATATATATATATATATATATATATATATATATATATATATATATATATATGTGTGTGTGTGTGTGTGTGTGTGTGTATTTGTGTGTATGTGTTTTTCGTCTAGATCCAAATTTTCTTGATCTAAAAGGAAAAATTATAGTTGTTTTTATAATGAATACATGTTACCATTTTATATAAAAAATGAACCTAAAATTAGTAATTATGTTTTATGAATTAGAAACATACCACATTAATTGAAAAGGCAATATTACGCATGCCTTGGATTTGAGAACCAATAGGCCTAACAAAATGGTTTCTCAAGGTACTTTCAAATCTCAAGAAACCCTACACAATATATAGATTTTAAAGAATCATGTGATATTAGAAAAAGAAAATGAGTTACAAAATATTTAATTATCATTGATCCACCCGTGTGCTCACACTTAACAATTGGAAAACCCGTAGTTATCCCCACTATTATTGTTGTTTGCTACATATTTAGTGCCATATTAGTTACACTACAATTCTGGGGTTTAAGTTAGTCATAGATTATAGTTATTCAAGTTGGCTTAGATAATTCTAAAAGGTTGATGTAGGCTATAAGCACAGAAACACATAATAATGCTGTTGATTCACAGAATACCTGCAAAACCTCTTCAAAAATACCTGCAAAACCTCTTCAAAAATATGTTGATTTAATGAATACCGTGGCTAGGCTCAAATTTTGTTTAAAACAATAAAAATACATATGGAGTGAATATTCATGTTTAATAAAAAAAATCTATTCTAGGGCAAACAGCAAAATTGTAAATATGAAGAAGTAATTCGATCAAGCCGGAAAAGGGCCATGGGCCAAAAACAAACTCGAAAACAAAACCCGAAAATTACAAAAAAAAAACATATAATTGTCCATAAATCCATCTAAAAAGTGTTTTTTGACTAAAATATTGGTCTAGGCCCTTTTGGGACGTTCATTTTTTTTGCTCCTTGTTCCAAGCTTTGAATCGTTTCGTTGTTGGCCGAAAATGGAGCCCCGTTGCCAATGTTATGGGCCGTTCCGTCAAATGCTTTTTGTAACACGATCCCGGGCCTCAAGAAACATAAGGTCCCGATCCTCCATGATTGGGCCTGCATCAAAGGTGGACTTGTATATATATATATATATATATATATATATATATATATATATATATATATATATATATATATATATATATATATATATATATATATATATATATATATATATATATATATATATATATATATACAAACTTGTACTTTTACTCTTTTCCAATGAGAAAATGTCGATTTTTGCATTTGACATAAATGGTACAACCTAACTAGTTTTAATTCAAACTTAAGCTTTCAAACATGAATGTAAAATATTTGAACTTGCAAGGACACTAACACCCTTCACTGATAGTAATCTAGCTCGTTTACATGAAGATGAACCAGTTTACAATATACAACGGACAATGAATAGTAAGATGACTCGTACAATGAACAAAAAACTCTAACAAAAAGGTTCAACTATATTGACCGTTAGTAACACAAAAACACACTTATAAACAACTGTCATAAGAATTTATGTTAACATTACTAAGAAACACCATAACGTTTAAATTTTGTTTTTTGACGTCTTTAGTTTGACGAATGTTAATGTGTTGTACCTTATCATCGCTCTCTTTGTTCATATCTTTAATTGTTATTGGGGCATTGTATTTTGCAAAATCTTTCAAATTACAGTAGTGAAACACGCATTTTATATGGAGGAGACTACCATAATTATGAAGCTTTTCGAAAGTTCTACATACGAAGATAAATAATGTTATTTAATGTACTATCTATTTGGTCCATATTTCCCTAAATTAAGACATCAACCAAATTATGATCTATTATAAAAGTAGTTTGAGTTTAATTGACTTCCCTGAATAAAATCATCCTTATTGCACGATGTGGAACCCAAGCATTTGGTGTTTGTTTTAGATACAAATGCATGTTATTCACTAAATAGACTCAAATAGGTAGAAAGAGTCGTCGGACATGGGTATATTTGGGTACTCTCTACAAGTATCCGACTAAATGCCAAAAATCAAGAAATCAAATACTATTTCTTTCATGTAATCTCAAGAGTCATTTCTTTAAAACATTTCATATAGACCAAACAACTCTAACACACCATCAAAATCAGGTCTCCAAGTAACTAATATGACTGATGTGACAAAAAATATAATTGTGTGACTCACAAAAAGGAATCACTCTAGACAAAACAAAACCCACTGTCAAACGTTTCGTGTTACCTATATATAATTTATTTGACAATATATTGGACGTAAAAATAGGTTTGGATTCTACAATATCGAATTTCGTTAATGAAGAAGATTGTGACAAAAAATATAATTGTGTGACTCACAAAAAGGAATCACTCTAGACAAAACAAAACCCACTGTCAAACGTTTCGTGTTACCTATATATAATTTATTTGACAATATATTGGACGTAAAAATAGGTTTGGATTCTACAATATCGAATTTCGTTAATGAAGAAGAATGTACATCTTCGTTAACGAAACGATATTTGGATTATTTTGAAAATCTTAAGCAGTATAGTTTTAAGATATTTTTGTATATACTTGGTTATCCTGGATCTTATTATGTTGTTAAATAAAAAATATATTTTATCTCATTATCAAATGTGATTCTTATATGCACAAAAGAAAGAAAAATCTGTTATAATAAATTATTATTAAGGATGAATGATGGAAAATCAAATAAATAAACATTCAATCATTATTTTTGTTTGTGTACTGGATTTGACAAGAGATTTTTATTGATCAAGAGTGTACAAAATTGTCCTTACTCAAGTGTTCTTTTGCAACAATATTTGGCTCTACTATACAGCCGCAAATATGTACCACACATATCGGTAAAGTATGTGGAAAATGTGAACAAAATGGTATGCAGTCTAACCAAGTATCACAATCTGTTCGTAGTGAATTCTCAATTGTTGGAGGTAGTGACGATATGGCACCTGTCATAATTTTATCAAATAGAAAACTTTTGTTATATTTCATGGTATTAGCACTAAAAACTTCAAATTCGATTTTTTATTTTTGTATATAAAAAATTATCACCAGCTCAGTTTAAAAAAGAATCGATTAGAGCAAAATTTATATATGGATTGCAATTTTATTTTATTTGGAAGATGCATGTCATATAAGTTTTTACTAAATTGTTTAATAATATTATTCGATACGTAATTGGAATAGTACAACACCTGCTAGCTCCTTTCTTGCTCCACCGCCAGAAACTGTGATTTTAAAGAAGCATATATATGTATTAGTTTGCACGTCTTTTTGCATAAGAAACATTAGCATGATGTTCCATTGTAAATACTCTTTCTAATATATATCATAAAGCAACGATTGTGAACTAGTGATCTTCGATGCAGTTAAATATATTGTTTAAATACAAATAAATAAAAATTTTAATAACACTTACTTGATATGAATACAAAAAACATTGTTAAGCACATTGTTACCAATGAATTCCTCTCCATTGTTCAAAGTTAGTTTGCTTCTATTTTATTTTATTGGTAAACGTTATATATAGGACTCTAGAGTCTATGTATACTCATGAATTTAAAGATATCATATTAATGTTTAAAGATTGATTAATTAATCCAAAAGTTATATCTTACCATATTATTTAAAATACCATTTTTGTATATTTCCAAATCATTTTGAAATAAATAATATGATTACATATTGCCACAAACATTATTTAAATAATTATTTTTTCAAAATAATTATAGAATGAAAGAACTATTTTGTTCTAAATTTTTTAGACATAGGTATGCTTATTTTTAGATTGAATAACAAGAGGGTAAAATTAATTTGTTTTTGAAAATCTATCGTTTAGTTTAGCTATAGTCAAATAATTTAAATCAAGGTGGATTATGAGCATTTAATTTGGGTAAATCTCATAATAACCCAAAATATTTTCACTCAATTCTTTAAAAAACTAGTATATTATTTTTAGTGCATTATATATTCTTTAAATTGTCTAATGTAAGGTTTCAGACCGGTAAACTTTAGACAAACACAAATGCTAGGTAACCAAGTCTTAATTGATTGATGGTTATAATTTATTAGATTACACAATTTCACAAAATATAGGAGTTTTAACGCACTAAAAAATATATAATATAGTGGTTTTTTAATGATTGGATGAAAATTTATTGAGTTTTTATAAGATTAGAAAACTTAAACCAGACATGTCAGAAAATATAGCAAATATAAGGTTTTAAATTACTAAAAAAATAATATAGTGGTGTTTTTTAAGAATTTGATAAAAATACGTTGGGTTTTTCTGAGATTTTCTCTTCAATATTCACATATACTATTTCTAATTACGCCTTCCTCGTTTTAATGTCTCTAATTTGTTCCTAATATATTTAATGTTAAAGTTGTAACCACTTATATATATATATATATATATCTATATATATATATATATATATATATATATATATATATATATATATATATATATATATATATATATATATATATATATATATATATATATATATATATATATATATATATATATGTGTGTGTGTGTGTGTGTGTGTGTGTGTATTTGTGTGTATGTGTTTTTCGTCTAGATCCAAATTTTCTTGATCTAAAAGGAAAAATTATAGTTGTTTTTATAATGAATACATGTTACCATTTTATATAAAAAATGAACCTAAAATTAGTAATTATGTTTTATGAATTAGAAACATACCACATTAATTGAAAAGGCAATATTACGCATGCCTTGGATTTGAGAACCAATAGGCCTAACAAAATGGTTTCTCAAGGTACTTTCAAATCTCAAGAAACCCTACACAATATATAGATTTTAAAGAATCATGTGATATTAGAAAAAGAAAATGAGTTACAAAATATTTAATTATCATTGATCCACCCGTGTGCTCACACTTAACAATTGGAAAACCCGTAGTTATCCCCACTATTATTGTTGTTTGCTACATATTTAGTGCCATATTAGTTACACTACAATTCTGGGGTTTAAGTTAGTCATAGATTATAGTTATTCAAGTTGGCTTAGATAATTCTAAAAGGTTGATGTAGGCTATAAGCACAGAAACACATAATAATGCTGTTGATTCACAGAATACCTGCAAAACCTCTTCAAAAATACCTGCAAAACCTCTTCAAAAATATGTTGATTTAATGAATACCGTGGCTAGGCTCAAATTTTGTTTAAAACAATAAAAATACATATGGAGTGAATATTCATGTTTCATAAAAAAAATCTATTCTAGGGCAAACAGCAAAATTGTAAATATGAAGAAGTAATTCGATCAAGCCGGAAAAGGGCCATGGGCCAAAAACAAACTCGAAAACAAAACCCGAAAATTACAAAAAAAAACCATATAATTGTCCATAAATCCATCTAAAAAGTGTTTTTTGACTAAAATATTGGTCTAGGCCCTTTTGGGACGTTCATTTTTGTTGCTCCTTGTTCCAAGCTTTGAATCGTTTCGTTGTTGGCCGAAAATGGAGCCCCGTTGCCAATGTTATGGGCCGTTCCGTCAAATGCTTTTTGTAACACGATCCCGGGCCTCAAGAAACATAAGGTCCCGATCCTCCATGATTGGGCCTGCATCAAAGGTGGACTTGTATATATATATATATATATATATATATATATATATATATATATATATATATATATATATATATATATATATATATATATATATATATATATATATATATATATATATATATATATATATATATATATATATATATATATATATATATATATATACAAACTTGTACTTTTACTCTTTTCCAATGAGAAAATGTCGATTTTTGCATTTGACATAAATGGTACAACCTAACTAGTTTTAATTCAAACTTAAGCTTTCAAACATGAATGTAAAATATTTGAACTTGCAAGGACACTAACACCCTTCACTGATAGTAATCTAGCTCGTTTACATGAAGATGAACCAGTTTACAATATACAACGGACAATGAATAGTAAGATGACTCGTACAATGAACAAAAAACTCTAACAAAAAGGTTCAACTATATTGACCGTTAGTAACACAAAAACACACTTATAAACAACTGTCATAAGAATTTATGTTAACATTACTAAGAAACACCATAACGTTTAAATTTTGTTTTTTGACGTCTTTAGTTTGACGAATGTTAATGTGTTGTACCTTATCATCGCTCTCTTTGTTCATATCTTTAATTGTTATTGGGGCATTGTATTTTGCAAAATCTTTCAAATTACAGTAGTGAAACACGCATTTTATATGGAGGAGACTACCATAATTATGAAGCTTTTCGAAAGTTCTACATACGAAGATAAATAATATTATTTAATGTACTATCTATTTGGTCCATATTTCCCTAAATTAAGACATCAACCAAATTATGATCTATTATAAAAGTAGTTTGAGTTTAATTGACTTCCCTGAATAAAATCATCCTTATTGCACGATGTGGAACCCAAGCATTTGGTGTTTGTTTTAGATACAAATGCATGTTATTCACTAAATAGACTCAAATAGGTAGAAAGAGTCGTCGGACATGGGTATATTTGGGTACTCTCTACAAGTATCCGACTAAATGCCAAAAATCAAGAAATCAAATACTATTTCTTTCATGTAATCTCAAGAGTCGTTTCTTTAAAACATTTCATATAGACCAAACAACTCTAACACACCATCAAAATCAGGTCTCCAAGTAACTAATATGACTGATGTGACAAAAAATATAATTGTGTGACTCACAAAAAGGAATCACTCTAGACAAAACAAAACCCACTGTCAAACGTTTCGTGTTACCTATATATAATTTATTTGACAATATATTGGACGTAAAAATAGGTTTGGATTCTACAATATCGAATTTCGTTAATGAAGAAGATTGTACATCTTCGTTAACGAAACGATATTTGGATTATTTTGAAAATCTTAAGCAGTATAGTTTTAAGATATTTTTGTATATACTTGGTTATCCTGGATCTTATTATGTTGTTAAATAAAAAATATATTTTATCTCATTATCAAATGTGATTCTTATATGCACAAAAGAAAGAAAAATCTGTTATAATAAATTATTATTAAGGATGAATGATGGAAAATCAAATAAATAAACATTCAATCATTATTTTTGTTTGTGTACTGGATTTGACAAGAGATTTTTATTGATCAAGAGTGTACAAAATTGTCCTTACTCAAGTGTTCTTTTGCAACAATATTTGGCTCTACTATACAGCCGCAAATATGTACCACACATATCGGTAAAGTATGTGGAAAATGTGAACAAAATGGTATGCAGTCTAACCAAGTATCACAATTTGTTCGTAGTGAATTCTCAATTGTTGGAGGTAGTGACGATATGGCACCTGTCATAATTTTATCAAATAGAAAACTTTTGTTATATTTCATGGTATTAGCACTAAAAACTTCAAATTCGATTTTTTATTTTTGTATATAAAAAATTACCACCAGCTCAGTTTAAAAAAGAATCGATTAGAGCAAAATTTATATATGGATTGCAATTTTATTTTATTTGGAAGATGCATGTCATATAAGTTTTTACTAAATTGTTTAATAATATTATTCAATATGTAATTGGAATAGTACAACACCTGCTAGCTCCTTTCTTGCTCCACCGCCAGAAACTGTGATTTTAAAGAAGCATATATATATATATATATATATATATATATATATATATATATATATATATATATATATATATATATATATATATATATTAGTTTGCACGTCTTTTTGCATAAGAAACATTAGCATGATGTTTCATTGTAAATACTCTTTCTAATATATATCATAAAGCAACGATTGTGAACTAGTGATCTTCAATGCAGTTAAATATATTGTTTAAGTACAAATAAATAAAAATTTTAATAACACTTACCTGATATGAATACAAAAAGTATTGTTAAGCACATTGTTACCAATGAATTCCTCTCCATTGTTTATAGTTAGTTTGCTTCTATTTTATATTATTGGTAAACATTGTATATACAAGTGTAGAGTCTATGTATACTCATGAATTTAAAGATATCATATTAATGTTTAAAGATTTATTAATTAATCAAAAAGTTATATCTTACCATATTATTTAAAATACCATTTTTGTATATTTCCAAATCATTTTGAAACAAATAATATGATTACATATTCCCACAAACATTATTTAAATAATTATTTTTTTTCAAAATAATTATAGAATGAAAGAACTATTTTGTTCTAAATTTTTTAGACATAAGTATGCTTATTTTTAAATTTAATTACTAGATGGTAAAATTAATTTGTTTTTTAAAATCTATCGTTTAGTCTAACTGTAGTCAAATAATTTAAATCAAGGTGGATTATGAGCATTTATTAAATGATCCAGAACCCTTAGAGAAGGGTATTGAAATCGACACAGAGGAGAGAGGGAGGAGAGTATAAGGGTAGCGGATCCTTGTGGAGTTGGGATGTCTTACGGTTCCACCCTAAGGCCTTCATTTATAGTGCATGGGTTCCTAGGGCTTCAAACTTAGGAGCCTTTTGGTGGCTGACCCCTTGGACTTTTTCTATTAATTAATTACAATCCAATCCCTCAATTAATTTCTATAAATTAATTTCTAAATTAATTTATTAATTAATTCTTTGATCCAATTTTATTTCTCAATAAAATAATAAACTGATCATTCCTCTATTATTTCTGCTACTGATTATTTTTACCGGGTCGTGAAGGCGACCCAAATAGGACTCTGCTATTATCAAAAATATCACCACTGTTGATGACCTTGGACATATTTCCAATAGTCTCCCACTTGGACATGTCGTCAACTTTGTGTGGTCTGATACCTTCAGATAATCAGCAGCAGAGAGTGTAACATCCAATGAAACTGACGAACTATGATCAAGGATACGATCACGAGACGACCCCTAGATAAGAGATCAATTAATCCTCTATTCTAAAAGATATTTTTTATGAACCTGGGACATAATGCAAATTCTGTTTCCCGATAGAGATTTATGATGACCAAATCAGACTACTTAATTGAACACATCAATCTAGTCAGAGCCCGGTCGAGCGTTTTGGTGTCAATATTAAATCATTGAGGGGTCCACAGATATCGCTTCTCCTTGTTAGTGTAGAAGAAACAAATAAACTTTGATTACATACTTTTTGTCTACTTCATCATGATATGCCCGGACATACCCTTGTAACTACTGGTTACAAACATCGTTTGGGTAAGCAGATAATCATAAAACAGATCCTTATACATCTTGGTTTGAAGAATAAAAGACATTATCATCCTAGATTACTTGTGACTTAATCCATGAAGTAATCTCTGTTGGAATAGTGTCCAAGATCATAACTAAATTAGTAAGGACTTTCCATTAATAGCAAGCTCCTTTTTGGGTTGCCTTCAGTAGTCCAAATGGTATTAGAGTTATTTGAGAGAGAGAGAGAGAGAGAGAGAATAAATAGTTTATTAATTTATTATGTGATGATAAATTAATTAGAAACTAGTTTGGAATTAATTTGAATTAATTTGAATTAATTTGAATTAATTTAAGATTAATTAAAAGTGAAGGGACCAAATATTAATTGTTCAAAAGTTGAGCAATGGAGAACACTAGAGGGATAATGTTGGACGAAAATTGATAAGGGTTTTCCTCATCAATTTCGTCCAAGGATAATGTGCAGGTTGCCCATCCGTTATATTCGGTTGGTATCAGTATTGGAGCCCTTGTGGAGCTACCAACACTATTGGCAACGTTAAGCGAATAATTCATCTGCATATTTGTCAAAGTCGTTTGAGAAACTTGTTTGAAAATCTTGAGTTTAGAAGTGTGAGCACTACAGCATACGAAAGATTTATAGAGGGTTTAACGGTTACTACAAAAGCCAAGGCTTATGTAGAATATAAAAGAACCTTATAAACAGCTGCAATGGCTCTGATACCAATTGTTGAAAAAAGAGAAGTTAGAAATATTTAAGAATAACTTTGAAGATATGCTCAACAATATTTAAGACACACAAGTAGTTATGCGGAAATGTAAAAGACTTAATATCAATGCTGGAATTAATGACACTTAAATAAGAACAATAGTATGAACATTAAGAACAAAGTGTTTGATCGAATGAGGTTGTTTTATATCATGAGAAGAGTGTTACAAATTTTTTTCTCCAAACCATGAAGATAAAGTGTGGTGGACCTCTCTTTTTATAATGCAAGGAGAGTTCCCATCAGATAAGGACCTAGAGACTGAAGGGATAATAGTACAAAGTCAGACTAGGATAATAGTACAAAGTCAGACTAGGATGGCCTATAATTGATTGTTCTCTAACGGAATAGTACAAGCGTCATACGACTTTAGGGAACAAGATATGACTAGCCTAACTGTACTATATAATCTGATCTACTTATCTTTGTCTTTATCTTCACTTGTCTTTACTCTCAACTTGATATAATCTTCTAAAGTAACCGAAGATCAGGTGTGATCTTTGGTATAGATGATCTTCTGATGAGTTGCTGATGACTTGATCTTCTGATGATTCTTTGAGTTGGCTTGAATATCGAAAATCTTCATGACCGAACTTCATCTTGAATTTCGGTGTCCTGTTTAAGTCTCTTCTAGAACTTACAATTCTTCTATGTATCAAACTTCGGGGGTATGAACCGTAATTCATGTCTAAATTTTGGTGTTCAGGATACTTATAAATCTCGGATCTTTATCAACCAACAGTTAACATACTCAAAGATGGTAAGGTTTGTTCATTGATAACTTAACAAAAGATCAGCAGTTACATTTGAACGTACACCATAAAAACATCATCAGATTATTGTTTTAAACAATTAAATCAAAAACCAAAAGTCAAGTTGGTCAACAACTAATCACTAACAACAACAGTTTCATACACACCATTACAAGGATAGGCTTTGAATATAAAAGAACCACCTTTATAAACGAAAATATCACCATTATTATTATCAAAAGAATAACGATAACCTTGTCTGAATAGTGCATGGAAAGAAATTATCCATGCCAAAAATTTTAAAATTACAAAACTCCAAAAATTTTGATTTATCCATGCCAAAATTGAATTTTCGAAAAACATATATCAAACAAAAAATCATGTAGTGCAAATATCAACTAAGCATAGGCTCTGGTATCATTGATAAGTTTTCTATGCCCTAGATACATCAAACATAGTAGCGAAAACATACAAAAACATATCTAAGGCCAGTAACAATTACTAAAACCTACAAGGAGGCTACTTAATGATAATTACAACTACAAGAAGGATTAGGTTACCGACCTTTAGCAAAACCAATTTGCTTGAAGAACCCTTGTGTAGATCAGATCCCAAGCTAAGAAATGCAGTACCCAAAAGAGAATACCTCTAATGGTTCACACCAAATAAGTCCAAATTATCAGTTAATTTTGGTATTTAATAAACCTCGCTATAAAACCTTAAAGAGGAATCATAGATTCTGCTGAGAGAGAAGAGAGAACTTCCAGGTCTAAGGAGCTCTGGAATGGGGCACATATTGTGGTGCCAGGGGAGCTCTACTTATACTTGAAGGTGAGATAGAAATAAGGCATGTTTGAACGGTAGCAATTAAGGAAACAACCCAATCTTACCACGAATCAAATTCTCCTTGACTCTCCACCTTGTGGACGAAACCTTTGGAAGGATCCTTCCAAATTTCATCCCCCCCCCCCTTTTTCTAGGGTTCCAGAATATTCATTACTCAACTATTACACAATTACAATTCAGTCCCTGCACTTTTATTAATTCCCAAATTAATTACAATTAATTACAGATCAATTATAATTAATTCTAAATGAATTATAATTATTTATAAACTAGTTTCCAATTAATTTATCATCACATGACAAATTAATAAACTAATTATCTCTCTCTTAATTAACACTGATATCATTTGGACTACTGAGGGCAACCCAATAATGACCCTGCTTTTAATGGAAAGTCCTTACGAATAGTTATGACCTTGGACACTATTCCAAAAGTAATCATACCAAGAAGCTATTTAGGTCGGCAATACTCTTTGCTAATATCAGTTTCTATGAAACTCATAGATATTTCGGGATTCATTAACTCTAATCAATGACATGTTTAATATATTTATGCTTGTCCTCTCCCATGACAAGTATGTCATGGATCACATGTTCGGATGGTAAATCGACCATGAAGAACCACATGTCACCTAGCGCATGATTCATGAGTTATCGCGAGTAAACACATCATTTTGGGTGAGTCCTATCTGACGCATTGGCTATGACACTTCCTACGTCGGAAGGCAAACAGTTAAATGTGTGGTTTGACATGGACAACATAAGATTTACATTTTCATAAAACAGGATTTCATTTCGTTTAGTTAAAACATTTTAACTTTCTTTTTGGCAAATTGTCATTTTTAAACTTTTAAAATCCTTCTTAAAATTGTTAGTTTTACTTGAAAATACATGTTAACTTTTAACACCATAGTTTGCATGTATCAATCATTTAAAATATTTTAAATTTTGTATGGCAAAATGTCATTTTAAAATTTTAAAATCGTTCTAAAAATGCTAATGTTAGTTTGCAAAATCCTGTTAACTTTCAGCAATTTTTATTTGTTTGTGTTTTCTATTTTATTTAACCAACCATGCAACAAATTAAATAAACACAACACAATCATGCAGATATATAATGATAACATTTGCCCTCAAATCCTACGTGTTTTTCTGTGAGCCAACATGAGAAAAACATGGTCATTTCTAGGGACCAACATAACCATAATGATGAAACAGCTCTCACTTGCTTCGTGACTAACTTTTGATGTCCACGTGGAACTTCATGTGACACCAATCTCCATGGTTTCAACTTGGTGGTCGTCGGTATTCTTTTGTTACATTAACTAAATTAGTACAAGTTTTCCTATCTAATATATTACGATAAAAAATTAAAAGGAAAATTACATTACAAATTAATGATGACAAAACAACAAGCGAGTCCCGAAACAACCATTCAAGCATCACATACACAGGGTCTAGCTGAGGTCAAATATTATCGGGTTCATACAAATATAATGCACACTTTTATATTATTAAAAGTGCATATCTAAAACCTACTTCACAATATTTTGATTAAGATCCAAAAGCATACATGTAAGTCCCGAAACTATGATCTAACACGGTATCAATCGGATCACTCGATTAATGCAAAATCTTAATCAAGTAACTAAACGAAACAATCAATAATCAATAATACAAATCACGAACATGGTTAATCTTCAATGCACACAATTATATTGATAATTGTCAAGTACATAAGACTCATAAACTTTTCAGCCGTGAATATACTCTGGTCGATTTCTCTAATTGTGCTCCTTTTTAATTCACGGCTAACCTACACTATTTATACTAGACCTAATACAAAAGCCCATCTAAACAATAAGTCCACCTAAATCCAGACCCACCGAACTAAGCCCACCGAAATCACTTGTTGATTTCGGTCCAAGTCTACCGAGAACCCATTGTTTTCGGTCCTAAACCGAAAACTCCCATTTGACTTCTAAAAACACATCGAGCCTTATGAAAGCAAAGCATCAACCACCAAAATACGTCCCAACAATCTCCCCCTTGGTTTAATGCTTTCTTTGTTCTTCAAACTTCCTTTTATCTTGGCTTTCTACTCTTTCCTCGGTCTCTTCACGACTTGACTACGAGACGTACATATTAATCTTTTGCAGGTACAACTTCATCTTCAGTAGTTGGACTTTCTTAAAAAATTGACTTTGATCGCTCATTGGGTGTAAATGCTTCTTGTATTGGTTCTAAAATCAGCACATCCGACTTTTGAATTTCTACGTTGACAAATACGCGGAATCTGATTCTTCTTGATCACTTCAGCAGGTTCATAGATAGCAACAGAATTGATTGAGGAGGCTTCAACGCAATTCGTCACAAAACTTCAGTTATAGCTTCACCTTGTTTTGCGGTTGAAATGTTGTGTTGAAAAATAATCTTCACTTCTCGTTCCATCACTTGATTGTCTTCATTTGATTTTCTATGTCTATCATCGGCGCTTCTTAAAACGTAACCATGACTAAAAATCACATGTGGGTCACAGAGTCATAAAGACCCATCTCACCACAGTTGTTCAAGGACCCTGCCTTGGCTCAGGAGGAGACTACTCACAGTATCCGTGTGAACACGGAAGCACAGACTGCGATTGGTGGAGTATAGGAGAACTACTCGTGGTTGTTTTGATTTTAGCCCCTGCATATCCTTGATCAAAGATCTCAATGCAGTTAACAAGTTAACAAGTTAAATTGGCCCTTAGCGATACGTTCAATGGTATCTGTATCTCTGCGGACTGTACCATCCTGGTGCCAGTTGAGGTTCCGGTGAAGTGTTGTGGTCTCACAGCTATTGTGGTAGTCAATAGCGATCATTGACATAGAGTTTCGATATTTCATCAATGAGAGGTAAAACCACATTGAATCATGTACATCATTCATTAGAAGTATGTTGGGGTTAAGAATGGTATGAGCATGTAATACATCTCGGTACGAGATATACCCATCGGCTAGAGTTGTGAATTGTCACCAATGTATGTTATAGTACAATGAATCATCCAATTCTAAGTTAGAAGATTTGAAGGTAAGAAAAGTTATTAATGCCTCAATTTTACTACTGTTGTTGTAGCATAGATCATAGGCATAGAGTTTCGAAATATCATCAACATTTGGTATTAAATGGTGAATCGTCTATTTCTTGAAATAGAAGATAGAGTGGGTAAGAATGGATTGGTGCGTGTGATTGACTACGGTACGTAATCTAACCATCGGCACAGAATTTTTAACTCTCGACAATGAGTGGTTCAGCTCAAAGGGTCCTTAAGTTATATTTTAGAAGATTTGAGGTTAAGAAAGATTATTAGTGTTTCATACTCATTGTGGTGTACCAATGAGAATCATCAGCACATGATGTTTTATCTCAGCATTGAGTGGTATAGCTCAGTGTGTCGTCGATTGATAGGGTAAGACAAAAACATATTTTTGGATTTTTGAAAATGATTTAAAAGGAAAACTTATTTTTGGAATTTTTGAATTTTGTAGTTTTTGTTTGGTTTTAATTCTCCCCCTAAATTTGTGCATGGAGGAGATTTAGAAAAATTAAAAAACATGAACAAATTTAACTTAGAAACAAAAAAATTTATAGAGTTTACAAATAGTCATCGAAACGAATCATCTTAAGAAATCCGACAACCACATCAAAATGATCTTTTCCAAATGGTTTTATAAACAAATATGCCACATTGCTATCTGTGTGGATTTGCTCCAAATGAATGAGTTTACGCTCAAAACAGTCTCGAATAAAATGAATTTTAATATCAATGTGTTTGGTTTTAGAATGTTGAACTGGGTTTTTAACAATTTGAATTGCAGCATCATTATCACAGAAAATTGTGGTCTCAAGAAAATTCAAACTATAATCTAGCAATTGATGTTGCATCCAGATGACCTGAGAATAGCAAGTCGATGCAGAAACGGTTGGTGTATGGCCGTAGAAGATCTCATACGGAGTCTTCATGTGACGTTTGTTGATTAGAACGCGATTCTGAACGTAACACGCCGTATTTATAGCTTTAGCCCAGAAGAACACTGATAACTTGGAGTCACATAACATGGTTCGAGAAGCATTGATTAAGGTTCTGTTTCTTCTCTCAGCTACACCGTTTTGTTGTGGTGTACTGACGCTGCACTACTTTTTCAGCACAAAATTGATCCAGAACAGCATTCTTGAATTCTGTCCCATTGTCGCATATGATTCCCTTCACCTTCTGATTAGTTTGATTTTCAATTAGGACGATGAACCTCTTGATAAGTTCGGCAGTCTCACTCTTATTCTTCAGGAAGAAAACTTAGGTGAAACATGAGAAATCATCTATAATGACCAGACAATAAGAGTTCTTGTTGATGCTCAGAACATTGACAGGATCGAAGAGACCCATGTGAAGCAGTTGAAGGAGAGTGTCAATGGAGTTGACCAGTTTGGGCTTGTGCGGCTTTCGATGATGCTTTCCCTGTGCGCAGGCTACACACTTTTCAAAAGTGAGTAAGTCTTTGATTGGTAACCCGTGGACGAGATCATTCTTGGCAAGACGATTCAGGTTTTTAGCATTTGCGTGTCCGAGACGACGATGCTAGAGCATGGCATTTTGTTCTGAAACTCTTGAGAACAGACAAGTAACATTCTCAGGAATATTATGATTCATGTCGATGATGTAAGCATTGCTTTTACGTTCAGATCTCACCAAAATCCATTCTTCAGGTATGACGATACCAGGCTTCAGAATTAGGCACTCCTTTTTAATGAAATGAGTTGAGAAGCCTCTGTCGCAGATTTTGAGAGACGCTCACTAAATTGTGTTTCAATTTGTGAACGAAGTTAACGCTTTCAAACTTCAACACACCGTTAGTTATGGTCCCTATCTGAGTGATCTTTCCTTTCTCCCCTCCCGCAAAGGACACTTGCCCTCCATTAATATTTTGAATGTCGTGTAGTTAAGAGATGTCTCCTGTCATGTGCCTGGAACAGCCACTATCAACATACCAAGGTCTGATGATATTCCTCTATAGCTACTCCTGTACAAGATGCGGGATTAATTAGTTTTAGGAACCTAGTCCATTTTGAAACTGGGTTGACCATTGCTATCGACACATGAAACTTGTTCCAAAATCATATCTTGTTTATCAAATAAAGGACATGACGAATTTGCAGCACTCTTTGGTGAATTGGAAGTGAGGCCTTTAGGAGCCCATCTGTAATTAGGTTTAATTCTTTTATTGTTTAACCAGATGGGAGCTTCAACACTTGATTTTGAAACAGGACTACCCTTTGATTTGGGCTTATATTGCAAGTGTGAGCTAGTGGACGATCATTAAGATGACTTTGACCTCACCGATTTTGGTTTGGCAGAGCCATCTTTTGTAAGATTTCCCTCTTGGCACGTTTTTCCAACCTTGTTCATGGTGGCGAACGTATGAGTATTGTGGACAATTTCTTGTTATGTGACCTGGAGTTCCACAGTTAAAACATGTTTGTCTTTTCAAGAAAGTATGATTGGGACTTGGTCCTTGTCCAGATGAGGTTTGTTTCAAAGAATTTCCACAAGCACACACACAAGCATCAGATTGTTTCACAAATTTTCGAGGCTTAAATTTTTCAAAAGCAACATCACCACAAGTTTTTGAATGATCAACATTTTTAGATTCTTGTTTCACACGATTATTTGAAACATCAAAAAAGGAAATATTAGTTTTTGAAGAATTTGTAACAAAACTAGAATCATTTGTATCTGCCTCGTTCCCATCTTCCATGACTACTTTATCTGCACATGAGGTAGAAGCATTAGTATCGTCCACCTTAACACTCTCAGTGGTGCCGGATTGATCAGTCTGAGTTGGAGCAGTTACAGTGGGCTGCTCTAACTCTTTGGTTTCAAGGGCTAGAGTATAGTTATCGTTAAAAGGGGGTGGAACACTTTTATACCCTAGACCCTCACCCTATTTATTTTGCCACTTTAACTGGTGTTCAATCATTGATTCAACAGTCGCACTAGATACATCAAATTTCTGAAAATTAAAATCAGCATCTTTAAATTTAGCTTTCAATGCTTCAAGTTCGGTAGTTAAATTGACAATTTTTTCTTTAGCAAATCGATAGCGACAACATTTTTCACTGTATTCTTCTTTAATTCTTTTTAGGTATTTGGTTTGAGCTTCTAATTTTTCTTTAAGAGGTTTCTAGCCTTTTCTAAGGTTATAGACTTCACATTTAAGGTCAAAAACTTCTTTTAACTAGAATATCATTTTGCTCACGATACTTATTAACTTTATCTACACAAGATTGAGAGCATGAAGTTTCACTAACCTCATTGGTGTTAGGAGTGGTGGAGACCATGAAAGAGAACTGAAGATCCATCATCTCTTCCTTAGCCTTGTTAGCTTCCTCACCACCTTCAATCTGTGTCAGGTTAGCTCTTCCATCATCAGTCATATTTAGAGCCTGCATCTGATCTTCCCAAGAGAACTGTTGAGCCACCATAGCTCTTTCATCGTTATGAGGAGCCTGTCTCTTGTTTCCAATTGGAACCAGGGTCCTCACGGCGTTGTTTTCTACCTTTGGCTTGGTGCACTCACGAGCAAAGTGACCTGGCTCATGACAGTTGTAACACCTTAGCTTGCTCTTGTTGAAACCCACCTTCTTCTCCACATTCACTCCCCAGTTGTTTTCTCAGTTCGTTGAGTGAACTTCTTTGCCCTGAACACCGGCATGGCGATTTGCCATGAGACGTCCATTTCTTCAACATTTGATCAAGTTCTCCAATCATGATCGGAGGAACTAATTCACCAGCCACAAAAGCATTATAGAAGTTCATGAAACCAGCCATTAGGGCCATGTTCTCTTCAGCTCCCTTGGCAACAGCTGGAGTTTGCGAGGTTGACTTTGTGGCGGTACTCAAACCAGAAGAACTTGGAGATGGAATCGGTATACAGATGATGGTGGAGCACGAATGCACTATTTGTGGATGCTCCTAAGTTGGAAGTTGAGTTAGAATTGACATGGTTAATCTCACGCTGCTTGTCATCCATGTCACAGGCCTTGATGACTGCCATCACTTCAGCAAGCGAAAGCTTGCTCAGGTCCTTTGTCTTTTTTATCGCTAAAACATTCATGTCCCAGTTCCTAGGAAGAGAGTTCAGCAGCTTCTTGTTTATCTCAGAACGAGATAATATAATTCCAGCAGTACTCATTTCAGTGTTGAGTGTAATGAATCGCTGCAGTTGAACCTCAAGAGCCTCCCCGAGGACATGATTGAACATGTTGAATTTTTGACGCAGCAAATCCTGCCTGCTCTGCTTCATGTCTTCATTTCCTTCATAGACTTCAACCAAGGCTTCCCACAGAGCCTTTGCATATTTGTATTCCCTAAAGCCTTGAGCAATGTCTGGAGACAAAGCCATAGTGGGAGTAGCAAGTGCTTTCTCATCTTCCTCTACCTTGTCAAAATCTTCATCAGTGTATTCTTCTATTGGCTTGTCGACCACAGTCTTTGCTTCATCATTTATAGTGGTGGTGATTCTGAGTGGTCCTCTTAGGATGCTTCTCCACACCTTGATATCCTTCATTTTTACATATTTTTCAAACTGAAACTTCCACTCAAGAAACCCGTCAGCAGATAACAAACGAGGAATTCGAGTGGTTATCCCCATGGTGGAATCTAAGTCAGAATGCATTGTTGTGATTGGAATGTTATATGAGTCCATTATTGACCAAGGAACTGTGAAAAATGAGTCGACCGAAAACCCTTAAAAGTGGACCGAAAACGTTCGCAATTAACCGAAAACTGTGAAAATCAACACCCTTTGACCGAAAACAGCAAAGTTGACCGAAAAGTCAGAAAATCAAAAAACGGTGTTTGACCCAATTGTTGACCGAAAGCAAGCCTGCACTGAGTACTCCGATGACACGTCGCCGAGAACTATTAAACCTAGCCGAAAACGCTGACCTGCCGCCGAAAACTCAAGTATGGATGCCGAAAACACTTAAACCTAGCCGAGAACTCCTTGTTGGCCGCCGAAAACGCCCAGATTAGGCCAAAAACAATGTTTTTGGTCGAATTTGCAAATCCCAAAGATCGAAACAGTCGATTTTTTGTCCAAAAACACCACGTTCACGAAGAACACGAAGAACACAAACAGTGATGTTCACCTAATTAGACCAAAATGCACCAAAACTTCAAAAAAACAACTAAATCGCTTCGAAATCGATTGATACCAAACAAACTAAAATAGAATTTAAAGGCTCTGATACCAATTGTAAGTCCCGAAAACTATGATCTAACACGGTATCAATCAGATCACTCGATTAATGCAAAATCTTAATCAAGTAACTAAACGAAACAATCAATAATCAATAGTACGAATCACGAACACGGTTATTCTTCAATGCACACAATTATATTGATAATTGTCAAGTACATAAGACTCATAGACTTTTCAACCGTGAATATGCTCTGGTCGATTTCTCTAATTGTGCTCCTTTTTAATTCACGGCTAACCTACACTATTTATACTAGACCTAATACAAAAGCTCATCCAAACAATAAGTCCACTGAAATCCAGACCCACCGAACCAAGCCCACCGAAATCACTTGTTGATTTCGGTCCAAGTCTACCGAGAACCCATTGTTTTCGGTCCTAAACCGAAAACTCCCTTTTGACTTCTAAAAACACATTGAGCCTTCTGAAAGCTAACCTACACTATTTATACTAGACCTAATACAAAAGCTCATCTAAACAATAAGTCCACTGAAATCCAGACCCACCGAACCAAGCCCACCGAAATCACTTGTTGATTTCGGTCCAAGTCTACCGAGAACCCATTGTTTTCGGTCCTAAACCGAAAACTCCCTTTTGACTTCTAAAAACACATTGAGCCTTCTGAAAGCAAAGCAGAACCAGCAAAATATGTCCCAACAATACACGTTTACATAAAATGATAAAATAAAGGAAATTTGTTACTAAACACATTGTATATATGAATGCTCAAGTGATTTCCATGCTCAAATCAATTAAACACCAAATACACAATGAATCAAAATATTGGTGGAATCTAACAAAATTAAACTATTAATTTGAATTGTTTTGGTTTTGCTAACTATCTGTTAATCATTTGATTTCTAAAACATTTTAAATTTTATTTCAGAGAACTGTTTTGTTAAAATTATGTGATGCAAATACCAATATGACATACTGCGTAGAAACAAAGGTTTCACAACTTTCGTCCAAATTTGTCAAAATCATCGCGGTGCTAGAAGCTGACGATGGCGACGTGAAGCGACTAGTTGATCACGATCAAACAAGCAGGTCCGGATTTGACACTCTGAGGAGTGCGACTTGCTGCAGTCAGATGATCATAATCAACATAATAAATCGTGGCGCTGTATATGAACAGTTTACTGATTTCTTATAAGAAACTATTTTAATAGCTTTTAACAAATCAAAACAATTCCTAACAATGCAAAATCATGTTCAAGTGGCTCTGATACCATTATTGGGATACGATAACAATAGAAACATACACAATGGAAGCAAAAACTAAAAAACGTATCTCACCACAGATCACAAGAAAAACTTTGTTCCTTTTCCTCTAAGAAATCAACATTTCACTTTAGTGAAAATTTAAAAGACAGTATGTTTGTACTTGTAAATTTGTTGGGGAATCGTGACTTGGACGTTTTTTAATTTTAACTATTAAAGTGACAAAAATGTTGCGTACAAAGTACTGTGTGTGTATATATATATATATATATATATATATATATATATATATATATATATATATATATATATATATATATATATATATATATATATATATATATATATATATATATATATATATATATATATATATATATATATATATATATATATATATAAGTTCAATAGAGAACCAAAATAAAACAAGGAACCAAGGAACCAATCGTGAGCGTCGGAATTCAAATGATCGACGGCCGAAGATAAGGTTGTAAATTTCTTAATTGAACGCGCATGTAGCAGATAATTCCAAAAAACTCACTTCGTTATTTATTTATTTTTTTATTTTTAGAGTTTATTTTTTATCGAAATAAAAAATCGAATATATCAAAATTCATAATTTTTTATTCTCTTTCAATAGACATCTATATCGATATAGTAAAAAACGAAAAAAAATCTTCAAAAATCTTGTTCAGATTCACAACACTTAATCAATGTGAATCTGAACTATAACAATTTTTATCGAAGATTATTCACTCAATCATTGTTCATTCAGTAACAACTTATGTGAATTTAAATAAACTTTTAGATTCAGACATGAATCTCACTAAATTTTCATATTGAATTTAAGTTTATTCGTTTATATTCTTTACAATTTCAATATTTTGTAATATACAAGTGAATTAACTAAGATTCACAAATTAATTTACTTAAACTTGTACACGAATGAACACAAAACTGCTGAAAAATGGGATACAATTATCATTTATATGTGAATTAATATGTCTAAAACTAGACGCACACTATTTTTAACCTTTTGATCATACACAAATAAATTAATTTAGATTCACAAATTAATTTTCTTAAAATTCACATGTGGATGACAAAAAAATGTTGAAAAAGTCAGGTACAATTACCATTTATCTGTGAATTAACATGTATAAAACAAGAAATACTTAAAATTCGCAATGTGAATATAAATTGTATTAAATTTGTATGGAATATATTTCATATGTAAATGATCAATGAATTTATTTTTTCAATAATTGTTAATCATTTAATCACAACATATGTAAATTTAAAAATATTTTTAAATTCATATGTGATTTCAAGAAAAATCACTTATGTTTTTACTATTTCAATGTTTTAATATCATATAAAATTGAATTAATTGAGATTCATAAATGATTTACTTAAAATTCACATGTGATTGGTAAAGCATTATTGAAAAAATTGGATAGATTTGTCATTTACATGTGAATAAATATATTTAAAACAATGCAATTCAGTTCAGGTTCAGGTTCACAAGGTGAATCTCGACGAACTTGAAGTAAAAAAGAAAAAAATTTTGTATATCAATATGGATCTCTATTTATAGAGGACGAAAAAATATGAATTTTGGTATAATTATTTTTTTTTTCGAAAATATAATAAGCTTAAAAATTAAAAAATATAAGAAACGAAGTGGGTTTTTTGCTATGATCCGGTACATGCGCGTCCAATTAAGATTAGTCCCTTTGTACCATGGTTTATATTAGTCCATTGTTGATCTTTTGTCTATATATATATATATATATATATATATATATATATATATATATATATATATATATATATATATATATATATATATATATATATATATATATATATATATATATATATATATATATATATATATATATATAGGGTAAAGTTCAATTGAGAACCTAAAAAAGCCTAGGAACCTAAGAACCAATTTTATGAACTTTTTTTCTACACAATATTTTTCAAAAAAAAAATATACCAAAATTTTTGTTATGATGCGTCTAGAAGATTTCAAAAACAAAACCTAAGAACCCATTTTATGAACTTTTTTTCTACACAATATTTTTCAAAAAAAAAATTTACCAAAATTTTTGTTATGATGCGTCTAGAAGATTTCAAAAAAAAAATTCAAAAAAAAATCATTTTTTTAATTTTTTTTTCATATGAGTTTAGGGTTTAGAGTTTAGGGTTTAGGGTTTAGGTTTAGGGTTTAGGGTTTAGGGTTTAGAAATCTCTTAGACGCTTTAAATAAAAAAATTGGATGCAAAAAAAAATCATTTATTATTATTTTTTTTCATATGGGTTTAGGGTTTAGGGTTTAGGGTTTAGGGTTTAGGGTTTAGGGTTTAAGGTTTAGAAATCTCTTAGACGGTTTAACTAAAAAAATTGGATGCAATTTTTTTTGAAAAATATTGTGTATAAAAAAAGTTCCTAGGTTCCTAGGGTTTTATATATATATATATATATATATATATATATATATATATATATATATATATATATATATATATATATATATATATATATATATATATATATATATATATATATATATATATATATATATATATATATATATATATATATATATACATATATATATATATATATATATATATATATATATATATATATATATATATATATATATATATATATATATATATATATATATATATATAGGCAAAAGTTCAACAAGGGACTAATATAAACCATGGTACCAAGGGACTAATCACATCCACACGATTATACATTTTACGGTGGACGTACATCTACCGGATTATAAAAAAACCCACTTCGTTTTTTAATTTTTAGGGCTTATTTTTTATCGAAAAAAAATCTGAATATATAGAAATTTATAACTTTTTATCCTCTACAAATATAGATCCATATTGATATACAAAAAATTATTTTTTTTTCGAAATTTCCGCTAATTGAGATTCACATGTGAATCTGAACTGTTATTCTGTTCACTGTTGACACACACAATTGCATATGATTTTGTCATATGAATTTGAATAAATTTTTGTGTGAATGTAAATGGAATTAACTTATGAATCATAGTATATTTATTATAAATGATTAAAATGTTGAATTGTTAAAAATTTTCTAACTAAATTAATCATATTCATATTTCGGAGTATATTTAAAATACCATATGATAATGATATGTGAATCTGAGTAAATTGTTATGTGAACGTAAATAATTTATATTGTGAATGAGAGTAAAATTATTATAAATGGTTAAAATGTTGAAGTAGTAAAAAACTGTTAAGTATCTTCTCAATACTATATGATTTTGATATGTGAATATGAATAACTTTTCGTGTAAATATGAGTAAATCCATTTGTGAATCAAGTATATTACTTATAAATGGTTAGAATATTGAAATAGTAAAAATTTTAAAAGTAAAATAATTACTCATATTCAAATTTTTACAGTTCAGATTTACATGTGAATCTGACATGTTATTATGTTATTCTCTGTTGGCATTCACAATGACATATGATATTGTCAAGTGAATCTGAATAATTTTTTGTGTGAATGTGAGTGAAATTAACTTATGAATCATAGTAAATTTATTATAAATAATTAAAATGTTGAAGTGTTAAAAATTTCCTAAGTAGATTAATCATATTCATATTACAAAATATATTTAAAATATCATATGATATTGATATGTGCATCTGAGTAAATTGTTGTGTGAATGTAAGTAAATTCAATTGTGAATCAGAGTAAATTCATTATAAATGGTTAAAATGTTGAAGTAGTAAAAAACTTATTATTAAATTCTCAATAGTATATGATATTAATATGTGAATATAAGTAAATTTTCGCGTAAATATTAGTAAATCCACTTGTGAATCAAGTACATTACTTATAAATTGTTATAATATTGAAATATAAATGTTTTAAAAGTAAAATAATTACTCATATTCAAATTTTTACAGTTCAGATTCACATGTGAATCATGTGAATCTAGACGAACTGTACTTATAAAAAATAATTTATTTTTTATACATCAATATGGATGTCTATTTGTAGAGGATAAAAAATTATCAATTTTGGTATATTCGGTTTTTATTTTTGAAAAAGAATAATGTCGAAAAATAAAAAAAAACCATAAAAATTAAGTGGGTTTTTTTTATTATAATCCTCTACATGTGCGTCGACGTAAGAAATTTACAACCTATTTTTTGGCCGTTGATGATTTTGATTCCGACGATCGAGATTAGTCCCTTGGTACCATGGATAATTTTAGTCCCTTATTGAACCCAACCCTATATATATATATATATATATATATATATATATATATATATATATATATATATATATATATATATATATATATATATATATATATATATATATATATATATATATATATATATATATATATATATATATATATATATATATATATATATACACATATATATATATATATATATATATATATATATATATATATATATATATATATGTATCTATATACATATATATATATATATATATATATGTATATATATATATATATATACATATATATATATATATATATATATATACATATATATATATATACATATATATATATATATATATATATATATATATATATATATATATATATATATATATATATATATATATATATATATATATATATATATATATATATAGGGTTAGGTTCGATGGAGAACCAAAATTAAACAAGGAACCAAGGAACCAATCCAACGGCCAGAATGCAAAATATTGACGGCTAAAGAGAATGATGTAAAATTCTTAATTGGACGCGCATGTAGCAGATCATAGCAAAAAACCCACTTCGTTTTTTTTTTTTTAAAATTTTTAAGCTGATTCTTTTTTCGAAAAAAAAATCTAATTATACCAAAATTCATAATTTTTCATCCTCTATAAATAGAGATCCATATTGATATACAAAATTTTTTGTTTTTTTTTACTTCAAGTTCGTCCAGATTCATCTTGTGAACCTGAACTGAACTACATTGTTTTAGATATATTCATTCACATTTAAATGACAAATCTATCTAATTATTTCAATAATTCTTTACCAATCACATGTGAATTTTAAATAAATTATTTGTGAATCTTAGTTAATTCAATTATATATTATATTAAAACATTGAAATAGTAAAAACATTAGTGTTTTTTCTTGAATTCACATCTAAATTTAAAAATATTTTAAATTTACATAAGTTGTTATTGAATGATTAACAATTTGAAAAAAATGAATTCATTGACTATTTACATGTGAAATATCTTCCATACAAATTTAGTACAGTTTTTATTCACATTGCGAATTTTAACTGCGTCTTGTTTTAGACATTGTTTTTCAACATTGCGAATTCACATATAAATGGTAATTATGCCTTGGTTTTTCAACAATTTTTGTTCATTCATATGTGAATTTAAGCAAATTTATTTGTGGATCTTAATTAATTCGTTTGTGTATGATCAAAAGGTTCAAAATAATATGCATCTAGTTTAATACATATTAATTCACATATAAATGATCATTGTACCCGATATTTTTCAACAATTTTTGATCATTCATGTGTAACTTTAAATAAATTAATTTGTGAACCTTATTTAATTCAATTGTACATTATCAAAATGTTGAAATTGTAAAGAATATTCAATATGGATTTAGTCAAATTCACATGTAAATCTAAAAGTTTATTTAAATTCACATGAGTTGTTATTGAGTGATCAATTGTTGTTGAAAAATATAATTTCAATGATCATTCACATGTGAATAATCTTCTATAAAAACTTGTTATGATTCAGATTCACATTAATTAGGTGTTGTGAATCTGAACAAAATTTTTGAAGATTTTTTTTTCTTTTTTAGTATATTGATATGGGTGTCTATTGAAAAAGAATAAAAAATTATAAATTTTGATATATTTGGTTTTTTATTTCGATAAAAAATAAGCTCTAAAATGAAAAATAAAAATAAAAAACGAAGTGAGTTTTTTCTTATGATCCGCTATATGCGCGTCCACTTTCGAAATTTACAACCTAATCTTCGGCCGTCGATAAATTGCATTCCGACGCTCACGATTGATTCCTTGGTTCCTTGTTTTATTTTGGTTCTCTATTGAACTTTTGTGTGTGTGTGTGTGTGTGTGTGTATATATATATATATATATATATATATTATATATATATATATATATATATATATATATATATATATATATATATATATATATATATATATATATATATATATATATATATATATATATATATATATATATATATAGGCAAAAGTTCAATAAGGGACTAATATAAACCATGGTACCAAGGGACTAATCTCATCCACACGATTATACACTTTACGGCAGACGTGCATCTATCAGATTATAAAAAAAACCCACTTCGTTTTTTTCGTTTTTTTTAATTTTAGGGCTTATTTTTTATCCAAAAAAATCAGAATATACAGAAATTTATAACTTTTTATCCTCTACAAATAGAGATCCATTTTGATGTACAAAAAATGATTTTTTTTCGAAATTTCCGTTAGTTGAGATTCACATGTGAATCTAAACTGTTATTTTGTTCACTGTTGACATACACAATGACATATGATATTGTCATGTGAATTTGAAAAAAAAATTGTGTGAATGTGAATGAAATTAACTTATGAATCATAGTATATTTATTATAAATGATTAAAATATTGAATTGTTAAAAAATTTCTAACCAAATTAATCAAATTCATATTTTGGAGTATATTTAAAATACCATATGATATTGATAAGTGAATCTGAGTAAATTGTTGTGTGAACGCAAAAAATTTATATTGTGAATGAGAGTAAAATCATTATAAATGGTTAAAATGTTGAAGTAGTAAAAAATTGTTAAGTAACTTCTCAATACTATATGATTTTGATATGAGAATATGAATAAATTTTCGTGTAAATATGAGTAAATCCATTTGCGAATCAAGTATATTACTTATAAATGGTTATATTGAAATAGTAAAAAGTTTTAAAAGTAAAATAATTACTCATATTCAAATTTTTACAGTTCAGATTTACATGTGAATCTGAACTGTTATTATGTTATTCTCTGTTGACATTCACAATGACATATGATATTGTCAACTGAATCTGAATAATTTTTTGTGTGCATGTGAATTAAATTAACTTATGAATCATAGTAAATCCATTTGCGAATCAAGTATATTACTTATAAATGGTTATATTGAAATACTAAATGTTTTAAAAGTAAAATAATTACTCATATTCAAATTTTTACAGTTCAGATTTACATGTGAATCTGAACTGTTATTATGTTATTCTCTGTTGACATTCACAATGACATATGATATTGTTAACTGAATCTGAATAATTTTTTGTGTGCATGTGAATTAAATTAACTTATGAATCATAGTAAATTCATTATAAATGATTAAAATGTTGAAGTGTTAAAAATTTCCTAAGTAAATTAATCATATTCATATTACAAATTATATTTAAAATATCATATGATATTGATATGTGCATTTGAGTAAATTGTTGTGTGAATGTAAGTAAATTCAATTATGAATCAGAGTAAATTCATTATAAAAAGTTAAAATGTTGAAGCAGTAAAAAATATAATTAAATTCTCAATAGTATATGATATTGATATGTGAATATAAGTAAATTTTCGTGTAAATATAAGTAAATCCACTTGTGAATCAAGTACATTACTTATAAATGGTAAAAATATTGAAGTAGTAAAACTTTTAAAAGTAAAATAATTACTCATATTCAAATTTTTACAGTTCAGATTCACATTATGAATCTAAACGAGCTGTACTTACAAGAAAATTTATTTTTTATACATCAATATGTATGTCTATTTGTAAAGGACAAAAATTATGAATTTTGGTATATTCGGTTTTTATTTTTGAAAAAGAATAATGTCGAAAAAAACAAAAACATGAAGTCGGTTTTTTATTATAATCCTCTACATGTGCGTCGATGTAAGAAATTTACAACCTATTTTTTGGCCGTTGATGATTTTGATTCCGACGATCGAGATTAGTCCCTTTGTACCATCGATAATTTTATTCCCTTATTGAACCCTATATATATATATATATATATATATATATATATATATATATATATATATATATATATATATATATATATATATATATATATATATATATATATATATATATATATATATATATATATATATATATATATATAGGCAAAAGTTCAACAAATGACTAATATAAATCATGGTACCAAGAGACTAATCTCATCCACACGATTATACACTTTACGATGGACGTGCATTTACCGGATTATAAAAAAACCCACTTCGTTTTTTTCGTTTTTTTGAAAATTTAGGGCTTATTTTTTATCAAAAAAATCCGAATATATAGAAATTTATAACTTTTTATCCTCTACAAATGGAGATCCATATTGATATGCAAAAAATGATTTTTTTTTCGAAATTTCCGCTAGTTAAGATTCACATGTGAATCTAAACTGTTATTCTGTTCACTGTTGACATACACAATGACATATGATATTGTCATGTGAATTTGAATAAATTTTTGTGTGAATGTGAATGAAATTAACTTATGAATCATAGTATATTTATTATAAATGATTAAAATGTTGAATTGTTAAAAATTTTCTAACTACATTAATCATATTCATATTTCAGAGTATATTTAAAATACCATATGATATTTATATGTGAATCTAAGTAAATTGTTGTGTGAATGTAAATAATTTATATCATGAATGAGAGTAAAATCATTATAAATGGTTAAAATATTGAAGTAGTAAAAAAGTATTTAGTAACTTCTCAATACTATATGATTTTGATATGTGAATATGAATAAGTTTCCGTGTAAATATGAGTAAATCCATTTGTGAATCAAGTATATTACTTATAAATGGTTATAATATTGAAATAGTAAAACTTTTAAAAGTAAAATAATTACTCATATTCAAATTTTTACAATTCAAATTCACATGTGAATCTAAACTGTTATCATGTTATTCTCTGTTGGCATTCACAATGACATGTGATATTGTCAAGTGAATCTGAATAATTTTTTGTATGAATGTGAATAAAATTAACTTATGAATCAAAGTAAATTTATTATAAATGATTAAAATGTTGAAGTGTTAAAAAATTCTTAAGTAAATTAATCATATTCAGATTACAAATTTCATTTAAAATGCCATATAATATTGATATGTGCATGTGAGTAAATTGTTGTGTGAATGTAAGTAAATTCAATTGTGAATCAGAGTAAATTCATTATAAATGGTTAAAATGTTGAAGTAGTAAAAAAACTTATAATTCAATTCTCAATAGTATATGATATTGATATGTGAATATAAGTAAATTTTCGTGTAAATATGAGTAAATCCACTTGTGAATCAAGTACATTACTTATAAATGGTTATAATATTGAAGTAGTAAAAGTTTTAAAAGTAATATCATTCTCCATATTTAAATTTTTACAGTTCAGATTCACATTATGAATCTAGACGAGCTGTACTTAAAAAAATTTATTTGTTATATATCAATATGGATATCTATTTGTAGAGGACAAAAAATTATGAATTTTGGTATATTCGGTTTTTATTTTTGAAAAAGAATAATGTCGAAAAATTAAAAAAAACAAAAAAATGAAGTGGGTTTTTTATTATAATCCTCTACATGTGCGTCGATGTAAGAAATTTACAACCTATTTTTTGGCCGTTGATGATTTTGATTCCGAAGATCGCGATTAGTCCCTTGGTACCATGGATAAATTTAGTCCCTTATTGAACCCAACTATATATATATATATATATATATATATATATATATATATATATATATATATATATATATATATATATATATATATATATATATATATATATAGGGGAGGGTTCCATTGAGAATGGAAAAGATGTTGAGAATGCGAAAATGAATCTGGGCCGTTAGATGCACGCGCGCGCACTAGACGACGAGATGGGTTTATTTTTTCGTATATGATTTATTCATATATGAATGTGTATATTCATATATGAATGCGAGAATGAATTTGGGTTACTAATTGCGTCAGCGCTGACGCGTCGTTCTACGACGACGAGATGGTTTAATTTTCTCGTATATGATTTATTCATATATGAATGTGTATATTCATATATGATTATTCATATATCATATATGAATAATCATATATGATTATTCATATTCATATATGAATAAACATATATGAATAATCATTTTTGTAATATGGTTGTGGTGGTCGGAATGGTGGTAGATGGTGGCGATGATGATGGTGATGGCAATAGAGGGTGGCGGTGATGGTGCTGATGGTGGCGGCGGTGTTAGTGGGGTGGTGGTGTTGGTGGACATGGGTGGTGACGAAGGTGGTGGTGGTGGCAGCGGTGATGGAGGTGGTGGTGGTGGCGGTGGGTGGTGGTAGCGGTGGTAGAGGTGGTGGTAAAGGTGGTAGCCGCAGTGGTGGTCGAGATGGTGATAGAGGCAGTAGAGTTGGCAGTAGCGGTGGTGGTGGTTGGTGGCGATGGTGGTGGCGGTGGTGGCGGCGGCGGCGACACGGAAGGTGGCGGCGACAGGAGTAGTGGTGGTGGCGACGACGGTGGTGGTGTCGTAGGCGGTGCAGGTGGAAGTGGTGGTGAAAATCATATGTGCAAACACTAGAGCGGCAAGATAAAAATATGTGGCCTATATTCATTCTCGCATGTCAACCTTATTTTTATTTTCAATGGAACCTACTTATATATATATATATATATATATATATATATATATATATATATATATATATATATATATATATATATATATATATATATATATATATATATATATATATATATATATATATATATATATATATATATATATATATATATATATGTGAGAGATGAGAGAGAGAGATAGAGAGAGAGAGAGATCGAGGAGGCTGGAGACTGGTGTTGTCCGGCGAAGGGAGGATACTAGACGGAGGACATTCGTCTGGGTGGCGAGGAATGAAATCAGGAGAGTTGCAGATACACAAAAGGTGAGAAGTTCTTACGAGGCAACTTCATTTTTTATTTCCAATCTCCCAGTTGAATGGCACTGGACTGAAATAAGAAGTATCCTGAAAAGAGTAGGGCCAGTGGTCGATATCTATTTGAGTAAGCGTAGAGACAAACATGGGCATAGATTCGGGTTTATTAGATATGACAGAGTCAAAGAGATTTCTTTGGTGGAAAAGGAGTTAAACAACATCATTATGGGAGGAAGGAGACTGTTTGCAAAGGTGGCAAAGTTTGCTAGAAATGAAAATGATGGACAACAGGAGTTAAAGACAGGAAATTCAAAGGATTCCGTAAACAGGGGATTTGGTTTCAAGAGAGGATTAACAAAGGAGCATGTCTCGTTCGTTGATGTGGTCAAAGGGAGAACTATCTCAGGGACAACTATAGGGGGGAAGACGGTAAGAATAACACATAAAGAAACGGAAGATAAAAAGGTAGGATGTGAGATAGTAGAAAAGAAGGAACCAAAAACAGTGATTACTCTGGAAGAAGACAAAGCACAGATTATTAATCTAAAATCAAAATTGGTGGGTGAGGTTAAAAACTTCAAAAGCCTTGATTGTGTTTCTAAACTGTGTATTAGTGAAGGTCTGTGTCAAGGTATAGCTAAATATCTGGGAGGTCTGTGGATGTTATTTGACACTAACAATGTAGACGAGGAACAGTGCATAATTTCGAGTAAGGAGATAAGAGCCCACTTTAATTCACTAAGAAAATGGGATGAGAAATTCGAAATAAAAGAAAGACTTGTCTGGATCAAGATTGAGGGTCTTCCGATATCTGTTAGAAATCAAAATTCATTTATGATCATAGGCAACATATTCGGAGAAGTAGTGATAACAGACCCATGCAAACAGGAGAGAAAAGATTGGTCAAAGGGAGTTATATGTATCAAAACAGAGAATCAAAATTTTATTTCCGAATTAGTGGAAGTGAGAATTAATTCCAAAGTTCATAATGTTAGAGTTATGGAAGTAGAGGGTCCCTTATTTGATTCTTGTGAAGTAGATAATGTGAAAGATGAAGAGGAGATACAGTCGGCATCGTCGGAGGACCAGTCATCGTCCGATGAAGATGATATGCTGGGTGAGTTTTCCGATGACGATTTTGAAATCGACTTTGAAGAATCCTTTGTGCGTGAATCAAGTCCAGAATTCGATGGCAAAAAAGACAGGCGTGATGCTTTGATTAGAGAAACAAATGATAACTTATGGGGAACAGCAGATAAACAATCACCGATAAAAGAAAAGGAGCAAGAGTATAAATTAAATAAGGAAGACCCAGTGTTGAGTAAGAAGGAGGGTTCACACAAAGATGAAACTCATGAGGCCCAATTAATTAGCCCAAAACAAAAAGAACCCTGTTGGGCTAACAACAACAATCCTGGTGAAAAAAATGGAGTACAGATCAGAATTGAAGGAGATAGAATTCGAAGCCCAAATGAAGGAATAATGGAGGATCCGTATCGTAAAATTAAAACTACAGAAAAGGAGAGGTTCCTGGAAATTAAAAGAAAAGAGACAAAAAGCAACTGCTTGGATCGAACTCCAAGGTTAGAAAAAGAAAGGATGTCGGAAAAACTAAAATCACTTCTCTCAAATGAGAAAACATTAGATCAAAAATTGAAGGAGATTGAAGACGGAGGAAAAGACAAAGACATGGAAGATCGGAAGGTGGAAAATTGTGAAAGGGAGAAATCCAACGAAACGCAGAAGGAAAATAGACAAGTAAGAGACAAGAGAATAACGAGAAGCCAAACAAAACAGGTTTTCAACAAAGAGGTGAAATGTTTTAATGAAGCAAGGAGCTGGAATCGAGAAGAAAATTCATCTCTAAGTGAAGGTATATCCCAAAGGTTGGATGAGATTAGTGACTGTTGCGGTTTCAAGAAGACAAAGGACAGGAAGAAGAACGGGAAGACTCAAGACAGAGGAGTTGAAAAAGGTACCCAATGAATATATTATCCTTAAATGTCAATGGTTTGGGAAAAGGGGATTTTAAGGCTAATTGGATTAGAAATTTAATTGAGACTCATAAAATTGGCTTTGCTGGATTTCAAGAAACCAAGCGTAATATCATTACTGACATGTTGGCAAAGAATATGTGGGGAAGCTTAGATTTTGAGTATAGTTTCAAAGGTTGTGTTGGAAGGGGAGGGGGCATTATGAGTATTTGGAATAGACAACTTTTCACAGAAAAGAGTACCATTACTAGAAATGATTGCTTAATTGTCCAAGGGGTTTGGTTGGAAGGAAATATCGAGATCTCTTTCATTAACATATACGGAAGCCAGGATCCAAAGCAAAGGGAGAATCTTTGGGATTTTGTTAGTGCTTATTTGATCGGTAGGAGTGTTGTTGTGATATTTGGCGATTTTAACGAAGTTAGGGAGGCAAAGGAAAGGAGAGGATCCGAATTCAATAGAAAGACATCTGAGATATTCAACAGCTTTATCAGAAATAATAACTTAGTGGACATCAAGACAAGTGGCATCGAGTATACGTGGAGTAGAGGAGGGGGTTCCAAATTGTCTAAACTTGATCGCTTCCTAGTAACTCAGAGTTTTGGGGACCGATGGAACAATGTTGAAGTAGTGGGCGATGTGAGACTGTACTCGGATCATACTCCTTTGATTTTGAAACAGATTAAGCGAAATTACGGACCGGTACCGTTTAAATTATACAACTCGTGGCTCAATGAACCAGAAATTGAGAAAATCATGGCGGAAAACTGGAAAGAAAACCAGGGGGTTGGTAATCACATCAAATTATTTGTGATTATGCAGAAACTCAAGAAAATAAAAGAAAAAATCAAAGATTGGGTTTTTCAAAAAAGAAGAAAGGATAAGGAGGAGATGGAAGCCTGGTTAAAAAGAATCTGTGAAATTGATAAACAAATTGAGTATGGAAACTTAAACCAACAGTTGAGGGAAGAAAGAATGGAGGTAAAGAAAAAGATATTCCAGAAAGAAAAAAGAGAACGGGAAGATGTGGCTCAAAAGAATAAGAACAGGTGGTGCCTCGAAGGTGATGAAAATTCAGCTCTTTTTCATCGAAATATAAATAAAAAGAAACACATCAACCAGATCAAAGGAATCAAAATTGATGGTTTTTGGGAAAAAGAACCACAGAAAGTTAAAGATCAATTTAAAAATTACTTTGAAAATATTTTTAAAGTTGATCCCGAAAGCAATTGGAGTCAAGATCTGGGAAATACTTCCAAAATCTCGATCCTTGATAGACAAAAGTTGGAAAGGGTATTTGATGAAAAGGAAATTAAGGAAGCTTTATGGAGTTGTGGCAATAATAAATCTCCTGGACCGGACGGTTTTACGGTGGAATTTTTTAAAAAATTCTGGGACATTGTTAAAGTGGATCTGTTAGAAGCTTTCAATGAATTTGCGAGGAAACCAAAAATTCCGAAAGGGGTAAACTCAGCCTTTATAACTTTGATTCCTAAAAATAAAAATCCCATGGAAGTTAAAGACTATAGGCCGATTAGTCTTATTTCATGCATTTATAAGATTCTTTCAAAAATCTTGGCAAATAGACTGAAAAGGGTTCTGCCCAATATTATTGGGAAAACTCAATCAGCTTTTGTCAAAAAGAGACAGATACTTGATGGCCCATTAATTGTTAATGAGGTCATTGACTGGGCCAAAGCTAGAAAAAAGAAGATGTTCATTTTTAAAACGGACATAGCAAAGGCGTATGATTCGGTCTCCTGGGAGTATCTGAACAGCATGATGGAACAAAAAGGTTTTGGTGAGCGGTGGAGAAAATGGGTGTGCGAATGTCTAAAGTCCGGTCGGTCCTCTGTGTTAGTCAACGCCAGTCCTACAGCTGAATTTTCTCTCTCTCGAGGTCTTAGACAAGGGGATCCGTTGTCACCCTTCTTGTTCACACTTGTTATGGAAGGTCTCAACCACGCAATTGAAAAAGCAGTCCATAATGGGACCTACAAAGGAATTGAAGTAGGAACCCACAATGTTTTATTAACCCATCTTTTTTTTGCAGATGATGCGATATTTTTTGGAGAATGGTCTGTGGAGAACACGCTAAACCTTATCCGTTTATTGTATTGTTTTCAAAGAGCTGCAGGATTAAAAGTCAATTACGAAAAGAGCGTGATATTTGGCATCGGTATAAATCAAGTGTCTATGGAAGCTATGGCAGCTATCCTTGGTTGTAAGATGGAAGATATGCCCACTACTTTCCTTGGTATGCCAGTTGGAGTTAACATGGGTTCTATTAAACCGTGGGATCAGCTAGTTGATAGATTTAAAAAGAAATTAAACCGGTGGAAAGTGAAAACTTTATCTATAGGTGGAAGGTTTACTATCGCCAGAAATATTTTGGGGAACATGGGCATTTATCTCTTCTCGCTGTTTAAGGCGCCTAAAAGAGTCATAAAAATTCTAGAAGGCTTACGTCGAAATTTCTTTTGGGGAGGGGAAAAAGAAGAGAAAAAGATCCCGTGGGTGAAATGGAGCTATGTGCAAACGGAAAAGGAAGAGGGAGGGCTAGGTTTGGGCTCTTTAGAAGACATTAATAATGCTTTATTGGCTAAATGGTGTTGGAGATTCAGAACCGAACAAGGGGCTTTATGGACACAAATTATTAAAAGCATTCATGGTCTTGGAATTTATGACTCTAATGTTGAAAGTATTAGAATAGGACATACTTGGAGAAGGATCATCCTAGCGTGGGAAGAGCTAAAATCGAAAGGTTTGGATCCAAGAAGTTTGATCAGAAAAGCAGTAGGCGACGGAAAAAATACTTTGTTTTGGAAGGAGGCCTGGAGAGGAGACATCCTGCTAAACGAAATGTTCCCAAGATTATATCAATTAGATCCAAACAAAAACTGTACAGTACATCAAAGATTAGACGATAGAGTTAATGGATGGATTTGGAGCAGAAACATTAGAGAAGGTAGAACAAAACAAGAAAAGGAGTTGCTTATTTCTCAATTGGAGGATGTAGTCTTAACCGACACACAGGATGGCTGGATATGTAGAGGAAGCCATAGAGACGAGTTCAAGGTTAGTTGGTTCAGAAAAGAGATAACAAAAAGGAACCAAAGAAGAATTGGTAAAAACCTCTGGAATAAGTGGGTTCCAAATAAGATAAATATTTTTATATGGAGATGCATGAGAAACCGGGTTGCAGTCAAAGAAATTCTAGCTTCTATGGGAATTGAACAACCCTCCATGTTGTGCGATCTATGTAAAGGGGGTCCTGAATCCATTCAGCATGTATTTATAGAGTGCGCAACTGCAAAAAAGGTATGGGGTTACATTCAACATTGGTGGGGTATAAACAGGGGCAGTTTTGGAAACCTGGGAGAAATTTTTGCTTGGTTCAAGTCTGTTGCCGGTAATCGAATTCAGAATAAAATCCTTGAGGCAGTGGGGTTCGCGACTATTCACGTGCTATGGAAAAACAGGAATGATCGAGTTTTTAAGGAAAAGGAGAGATTGGCGGAAGATCTGGTTACCCAAATTCAGAATGAAGTATTCATGTGGATGTCGAATAGGGCTAGAAAAGTGCAATTAGATAGTGCAATGTGGATAAGATGTCCTAGTCTAGCTTTTAAGAGTTTGTAAGGGGTGTTGTGTTGTCTGTACGTCCCTTAGCTCCTTGCTAGGGTGATTTTGTTTGTGTTTTTTATATAATTGCTTTTCAAAAAAAAAAAAAAATATATATATATATATATATATATATATATATATATATATATATATATATATATATATATATATATATAAAGCAGTATTTGGCAATTGCAAGGTTGGGATTTTTTTGTAGGGTTGTCATATATTTTTTTATGTTTTGTTAGAAGTCTTTTTTTATCGGAAATGTCATTACAATGACAGTCACAAATCGCAACTATTTCATCAATAAAATTTGTTGCTCCATAAATCGTTTCATACTTTCATGTTGATGTATCATTTTATTGCAAGTGAAAATGGTATGTCGTCGTTATTTCATGACGCGTCCCCATATATGTTGTAATATTTAGGGTTAATGTCATTTTGACCCACCAAACCATTTGCGTTTATTTTAAAAGGTCATTCATGTTATTGTCTAGAAGAATGAAGAGTGTAATAAAAACGTCCATATATTTTTATAAATATAGATATCATATTTATGTAATATCTTTTTTAACGACAAAGATAAATATATAACAAACCGTTCAAGAGGTATATTTATATTCAATATAAACATAGTGGTACGATTTTTGTATTCACGAGATATTAATAACTTATATCTACTATTACTCCTTTTATTTTGTAGTCGAATAATAATGATATTTATCCCGGTGAATTAGACGTCATTCTTCAAAGAAAATTTGCCTTTAAAATAGAAATTAGCCAATACAATCTGGAAAAAAGAACGGCAACTTATACAATATATAATTTGACTGAAGACTGTAAAATCATTTCAGAACTCGAGAATAAATATTATATATAACATGTAATAATTTCGGTAATATATTTTCAAATATGTTACAATTCGTTGCTTATTGTTTTAATTACTTTTAATTGTGTAGTCTAGGTCACTAAACTTGTAGGTAACCTGATAATCACATCACTTTATCCAGTTTTACAAGTTGTCAACCTGATCTAGAATCTTACATGGCACATTATACCCACCTTAATGTCATGTGGCGCTTATCTGGCTCCACATAAATTATTATTTATTTTTTTATTTAATTATATTCAATAACTGATTTTTATATTTTATTTCAATGTTTAATTTATTAATTCTAAAACCTTTAGAGCCAATACTTCCGATTAAATTAAAACGCAAAAATGAAAAACCACTATTTTGAAAATAACAAATACTCAATTCCTTCCCGACTTTATTTGTCTCGTAGAAGTGAAAATCTTCAATGGCATAAAACTTGGTTGACGGCGAGTTTTGGCTACCACTGGAGTTCCTCAACGACGATGACATTGATGGACTTCAATTCTGGAAAACCCAACCGAGAGCTCCCACCGGCAGGTTGAATAAGGGCTCCGCTGGTTTTTATGATATCCGTACGGGCCAAACTCGGAAACCCTAATTGTCGTTCACCGCTGGTTCAATTCAATCAATGTGGTTGCAAAATGATTTCTTGCAGGGAAACCCTAATTGTCTTTCACTGCCGGCCACAGCCATCACGGTTAACCGCAACGAGCCTTTGTGGGATCTACTGTATGTTATGGCCGGCAAAGTTGCTCAGATGAGGATGGCAGAAGAAGGCGCTTCTCGGTACCGTAACCCAAACAAAAATTACTCAGCTCCACAACCACCCTACAGAACACCAAGCCCTAACTTCCACTATCAACGACTTCAATTTGTTAAGTCAGTACCCAATGTTCTTTCCATTTCATACTCTTTGTTTTAGATCCATTTCTGTCAAGTCACCTGGTTCGGGTATGCGGGCTGTGTTTCATAGAAACCAGAACAAGGGATGAACCCAGATTTTGAACCAATACCCTCCATATATGGTTGTTTTTTATGTGGTTCATGTTCGTTGATGGAGAAAGAGATCTGGTTTTTGTCTGGCATAGAAATTTTGATTATTGTTTGAACAGATCTGAGTTTTGTCTGCAATAAGAAAGTTATGGTGATGGTGGCGGGTGTACGTAGGTGGTGGTGATGATTTCTAGATTTGATTTTAATTTTCAAAAGCATTTTCTTCAAAGAACATGAACAATTTATAAATTTCGAAAAATATTAATAATAAAATTGAGAATAACTAAATTCTAACAAAAAAAATCCACGTAGACACCATGTGGACTAACATTGATGACCAAAATGCCAACTGGATAGCCACATCAGTTCTAGAACCGGTTTACCCCTTCAGTTTTGCAAAAATGGCGTCTTTTAACACATAAATTTTAAGTTTGAGAACCTAAACCACACAAAAATAACCGAGAGTCTTTAGGTATCGGCGGAACGGGGTCAGCCTGCGAGCATGACGGATGGAAGTCTGTCCAAGAGTCATTATGTGGTTTACATGTTAGGCCATCAGGTATGCCCTCTCTCATACTTTCACTTTTTGCCTGCCACCTCAGCATCCAGTCAGCATTTCTCTCTCCTCGTCTTACCCCCGGAAATGGTCACATCTCACTACCTCTCACTTCCTCTCACTTTTAATTTAAAAAGTATATTAAAAATAAAATAAAAAGACAACAAATAATTTCATACACTAAAATATAAAATACTTCTTCAAAATAAAATACTTCATTAACACAAAATACGATAAATTAAAACACACAATACGATAATTAAAATCCTAGACACGAAAATTAAAACACAAAATACGATAATTAAAACACAAAATACGATAATTAAAATCCTAGATGCGATATCCGTGAAATCGAGGTTCATTTTTCAAGACATTCCACGCATCCAAATGCATGAAATCGTTGTCGTACATCACCCGATACTCTTCCAAGGATTGGGAAAGGATCTGCTCGTCGGTGACCCCCTCGTGGCGGTTCGCTTGCATAACTTGTTCAAAGTTATACACTTTGAACGACAAATTCCTCCATTTGAAGCACATATGATCTTTACTCCTAAATTCATTTACGCCCATGATTGTGTGAAACGAATCCGCAACACGTTGCCAGAAACCATGACCGTGACTCCTGATATCGGGGTCTTCAGTTTGGATGACCCAGGCCCTCGCTAACGCTGCCTCTTCTTGCTGAGTTCATTGCCGAGGACGGTTACCATTTCCCACAGCGTTTCCATTTTCCACACCGGCCATTTGAAAATGTGTGTGTATTGATGTGTATGTGAAAAATGTGTGTGTATTGATGTGAATATATTTATAGGGGGTTTTTGAAAAGTTAAAAAAAAATTATAAAAATAGCCGTTTTGCAACGGTAAAAAAAATTAAACCCAAACGTCGCACGACGCCGTGAACTCGCGCGGGGTGGAGAAAACCTGACGTCGCAGGGGCGGGGCGGTGTTCACCGCGATGCTCGTGGTCTTCGGGTAGGGGCTCGGGCTAGCACTCCGGAAGGCCTTATGTAATAGAACATGTTGTATTTTGGGGAACTCACTAAGTTTTGTGCTTACTCTCTCAACTTAAATGTTTTCCAAGTAATTTCACAGATAAAGGGAAGAGCGTGATTTAACTGCATACGCATCCGGCTTGATTATGGTGTTGTTTGTTTTTTTCAAGAAGATCTTCTTGACTCTTTTGTCTGCGTCTCGCACACAGCGCGCAGACGTTTTACCTTGCATTCTGTTTGTTTTTTAGAAAACCGTAGAACTAAAAAGGTATGTGCATCTTTTTCTTGGGTCTTCTAACCTCAAAGTATTATATTTTAACCCTAAACAATTATTTTTTTTCAACTACATCGTGCGACTTCTGCGCATCTTCTAATCCTAAAAAAGTAAAGTCTCTTTTTAGACATTAGTTCTGCCAAGTGAAAATATGGTAAATTGTTGGGTTCATATTTATCTTTTTATAAGTGTTATATGTGCAAGGGCGGATGCAGGATTTATCAATAGCCGTGGCACCGAATGCCCATTTATTTTAATTAGTCTAATTATACTTAATGGGTCGGTGGCATTTTATTTTAAGCGGTGGCACATTTTTTTGCACAGTTGCACCCTATTAGAAAATACAAAAAAATAAAATTTTCCTCTATGTACACGAGCAGGTACCCCGCCCCCTGTGCACTACATAAGAACCGCCCCTATATATGTGATATCTTATTTTCTATTGTTGTTCTAAATAAATAAAATCTTATAAAATATATAATCATTATTAGATAATTCATTTGAAAATCTAATAAAAAGTTATCTAGTTATTTTCATTTAAATTTGACATGAATCTAACATATTATAAGCATATCTTAATTCTTAACAAAAAATCGACTTAATTCTTACGAATTCAAAACGAAATGGAAAACAAAATATTTTCTTTTAAAATAGTGGCATAAGAATTTGAGTTCTACTCTTCTAAGATTAAACAAAATCAGTTTATTTTAACAGTATACAGACTTTAAAAAAAACAACAGTTTTATTCTTGCAGACTGCACACGTTTGGTCCACATCTTCTTCTGCAAATGTTCTATAGATGTGATCCGCAGGCTGCAAATCTTTTACCTCTTCAAAAACAAACGACACATATGTTTTAAGACTTCCGCTGACATTTGTTACTTGGGTTTTCATACCATGGGTTTTGAAATGTTATTACTTTGTGATTGAATAAATGGATTTTTATTATACTTAGAGATGATTTTTGACATTTTAAGCCTAATTTAAAAATGAAAAATTTTGTTTATGAAATTTAGGACGTTACAAAATGATGACGAAAATGATGACGAATCCATTAAGAATAAAAAGAAAGTGAGTGAAGAACTCCTCGAGTTGCACCTTATGGAACAACTCCTCGAGTTGCACCTTATGGCTAGCCTGATTGAGTCTGTTCGGCTTAATGGGTTGATGGATCTTTGGCGGTGCACCCTTGCACCGGACGGAGTTTTCTGCATAGACGTGGTGAGAAGGCTGCTAGACAAACCACACTTCTTATCGGATGGGGTACAAATGAATTGGATCCTTGAAGTGCCGATTAAGGTTTTATGTTGTATTTGGAAGGCGAGCCTCGAGAGATTACCAACTAAACACGAATTATCGAACAGAGGCATCAAAACGGAGTCAACCTTGTGTGGTCTTTGTGTAAATGGCGAAGATGATACTGACCATATTTTAGCAAGCTGACCGTTCGCAGCATCTATTTGGGAAAAGATCTTACGGTGGTGTAGATTAGATAAAGGACCATTCACAAAGGTGGAGGAAATTATTGTCCTTGGAGCAGAATGGGGTTCATGTGTTGGGGTTCATGTACAAAACAAAGGAGACGCTTAATCAGTATATTATATGGGACACTGTGGTGGATCTGGAAAGTTAGATGCGATAGATTGTACAAATCGGTGTTCACCTCTCCGGCAAATTTGGTAGATGGCGTGAAATCTTGGGTGTTTAACTCGATTAGATTTAGAGGTGCTAGATGCAATGTCAATTGGGCCGAATGGAATGAATGTCCATTACTGCCCATTCTAGCTCCTTGTTAGATGTGGCTTTTTTCGTTGATTTAATACAATTTGCCGGTTCCAAAAAACCTAGTATAAACCAGCTCCTTCAAGATTATGAGGTAAAGGTCTACCTCGCTAAGGGTACTAACTCACAACGGTCAACAAATTCGCAAACATTTAAATGAAAACATGCTACACTAATTGTTTGTGTCATTCGCGAGGTACATTTATGAGGGTGAACATGTCGCATGCAATTGTTAGTACAAATCATTGAGCCCAACTTCGGATTCCAGCGAATATTCATAGACTCTACAATAGACCTATTTCCATCCCGATACATTTGTCGAATCATGTTGGAAAGACTTTAGATATTACAAAAGGGTCCTACTAATCTTAACCCTGAAACATTTTCTTTACCCCTCATTTATTACAAAGTTGGTAAATCAACTTTTTGTTGAAATCTTTTTAAAACTTTAAATAACTCCACTAATAGAGTTAATAGAGTTAAAGCCAATTTTTTAAAAAATAAAATTAGTGTCATCAAATTAGAGTCTTGTTACAATATAATATTTTTAATAATAAAAAAAATAAAATGTACAGTAAGAGATTTAAACGAAAAACTAAACTCAAGCTTTTTTTTTAAAATTACGTACACCTTTTATTTATAAGTTACATAGAGACTTTTTTAATAATATTATGAGATTTAAAAGAAAAACTAAACTCAAGCTTTCCGATGCAATATTGTGAGATAGTCTTATTTTTAACTTACATAAATTCTTTTTTATGAAAGTTATACATCTAACTTTTTTTAATTAGTTGTACGTCTAACTTTTTGAAATTACGTAAAGTCTTTTTTTAGTTACATAAAGTCCTTTTTTTTTAATGTTTTAATTAGTTGTAGGTCTAATTTTTTGAAGTTACATAAAGTTTTTATTTTAGTTACATAAAGTTTTTTTAATGTTTAATGCTTATAAAAATTATAATGAATATTAGTTGTATATAATAAAAAGTAAAAAATTATTTGACGATGGCGAACAAAGTCAGAGATCCGGCTGTGGCCACCAGTGAAACCGGCACCGGTGAATGGTCGAGCGTGAGAGAGAGAGAGAGAGCCGAAAGCGACAAAGAGACGGTGGCCGGTGAGGGATAACGTATTGTCGGCGATGACTGTGGCTGGTGAGGTTTGTACGGTCGGCGAAAACGGGAGAGAAAGGGAGATAAGAATGAGAGACGGCTCATCTTTTAAACTTGATTAGGGTTAGGGTTCCCTAAATTGTTATATCAATATTTGTTTTTGCTTTTTTTGCTAATACTAAATTTTAGTCTATTAATAATAAAATCGTAATTTACAACTTTGACGTATAACTTCCACGACAACTCTTCATTTTATTTATCAAATAGATTTTAAATGTTTTATTTTTTATTTTAATATGACTGTTAATATAAAATTATATATAAAATAATTATAATTAGTATTAAATGTGAATAAGAAAAAGTGATGTTATTATGTAATTATTGCAGTTATTTCAAGGAAAAAGTAGATGCATTAATTAAGGGGTAAAGACTAGAAAGCAAAAAGGTAGATGCATTAATTAGGGGGTAAAGACTAGAAAGCAAAAAGAGTATAGATTACAAAAATGGGTGCCAATATACCTAATATTTATCCAACTTACCAACATTTTTCAAATCTCAAAATATCTCATGTGAGTCACCATAAAGTGTCAACTCGAACAACATCGTAGCCAATGTAAAAGTCATTCAAAACCCACCACATTAGCAACTCACTCAAACGACCCGAATAACTCTCGCAAGTCAAAAGGAGTGCCAAAAAATATATCAAAATTCAATATTAGCGTTTTCTTGCAATATGTATATGAACTTGTTAATGAATAAATGATTATTGTTTTTTATCTTATCTATGTGAACTTGTTCATTTCTACGTTGGAAACTTTCCTTATCAAGAATCTTTTTGAGTTTTTGTTCAACGCAAGCGTTTAATGTCGACAAAGTCAAAGAAAGCTATTCATTCTAACTCGTAGGCTTATTTTGCTGAATAGGTGGTGAATTTTAGAAATACCCAAAAAAAGTTGTTATCTTGAAACACAGACCTACCCATAAGGCTACACGGAGTGGTGGCCAATGACCAACGAATGGCCAATGAGTTTTTGTGGGTTGGCAGCCCTTGGCCATTTTGTAGGCAGTGGTGGCCAATGGCCAAGGAAAAGCAAATGGCTGTTTTTTTTTTTTTTTGCCGTTGGAGACAAAACCTTGGTTGGCATCTCGCCAAGGGGTTGGCGACTGAAGGTGGCGAGTGAAGATGGCAAGGACATCGGCAGTGGAGATGGCGACTCGCCAAGGGGCTTGGCGACCCCCTTGGCGTCCCTACTCCGTCCAGCCTAATGATCGTTTTCGTTAACTTATTAATTAGATCTACCCGTCATGATCATTTTCGTTAACAACTTACTAATTGATGAGTTTGGGATTACTACCTTAGGGTGGGGGAGAGGCTCTCACCCAACTCACACGTCCCATTAGCTTTTCTCTCTCCACTCACTTCCATTTTCACTTACGGAAACACATCTTTTCTAACCATCCCAACCCTCAATGTCACATCAGATTTTTTATTTTAAAATGAATTAAGAATTTTAAAAAAAGAAAATAGCATTAATTTAATATTTAAAATAATATTAAAAGTAATAAATAAAATAAAAAAGACAATCAACTTGTAATTAAAAAACAAACAATTACAAAATAAAATATAAAGAAACCCTAAATACCGGAAATCAAAACCTAAATACAATAATTAAAACTTAAATACGATAAATTAAACCTAAATACAATAATTAAAACATAAAAAAGAACAGACCACCTAAGTGTATTTTTCACAACATTCTACGCTTTGATGTACTGAATTCAGTATAAACAATGCTCTGATACCAATCTGTCACACCCCCAAACCTCATTGGCGGAAACGTTTGAGGGCGGATAACTTCATGGGCAATATCATAACAATGTCAAGAAAATTCAAGCAATTGCAACCATCATAGTATAATTGTAAAAGTTACATGAGTTTGAGGTTTGCTATTTCCATTACAATTACATATGATTTCAAAAATAATACATAGAAACGACGTCGTAACGCTTCGCCGTCACTGCTTGTCGGCCTACTTACTGTTTTCCTGAGAATACAAGTAGTTTTGAAAAAAGTGTCAACAATTAAGTTGGTGAGTTCATAAGCTTTTTGGTATTAGAGAAACCGTTTCTTGATATGTAAAAGATAGTAATGAAAGCCCAAGAAAATCTGATATTTTCTAATAAAATGTTACGGTCTTTAAATGTCCAAGACTATTGTATAAAATATCTTTGCAACAACATAGTTAAATGAGTAGTAGTTTCGCATAAACAAATGTATAAAGTTGATATATTTTTCCTTGTGAGTCATAAAAACCCATAACCATACTGTGACCGTGAATGCCTCTTCAACGTTCTTCAGGCGTCGGATCGTTATGACATTTGAACACATCAGACCTTCCGGTCTAGCTGTAGCTAGCAGCTAATGTGCGGGATTGTCAATCCCGTATAGATCTATACACAAATCTCACGCTTTCTTCCCGAGACTCTGGTTATAACTGATAGGACTTATTGCATGGGTACTTAAAGTACTGTGAAGACCCGTCTCATAAAATGTTTGTACTATCAACTTGTTTCCAAATGGTTGTTTAGAAAAACTCATTGTTTCCCGTCGTTATTTTATTTTTCCCAAAATAACGTAGTAATATAGTATCATTACATACTTATATATATTAGGCTTCGCATTGCCCGTATGACATAGAAAACTCATGTATTCGTAAACTATTCCTACAATAATTTATTTATAGTTGTTTCAGTTGTACTAGTGAGGTTTTTCTCCGTAAAAGAAGTGCTTAGGCACGTTTCCTAACTACTGATTTTTAAGAATATTGAAGTTAACCGTCTACTACTCGAAGATATAAGATTCAGTAGGGAACACGGCTTCTGGTTTCCGAACAGTGTCCTTAACCAGGAGTGTTATCCCGATTAGATTTAGTACAAGTTGTATAGATACTTTATTAGTGTGTACCAGTGCTCTTAATGAGTATAACAAGATGTTTAATATATGGTAACTTGTATTCTCCCCCTAAAAGGTTTTTCTGAAAACGAAAAGGAGGGGTATGAAACTCACCCTTGAAGAGTGATATTGTTGAGGAGGGAGCGTGGACTCGGAAATCCCGGTAGTAGGTGAACAACACTTGGGTTCGGAACCTAAGGACCTTCAGATAAAACTATTATCCGATGGTTTCACGAAAAGTCAGTGTGTGTAAAGGAAATATTTGTTGGGTGTTACCGTGTGGAATCATCAAAGGAAGTTAACCTACCAAGGATTTGAGGCTTTACACCGGGAAAAATGGCAGAGGATGGTTGTTCACGGCGGCGTTGTTGAGGCAGTGAGTAGAGAGAAAGATGGTGGGAGTTGAGAGTTTAGAGAAAACTGAAGGAGAGTTAGGAGAAAGTCTGATGCATTCGTAGGTTTATGGGTTCAGCGTGCGTGGGAAACTGAATAGAAAAGAGGTTAGTTACGCTTTATGTCAAATCATCTAGTCCTAGGTGTACTTAATAGTATTTGACTTCGTGATTTGATTGACACTTGCATGGGAACTTGTTATTTAGCAGGGGCTAGGAGTGAGGATTTGGAAGATGGTCTCCTGTTAGGAAATTGACGTCGCAGGAGAGGGTGAGTTCAGAATTCATAGAGTCCGAAATGACGCCTTCGGAACTCACATAGCAAGGATTTAAGTCTAAATCCCTCCATGTTCCGATCTCTGGTGGTTCAATTGTTCAAAAGATCAATATCGGAACGTCACTCGGAAACAAAGCATCCTCCGAGTATTATCTCCGAGCTGAGTGGCGTGTTCTGAGGATGAGGGCTTCCGAAGGTGGTTTCGGAGGTCAGGAGTCTCCGAAATTCTCTCCGTATGATGGTTTGTGTCCCGGAAATTGGTTCCGTGTGAGGATGGATCTCTCATTCTTAGCGCGACCTTATTGCTACGTTGTTCAGTTTGCTAAGTATTGAAATTTGTGTGCGTGGCATTTCGATGCATCAACTTACTTTATAAGGGTTATGAAATCCACCCTTCATTATATTAACTTACACATTCTTAGTTGACTACAGTTGACTATTGTTGACCAAAATTTACAATTGTCACATCATCTACCCGTTAGAAAGAATTTCGTCCCGAAATTTCGCTCTTGAGTGGATCCTCAAGTGTTTGGGAAAAGATGTTGATACTTTGGTTTCATTTGGTCTTCGGGTTCCCAAGTAAATTCGGGTCCACGCTTGGCGTTCCAGCGGACCTTTACTATGGGTATACGACTTTGTTTCGTCCTCTTAACTTCCCTGTCCATGATCTCCATAGGTTCTTCGACAAAATGGAGGTTCTCGTTCACTTCGATTTAATCGAAGGGAATGACAAGGGTTTCGTCGGATAGGCATTTCTTCAAGTTCGATACATGAAAGGTGGGATGTACATTGTGTAGTTCCGGTGGTAGTTGGAGTTTGTAGGCTACCGGACCGATCCTTGCGAGGATCTCGAATGGCCCGATGTATATAGGGTTTAGCTTCCCATGCTTTCCAAAACGTATCGTTCCTTTCCAAGGTGAGACTTTTAACAGTACTCGATCCCTAACTTGGAATTCTAGGGGTTTGCGCCGTTTGTCAGCATAGCTCTTCTGTCGGTCATGGGATGCTTTCAATCGTTCATGGATCTGAACAATCTTCTCAGTAGTTTCCCATATTATCTCAGGACCGGTGAGTGTGCTATTGTGTACTTGTCCTTTTGCTAGCTGAGTGTCTCCTACTTCAGCCCAACACAAAGGGGACCTGCATTTGCGTCCGTATAGGGCTTCAAATGGAGCAGCTTTGATACTCGTGTGATAGCTGTTGTTGTATGAGAACTCAACAAGTGGTAAGTGGGTATCACATGCCTTGCCAACGTCTATCACACAAGCTCTCAACATGTTTTCCAATGTCTAGATAGTACTTTCACTCTTCCCGTCTGCCTGGGGATGGTATGTTGTACTCATGTCGAGTTTAGTTCCCAAGGCTTTTTGTAATGACTGCCAGAATCGCAATGTGAATCGGCTATCCCTATCTGAGATAATGGATTTTGGCGCACCGTGCAGCCGCACGATTTCCTTGATGTATGTTTTTGTAAGCTTTGTCATCTCATCGGTCTCCTTGATTGGTAGGAAGTGGGCGGACTTAGTCAGTCTGTCGACGATTACCCATATGGTGTCCAGTCCACTAGTTGTCTTTGGTAATTTGGTTATGAAGACCATCGTAATCCACTCCCACTTCCACTCGTGTATTTCGGGTTGCTGTAGGAATCCCGAGGGCTTTTGATATTCTATCTTAACCTTGGCGCAAGTCAGACACTTTCCTATGTACGTAGCAATCTCTGCTTTCATATTTGGCCACCAATAGAGTTTCTTGAGGTCCAAATACATCTTGTCTGCACCGGGGTGTACCGAATACCTGGTCTTTTGTGCCTCATTCATGATAACGTCTCCGTATCCGCCAAATTTTGGAGTCCAGATTCGGTTCATGAGGTATCGGGCTCCGTCGTCTTTAACTTCTAGGTTCTTGTCCATTCCTCGCAAAGCTTCATTTGCGATATTCTCAGGTTTCAAGGCTTCTAGCTGCGCCTCCTTGATCTGAGTGGGTAATTGGGAATGGATCGTTATTGCCAAGACTTTACTCGGCGACTCGAGTATTCCTTTCGATTGAGGGCATCTGCGACTACGTTGGCTTTCCCTAGGTGATAGCGAATTTTGCACTCATAATCACTAAGCAGTTCCACCCATCACCGTTGTCTCATGTCGAGCTCCTTCTGATTGAGGATGTGCTGAAGGCTCTTGTGGTCAGTGAAAACTGTGCACTTAGTGCCGTATAGGTAGTGCCTCCAGATTTTCAATGCGAATACTACAGCTCCCAGCTCGAGGTCATGCGTTGTGTAGTTGACCTCATGGGTTTTGAGTTGCCTTGAAGCGTAAGCGATGACCTTTCCTCTTTGCATTAGCACGCATCCTAAACCTTGATTTGACGCATCACAGTAAACCACGAAGTCTTCCGTTCCTTCCGGTAGGGACAGGATAGGGGCGCTGCACAATGCCTTATTTAGAGTTTGAAAAGCAGTATCTTGTTTATCTCCCCATTTAAATGTTGTGCCCTTCTGCGTCAGGGTGGTAAGAGGTTTTGCAATTCGGGAAAAGTTATGTATGAATCTTCGATAATAGCCAGCTAGGCACAAGAACTGGCGGATCTCCGTTGGTGTTCTCAGTGCTGCCCAGTTCTCGATAGCTTTGATCTTGGAAGGGTCCACATGTACGCCCTCCTTGCTGACTACGTGGCCTAGAAAGTCTACCTTCCGAATCCAAAACTCGCACTTTGAAAACTTATCGTATAAATTTTCTGTTCTAATCGTCTCCAGGACTTGTCGTAGATGTTGACTATGCTCCTCCTTACTTCGTGAGTAGATAAGTATGTCATCTATGAATACTATCATGAATTTTTCTAGATAAGGTCTGCATACACGATTCATCAGGTCCATGAATACTATAGGAGCATTTGTCAAACCGAAAGGCATCACAACAAATTCATAATGTCCGTAGCGCGTTCTGAATGCTGTCTTGGGGACATCCTCCTCCTGAATTCGAAGCTGATGATACCCTGATCTTAGATCGATTTTTGAAAAGTAGCTCGATCCTTGAAATTGGTCGAAAAGTGTGACAACCGTCAAAAATCGGTCAACAAAAGTCAACAAAAGTCAACTGAGGTGTACATTGGGCCAACATGTTGTAATGTAAGTTTCAAAACCTTAGTATTATACAACTGAAAATTATAATACTATACGCACTAGTTGAGAACAGTTATCGAATGAACACTATAAATGCGTAAAATGAATTACAACAGCGTAGAAATTCGATAAACACACAAATATTATTTTGATATAAATAATATTCATAACACAATGTATTCATGAATACGAAACCATGGATATATAAAACGTCGAAAATGGTGCTCGTATGTGAAAGATACAACGATTAAGCTGCTGTGAACGGATAAATGTACACAGGGTTTGAACGCAAAATACAAAATGTGGTGCCTTAGACATCAATTATGAAATAACAAGTCATATATTATGGGACGTAATAATATCTAGTATTTAATTCCAAAGCCAAATTCAATTTCCGGTAAAATGCTGAAAATCGCGAAAACGGAAGAATATCGCGCTTAAACGCGTATTTCAACGTCCAACGAGTCATAATTCAATCAAAATAAATGTTTGACAATGTTTTTATATATAATAATTATTTGGAACATCGTTTAGTAAAAAACTCATAAATTTCCACAAAAACGTTTTACGGTTTTATAAAAACTACTTATTTATATAAGTAGATTGCTATATTTTATAAAACCAACCCACCCTACCCCATCCCCCACCCCCAAATCGGCAGCCACCCTTGGGAGAACCAACACATCACATCAAATCTTGGAATTGCAACTCAATATCTTAGGCATCATGGCTAGAGAAGATTTTATGATTAAAATATGCAAAAGGCAATCTTTGGGTGATCACATATATAAGCTAGAGAGAACCCTTGGTGCACACAAATCAACATCCACACACACTCTCCTCTCTTCTCTCTTCCTCTCCCTTACTCTCGGCTCTCTCCCTCTCCACCACAACCACCGCCGGCCACCACCATACTCCACCACCATCCACCAATTTCAAGTGTTTTTGCACTCTTTTGGTAAGGCAACTCCCTCTTGTGATTCTAAACACTACTACACAAGTTTCATTCCATTTACACACATTAACATTCACTACAATCCATTGGATAATAGCTTTGTCCAAAGGTTCTCCAAGATCCACCATTCATCACCTTCAAGATCTTACAAACCAACTTGGTAAGTTATGTTCATCTAGCAATTCTAAGACTTCTACTACCTTTTCATCTCTTTTACACAATAACGCTCACGGAAATCCTTTGGGTAATAGTTTTGTCCAAGAGTCTTTCAAGCTCCAAAGCCAAGATCTTCATCCTTTCCACCAAGATCCTTAGATCCATCACCCAATGTGAGTTCATACCCCTCATTTTCACTTTTATCCAAGTTTTAGGGGGAGAATACAAGTTTAACCATAAATATGATGTATTTATGAAAGGTTTATGATATGTTCTTGATATATTATATGTTCATAGTTTAGTCATCTTATTATAAAGTGATTGGCACAAACAAAATGGATTATGGCAAACTATAATACACATTTAGTCAAAGGAAATAACCATCTAGACGTTTATACATATTTGTCACCAACAAAACTTTATAGTTTATGTGGTTGACAAAATGGTCATGAAAATGATACTTTATATAAAAATTTGACAAAGGATGTGAAAATACACCTATTAAAATGGTCTAAGTAAACAAGATGCCACTATCTTTACGTCAGAACTACTATTTAGTAAAAAGATTGTTATTACGACGTAATAATGACTTTTGGACTTATAACGTCATAATAAGTTTTGGAAATGTTATTTTATAAAGAAGTTGGTATTTAAAACTAAAAGAACTATATTTTAGTAACGAGTACAAGAATGACCATTTAGAAAAATCACTATTATTTCCTATAAAATGATGAGGTTTAAAAAGTGTTGCCATCACTTAAATAAAATGACTAAATAAACTTCTTACCATGACATTATTGTATGAACTTTAAACTATCTTCGACATGTATATATTTAGTGTTTTAGATGTAAGAAATCGTGCATTTCAACTCATCGACATCTTTTAGATCTAAATATACCAATACAACGGGAAACTTTTATATAAATTATAAAGGGTATAATTTATGGAACGAACGACAAGAAACAGTAAGACATACTAAACATGATTATATAAATTATAAAGGGTATAATTTATGGAACGAACGACAAGAAACGGCAGATATGCTAAAGATAATTATATAACAATATAATTATTACATACTATAATTATCATTAACATTTTGATAATTACAAATACAAACGGATTTTCAGTACACTTACACACTATAGTTATCATTGACATTTTGATAATGACAAATACAAACGGATTTTCAGTACACTTATACACTATAATTATCATGGACAAATTTGATAGTTATAAACATAAGGATTTTATATTTCAATGCAAAACGGTATTCACTACGCTACGAAAAAGGATATGACATGTGCGTTGGGTAATATTGTGAGACAATCGCTTCACGGTACTAAAAGTGTACACATTAAATCCTAGATTATAACCTTAATCATGTATGAGCGGGATAGTTGTATATAGATCTATATGGGATTGACAATCCCCACCTATGGTTGTTCGCTACAACTACGACCGACGGGTCAAGGGTGACAAATGTCTTCACTATTACGACGCCTGAAGAACGTCGTGCCAGGTCACTAGGTCTTAGCAAGGTTATAATAACTCACAAATTAACAACGAACGTCCTGTATTTGTAGAAAACATCTTCAAAAGGGTTTCACTTAATGTGAAACTACATGGTATGCTTTTCAAAGATTCAAACAAGAATTTTCACTATTTCACTACGAAATGTATATCGCTATCATATTACGAGAACTCTCACTATTACACTGTGGGTTTTTCACCGTGACACTATGGGTTTTCACTATTACGCTAAGAAAGTTTACACTATTTCTCTACGGGTTTTATGGAAATTAAAGCCACATTTCGGAAAATACAAATATAAGTACTATTTTACTTATACATACGAGTTTTATGAAATTTAAAACTACATTCCGACAAGATACAGATGAGTACGGTTTTCACTATTACACTACGAGCTTTTCACTATTTCACTACGAACGTTTTCACTTCTACACAACGAATATTTTCGCTATTGCATTACGAGCGTTTTCACTATTACACTACGAACGTTTTCGCTATTACACTACGAGCTTTTACAAAGGAATCACTATATTTCTCACTACAAAAATCTTATGAACTCACCAACGTAATGTTGACACTTGTAAAATTACTTGTATTCTCAGGGAATCGTTAATCAAGAATAGGTAAACCTTTTGGCGAGACGCGAAGACGTTTTCGTTTAATACTTTTGATGTCATGTTGTAATTGGATCGAAACGATATTATCAAACTGTGTAACTTTTCAATTATAATACATGATGGATGTTATTTACTTATGTTTGGTTGTATACGATGATTGTGATACTATGTGCCGTTCCACCCTCCGACGATTCCGCCATCATGGTTTGGGGGTGTGACAAAAAGATCGTCAATCCGGTGTAACGGATATCGGTTCTTGATAGTGAGCTTGTTCAATTCCCGATAATCAATGTACATACGGAATGATCCATCCTTCTTCTTCACGAACAAGACTGGTGCTCCCCAAGGTGAGAATCTCGGGCTGATGAACCCTTTACTTAGCAGTTCGTTTAGTTGGTCGGATAATTCCTGCATTTCTGCTGGGGCTAACCGGTATGGTGCTTTCGCTACTGGGGTGGCTCCAGGGATCAAATCGATTCTGAATTCGACTTGTCGTGCGGGCGGCACTCCTGGAAGGTCTTCTGGGAATACGTCGGGAAAGTCGCAGACTTCAGGAATCTCTTTGATGCTTTTTACTTCTTTTATCTCGTCAACAACGTGGGCTAAGAAGGCATGGTATCTTTTCTGTAGGTATTTTCGGGCTTTGATGCAAGACACGATTCGGAGGTTGGTACTGGGTTTGTCATCGTAGACGACAAGGGTCTTGTCACCCGGTAGGTGAAGTCGGATTCCTCGTTCGTAGTACATGATGTCGGCATGATGGGGAATTAGCCAATCCATACCAACAATCACGTCAAAGCTTCCTATTCTGACAGGCATTAAGCTCATTTGGAAGGAGTGATCGTCTAGAGTAAGTGTACAACCTATGTATATGTTGTTGGTACTTTCTGTTTTTCCATTAGCCATTTCTACCGTAAACGTTTCATTGAGTGGTTGAGATTTTTGTTTTAGTAGGTTTTTAAACTCGTGGCTTACGAAGCTCCTCTCCGCTCCGCTATCAAATAGTATGTAAGCGTAAGAATTATCGACAAGGAATGTAGCAGGAACTACGGTGGGGTCCTCTACCGCTTCCGCACGTCCCATAGTTAGTACTTTTCCACTTCTCCCAGCGGTCCGGTTCTTTGGGCAGTCTCTCTTATAGTGTCCCGTTTCTCCACACCCATAGCAGGCTTGGCTTATTCCTGTGTTTGGGGTCTGGGTGGTTTGCGGAGTAGTGGCCTTGCAGTACTTCGAGGTGTGCCCTTTCTTGTTACAGTTTGAACAATGCATCTCCCTGCAAGCTCTGTGATGATGGAAATTGCACTTATTGCATTTAGGTAAACTCCCAACATTTGGTCTTGCTTGTGTGGTGGTAATGGGGGCAGTAGCGGCATGGACAGTCACTACCTGTTGCTTTTTAGGATTTCCCTGATTCTGTTGGTCCCTTCCCGTAATCCACGGCTTCTTTCTGTAGTCCTTTCCCTTAGGTCGTTCAGTCTTGGGTGTCATGGTGCCCTGACGGACCCCATGATCAACTTGTCGTTGAGCTAGTCGTTTGGCGTTGTCGAAGGTAGCGGGGCTTGCGGACTCTACATTCCCCTGAATCTGAGGGGATAGTCCCCAGATATAGCATTCCACTTTCACCGATTCAGGTGTGACCATTCCCGGAAAAAGGGTTGCTAGGTCGTTGAATAGGTTTGTATAGGTGGTTATATCTGAACCCTTCATGGTGAGATCCCACAGCTCTTGTTCTAGTTTCTGGATTTCCCCTCTGGGACAGTATTCCTTCATCAGCATGGTTTTTAGCTCCTCCCAACTCATTGAGTTGGCCACTGAGAGTGTTAGGGCCTGACACGCCTAGGTCGTCGTGCGGTCCAAAATAAGAAAATACCTAACACACACTAGTACAGTGGAAGTCAGGGTCGATCCACAAGAGTTACGTGGTCGAGACAGGTGACAGATTACCAACTGTAGTGTCACTCTACAGTCAGAGGATCTAGTTCCTAACTTTTGCTAAACAATCCCAAAGATCATAAACTAAAACAATTCCAAACAAGCATTCATTAAACTAAAGTCCAAATCAACAACTAATCCTAATTGTGTTGGATTAAGTGTCTAATCCATGACTAATAATTTGTATTTACCTAATTAATAGTAGCAAAGTCCATTTGGGTTGCCCTCATAGCTAGAGGTTTGGTAGAAAGTTTGGTAGAGAGAAAGGTTGATTTATTATATTAATAAATCAACAGAAATTAAATATATAGTTTATTAATATATTAAAGTGATAATATATTAATTAGAAACTATAGTAATTAATTAGAAATTAATCTGGAATTAATTGGATTTAATTTGGTGATTAATTTGATTAATTAAAGGTGCAGGGGCTGAATTGTAATTATTCAATTGTTGAGTAAGTGACAATTTTGGCAGCTGGTGGTTGGCGAAAATATGGATAAGATAATCCATGATTTTCAAAAATAAGATTAGGATAAACAAGGTTTTGAATTGTAAGATAAATGTTTATCTTATTTGAATTCAAAAAGGTTTATCTCTAAAGGCTTATCTGCAACCATTTGGAAAACTATAAATAGGGGTCCTGGGGAACCCTATTCTGCGCCAATTTCTCTCCTCCCTCTCTCTGGATTTCGTCCACCTCCTGCTCCCTGGGTGTGATCTCATTTGAGGCAGGACACTTGTGCTGCTTAGCTTGCAAGAAACAACTAAAAGGTTAGTTTTTCTATTTTATTCTTTGAGTTAATTTTTGTTTTGCCTTTAGGAATTAGTTACATGTTCAAAGTAAGAAAACATAGATCCAATCTAGGTTGCATGTGAACTTAGGGTTTTAGTTCATAGATTTGCAGAAAACCTTTCAGTGGTATTAGAGCTTTTGGTTGTTTTCTTGTTGAATTGCTGTAATAGTTTTCCTAAAATTAGGGTTTAAAGCTTATAAACCCTAATTATTGCTTGGATCGATTTCTAGGATTAGGGTTTTGGAAACCCTAATCCCCCCCTTTAGTATTTTCGAAAAAGCCTATTAGGGTTTTAGGAGGTTTTCTATTTTTGGTAACTTTAATTGTTTAATTAAATGGATAACCTTAAACCTAAATTGTTTGATTTAGAAATTTAAGGGTTTAAGATAGGTTTAAAATTAATTTGATTAATTTGGTAATACCTATCTACATTTGAATTAATTTAATTAATTGTTAATTAAAAGATAATTCAAAAGATTTAATTAATTTTTTAAATTTGCGAAAATTAAAGATAAATCTGGAAAAATATTTTAAATGTTTAAAATATTAAGATTTAATTATTTCAATTAATTTTTAATTAAAGGATAATTAAATCGAATTTTAAAGGTTTAATTTAATTTTAAATTTAATAGTTAAATTGGTAAAATTAAAAGATAAACCTGGAATATTTTAAAGGGTTTTAAAATATATCTTATATATGTTATTAAAAGTTAATACTATATGTATAAGATAAAATTGGTCAGTCAATTCAATAGTAGGCCTCATTCACGACGCTGATCTATAAAGTGGGTATAAGGAGGCTGCCTATAAAATGGCAGTCTAATGGGTGAACACTCTCGCCCACCGCTCGCCTGATCAGTGGAGGGTCGTTAGCCGAACAGTTTTGATAGGACCGCTTAATCATTAAAAGTATAATGATCAAAGTACTAGAACCATTTACAAAATCCCAATCTAGTTACTTTAGGAAAAATGTGAATTTGATGCTAATCCATGAAGTTGCACATTGCACTTTATGAAACGTTGGTGGAGCGTGTGTGGGTTACCGGCACACCAATGGGGGTTCATAAAGAGTGGCAATGGGTTTCTCAGGTGTTATCATTGTTGATGGAGCGTGCGTGGTTAACCGGCACATCAATTTGAGATGATAATGGACCCCGAGAGTACCAAGCTAATTTGCATGGTTATTCACACCCGGTTTGTGATCCTCGGCATCCCAGTCACAAACGGTGGGGCATATCTGAGATTAAACATGCCATTGAACAGTTCAATGAATCTCACAGATCTAGGAATTTCATAAGGCTGAAATTGATAAATGTTATCTACCTTAATGACCACTGTGTTGTGATTACGGCATCCATCTTCACAGCATAGTTGGGGTATTTTGGGTCCTAACCTTGTTAAATAATAAATTGGGTAATTATGTAAAAGGATTAATTAAACTAATAAATTCAAATTTTATATATGTCTGAAGAAAATGTCATTCTCCTCCTTCCCCTCCTTCACCCATTTCTGAGGGCATCAGAAAGCGCCTGCTTAATATTGTAAGGCTGACTGGCTTTGACTGTGTGATATGGTTTTGCAATTAGAGAATAGTTCTTAGTTTTGCTGGGGAACCATATCCGACTGAGTGTCCGCTCCCAAACATGACATCACACAGCAGCTTGTGATGAGCATGACTCCTTGACCATTGAGTCCAAGGAAGTTCGTTGCCTTATGCTATTGATCATTGACCCCGAGTTCCACAGGGATTTAGAATTCCTGGGGTCAGATAAGTTGGCACAGCTAGTTGAGGAAAGGTTCTGAGAACTGGTTGAAAAAGGGAACAAACTAGGATCTTCAAAGAGCTTGAAGTTTCAAGCATGAAGGAAGTAGCACTAGTTTGCATGTTCCCAAGTTTGAGGGATACATAGGCGAACAGTATAAAACTGGTTTCCCTTTGTGATCGGGAGTTAAGCGTTAGCTCGACTCGCTGATCTGTTCATCCAGATGAACAGAAAGGGTAATCGGATAAGACAATCGTGGAAATGCATTCAATGTCGACGCTGTATGAGTCGTTCATGGAGAAGCATAGTTCCATTGATGTAGCTGCTTCAGGATTGAGTCCAGTATTAAGGTGCATCAAGAAATGATCCGGATCGTCTGGACCGATTGTTCGATGTTTCAAACTGGGAATCCATAAGGTGGGACACAGTCACAGAAAGATTGGAACAATGCTCCAAAGCCAAACCGTTTGGCAAACTTAGTAATATCTTAAAACTCATAATACCTGATCCTCATTTCCTTGATACAGGATGTGTTTTCTCACATTTGCTCTGTATGCACGGACTCTGTAGGATGCGGGATGTTGTCGCACAAGAGCATATTCAGATTGGATCTGGAGCTCGTGCAGTTTTTGGAGTTAGGCTAGATATTTATTCTTGTTATTAGTTTATTGACACACATGACATGGATTCGCATAGTACGTTGTTCTGAGGATAATTCTGGTTTAACAAAATTTTTAACATGATTGTTTTAAATATCCTCGAAATGTTGTGTGAATGTGTTAATGGCATAAATGGTAATAACTTGAATGTTGATACATCCAATGGGATTGGATTTATAAATTGTGTTCTTTATGATTGTTAAAGTGAATTTTATAAGAATCACTCCAACCAAAAGTCCAGTTGGACAGGACTTTGGAATCATTTGACTTAGAGTCACATGATGAATTAAGTTCTTAATAAAATTAATTGTGGCAAGAAAGGAATCACCCAAAGATCCAATGGATAGGATTTTGGAATCAGTTGACTTGGAGTCAGGTGATGATTGCATGTCTTGAACAATATTAACAAAGTCATAAATTTACATGGAGATGTAAAGGTATTAAGATTTTGAGCGACACACATAAGTTACTGTGTATTGCTCGAATCTTCGAACAGAACACGATTAGTTATGCTTCAAAATATTTGCCAAATAGTTTGACAAATATGGTGTCGCTTATCGGAATAAGCGATTGATTGGAACCTTGAAGTGTTCAAGGATTTCAAAGGAAGTATAAGATCAACAGAACCTGAATGACTACATAGACTGAGAAAATGTTTCACAGTTTATCCTCTTCCAAGAACACTAATGGTTATAATGTGTCTTAGGGAAGATGATGGAGCATTGATCGAAATAGTTTTGATCCTCGATGTATAAGATACATTTCTGATTAGTATTTCCATTAAATATTCAACCAGTCAGACCGCAAAAACCATATTCCGACCATATCTTAGACTAAGTAGGTTATGTCGACACTATCTGAAATGTTAAGCTGGGATCATCCCACTAGTACATAGAAAGTCCAGGGTCATGTAGCATTCGTCCGAATCTCTTGACAAGCCTGAAACTGATCAGCGATGTCGTTTCATTGGCCATCCCGGTTATCCTTTGAAAGAATAATCCTGAAGGAGTTCAGGGATTAGCCAAGTGAAAGAACCTTTTAGTCACCACTAGGCCTTGACCAGGAATTGGATTCCTGTTAAACCTGACATACCCTCTCTTCGCTTGACCAGTAGTCACCGTCATAAGGAGTTATGATATGGGTGACATACCGAGTAGTGGTAAAACACTAAAGATGATACAGATAAGTAATCCGACTACTGGAAGCATTGGTGAGCCCGGTTGCTGCCAAATAAGAAAACCTCAGCGCGAGACACAGTCTATGTGACAGTTTGTTTGATTTTTACAACTGGTCTAGGAACCAGTGGGAGTAATTGAATCATCAAAAGAAGGAAACATAGAAATGTACTTAAAGAACATCTGGTTGATTGAGTGATCACTTGGAATCAAGCAATTGATTCCGAGAAGAGCGCTCTCAATAGAAGATGAGAGTCAAGAGGATTCTGCATGGCATAGTGTGAGTCGTTAGTAGAGCGTGTGTGGTTTACCGGCACACTAATAGGGACTCACATAGAGCATGCCATTACAAAAGGTACATGGCCCCGGGATTCGTCCCATAGGCATCTCGCAAGAAAGGATATTTGGATTCTCAAAATAGGCCAAAAGGTTTGGATTTTGTGAATAGCCTGAAAGATTTCCTTTAATATGTCGGAAAGGTTTGAATTTCGGTTTCGCAAAATGTGCCATAAGTTCTGGATTTTGTGAATAGTCCGAAAGAGTCATATAACGGTGTCAAAGCCAGTGGGAGTATCTGATATCATTGTATGTGGGTTACATACTGATTCTAGGAAACGTCTCTTTTCATTACAAAGTGTAATGACTTGGTGTTAAGAAACGGTTCGCTATGAAAGACTTTAAGAGATACAACATACTCAGGTGGTTGTGAGCATCTATTAGATAGATCAGAATTCTGCCAATGTGATCTTGATGAGATTCAAGATGCATAACCCAAGGAAAGGAGTTTCCTGTCATTGCAAAGTGTAATGAATTGGCATGAAAGAAACAAAGAAGGTGCAGCATATTTACGTAGTTCATAGACATCTATCAGATAGATGAGACTGACAGTATTGACTTAGTCGTTAAGAATATGATCTTGATGGGATTCAAGATGCATAAGAAAGAGTCCCCGAAAGGAAATGGTTTCCGGAAATCATGACACAAGGATTATTGGTAATCTTAGGATTTCGAAAGGGCTTGGAATGAGATTACATCAGGTTCCTCGAGCCTCTTGGACAAATCAGAAGTGTTATGAACATATCCTGATGACTTAATGCTTAGAGCATTGTAAGTTAGATTCAGGATATTGCCTGGCTGAGAATACTGAATGAATTTTTGAACAGACTTGAAAAACATTGGGAAATGATTAGGGTGAACGATTTGAAAGGAGTTTCGAATCAGTAATTGGTTACATCAGGACGTGGTGTTGTAGGACTTCGTGGTTGAAGAGTTTCGTTGTTTTCTGATGGAGCGCGTATGGTTCACCGGCACATCATGATACCTCGAAATAGTATTAGGGTGTAGTCATGTAGACTATAGATCCCGAGAACTATGGGTAGTCACAGTACACATCACCGGAATGGACTTGTGAGAGAGAATGACGGAATGACAAATTGAGATATCATCGGAAGAGTATCCGATTGGATTATCTGCAATTAAAGTGTATAAGTGTTAGACACTTGGATACATAGAAAGAGTGAAAAGGTCATAATAGACAAAATATAAAAGGGTTTGAAGTAAAATTTTAAAAGAAAAATAAGAAACCGATAATAGTTATGGTAAATCTGACTTGGTGATTACCTCGTGGAGACTTGGTAATAAGCAGGAGTAGCTGCCAGTCAGATTTCATGTTTCGCTTTTGCATGTTTACTTCCTGAGTAATTGGATTACTCAAATATCCACAGTCGCTCATACTCTTAGGGAGTAAGTATGAAGGAAGACTGTCATGAATTGGTTTGTAGATTGTCTAAGGAGTTAGACATTGCAATAAGATTGCTGCAACGTTCATGAGTACTTGGAAATGGAGATTTGAGTATTGGATAAACCCACGCTCAATAGATTGCTTCATGGATTACATCACGAGCAATGTTGAGACGATAATATCTTATGGTCTTAAAGTGGAGAGATATGAGTTATAATTTGCAAGGCGGTTGTTCATTGATAGTACGAAAACGCATCGGTAACTCGGTGTTATAAAACGTGCTGTTGTGAGTGATTTGTCGGGTAAAAGATATAACATATTAGTCAAAGCTTATTCGTCCCATGACCCTGACGGGAAACAGATATCTGTTGGCCACTCGATGATTTTGAAGTTGACTGAAGTGCTGGCCAGCCAGGACTAAATTGATTCGTTCAATTAGAAGTCTAAAAGTCATAAGCAAAATCGGAAATCGGGAAACAGTGTCAGATAGAGATTGATCTCAATCCATGTCTCATGTTTGAAAATATCTTGTTGGACGGAGGATCATTTGATCACTTGTCTATGGACAGAACTGACTAGGTCAGAGTTCGGCAGCAGTTTCTAGGAAGCTACAGTTTGCTGATTAATTAGAGGTTAAATTGGTAATTATAGTCATAGACTTATCCAAGTGGGAGACTGTTGGATTAGGTGTCTAAGCCATGACTAATAATTTGTATTTACCTAATTAATAGTAGCAAAGTCCATTTGGGTTGCCCTCATAGCTAGAGGTTTGGTAGAAAGTTCGGTAGAGAGAAAGGTTGATTTATTATATTAATAAATCAACAGGAATTAAATATATAGTTTATTAATATATTAAAGTGATAATATATTAATTAGAAACTATAGTAATTAATTAGAAATTAATCTGGAATTAATTGGATTTAATTTGGTGATTAATTTGATTAATTAAAGGTGCAGGGGCTGAATTGTAATTATTCAATTGTTGAGTAAGTGACAATTTTGGCAGCTGGTGGTTGGCGAAAATATGGATAAGATAATCCATGATTTTCGAAAATAAGATTAGGATAAACAAGGTTTTGAATTGTAAGATAAATGTTTATCTTATTTGAATTCAAAAAGGTTTATCTCTAAAGGCTTATCTGCAACCATTTGGAAAACTATAAATAGGGGTCCTGGGGAACCCTATTCTGCACCAATTTCTCTCCTCCCTCTCTCTGGATTTCGTCCACCTCCTGCTCCCTGGGTGTGATCTCATTTGAGGCAGGACACTTGTGCTGCTTAGCTTGCAAGAAACAACTAAAAGGTTAGTTTTTCTATTTTATTCTTTGAGTTAATTTTTGTTTTGCCTTTAGGAATTAGTTACATGTTCAAAGTAAGAAAACATAGATCCAATCTAGGTTGCATGTGAACTTAGGGTTTTAGTTCATAGATTTGCAGAAAACCTTTCAAATTGGTCACTGAAATCAGAACTGAACTTCAGAACAATCATGATTAAATCAACATCCAATCACAATCAAACATCCAATAATCACTCAAAAGCATAAAATACCGAAAAGAAGCCATTACTAATAACCAAATGATTCATTAACCAAAAACTCAGATCCCAAAGGTCCAAAACAGTAACACAAATATCCAAAACATGAACTAAGACTAAATATCAATGGTTGTCACACCCAAAGACACTAGCCAAATACTACTAACTATGAAACTAATTGAAAATTAAAGAGAAAAACATAAAAATACCAAATATGGCTGCTGAAAGTCGAATCTCGAAGTCAAAGAGGCTTTGGGAGTCGTTCATATGCCAGGTTTTTGGTGCATTTTTCGACCTAAAACCCTCTATTTATAGTTGCAAAAATCACGAGGCCGTGCCGCGCACAAATGAATTCCGCGGCGCGCGTATGGGTTTATCCCCGTTTTTTCGGTATTTGAATGTTCTCCACCGCCTCATCGCCGCGTCGCGTCTTTGTGAATCCCGCGGCGCGCGTGCGAGTTCGACTGTTTTGTCCTTTTCTTCAATCTTCTTCCATATTGTACGCTTTTGGTCCCTGTTTTCATTATTTCTTTCCAAACAAGTGCTGGCACGAAAAGTGAGAATACCACGATATATATGATATAAATTCACTAAGAACAGGGCTCAACAACGACTAAAATATTTGATATTACTAGGCGTTGTCAAAAACCCCACACTTGTGCCTTGCTTGTCCCCAAGCAAGAGAGTTTTCAACAGATTCTAACTAAGACTCAAACAATTTTTGAATGTGTTTAATTTCAAAGCTTATTGCCTTATGAGTCAAAGTGAAATAGTTCGTGAAAACATAATCGGAATATTCTTTGGAATTCATGACTTTCTAAAGAACCCTTGATTACAAATTTTCTGTATGCATAAAGCAAACTTAGTCATTCAGATTCTAAAGGCCATTAAAGAATTGTCCATGACTTTCGATGTTGTCCGTGAAACGAGCTTTCAGAAATACCATCCCAGACCAGACGATCTTAGGTGGTAAGGTGCGTAAGGTCCACCCATTTTAGACCTACCAGCTCGAACAACAAAGGCCACAGATTGACAATTCCTTCCTAAATTCCAAACATGAAACGGTCCAATCTTCTAAACTCATGAAACTCAACTTATTTGACTAAACTAATAGCATGATCACAACTACATAGTATTTCTCGAAAAATACCAATGCTATAAGCAATCAGAAACTATTCGTTTCAAATTACAATCTATTAAAAATTTTGAAAAAGTTGCTAAAATTTTGAAAATTGGTCTTTTCCGCAAAAATTTCAAAAACACTCTTTCGGCCGGCCACACCCCACACTTAAAATCGTACAACGTCCCCGTTGTACAAAATTATTCTGGAGTTGTAGCGCAACCGTAAACACGTCGGTGGTTAAAGCAAGTGGAGGGGACACAGTGACCCCACACTTGCTTGAAACAACTCCTCCATTTTGGTATTACATGTATAACTCACAGAAACATTAAATGCAAGAAAACAAATAAAATATAAACAAGCAAAAAGATAGTAGTGTCATAAGTACAGTACATATATCCAAAAGAAAATAAGAAAAATACATCAATCGCCACCTGGTGGCCTGGAAGGACCAGCCTCGTGATCGTGGGCTCGGGCAGGAAATGGTCGGGGCCGGTGTCCCTGCTGTGTGGCTATCTCCAAGAGTACCTCCCCAATCCACTCCAACTGCTCCTTCATCCTCGCGACCCTGGCCTCCAATCGATGGATGGCTGATGGGTCCTCCTGATGTGGCTGTCACACTGGATCTACTGGTGCTGCCGGTCTCCGGCAACTCCTGCCCGGCTGGGCGTAGGCTGGCTGGGGGTCCTGGGTGGCCTCGGTCGCCACCCTCACGTACTGGCCCGGGCGCTGCTGCTCGATCAGCCCCATGTTCTCCAAGGCTCGCACCATAGTGCGAACTGGAGGTAAAGCAGTCAAGGAGGCTGCGGTGGCAGCAGTAAGGATCCGGTACGAACGGGCCAGGCGGGTGATGTAATGCCAGCGGGCTAGAGGACTGCTGGCAGATGCACCCGTCGCACGGGTGGATAGAGAGGCGGCTAGAGCAAACGGGAGGTGGAGGAACCTGGAGGGGTCAAGGAGCACCCAGAGATACGTCATGTCCTCACCGAACACCTTCTCGCCCCCTCCCTGTGTATGATGGAGGTGGAGACGATGCGGTGCATGAGCCGGTAAAGCGGATCGTGGAGATGGCTCTCCCTGGACGTCCCTGCCTTATAGAATACGTTGGACAAAGGTGCCCGAACGTCTGCATTGGCATCCCTGGCGGGCTGCCCCTAAACGCACGCATTAAGGAACTGTGTGAAGTGGCGTGCTGGAGGTCCGCCTCCGTGTAGATGCTTGTGCGTCTCCTAAAATCCCGGAGACTGCACTCCCTGGGGGCTCCCCCTAATCGAAATCGTACGAGTCTGGACCGGGCTTCTGACGAACCCGGCGAAAAACGGACCGTGGACAGGAACTCTAATAGAAGCTCGGTGTACACGGTGTCGTCCTGGGTGGCCATGAGCCTGTCCCAGCCACGGCATGTGAATGAAGCATCCTCGTGGGTCCATGTACGGTGGAGAAACGGCTCGATCTCGGCCTACAATCCAGCCTCTCTAAGAATATCCCGGTCTATGATCGTCGCCTCAAGAACCCGGTGACCTGTGAGCGCATCCCTCCTGGCGGCAAACTCGACAAAGCTATACAATCCCTCGGGGAACTGGAGGAAGGGGTGGTCAAGTCTGAAAGACATCTGCACAAAAGAAAACAGCCACAAAAATTTTTGCAAATTTAGTCCTTGTCTTCTCCACCGCACCGCGGTGCGGCACGGCACGGCGAGCGGCTGTTTCAAATTCCAACCCCAAAATTACGATCTAACCTGTTAAAGCTCAATCCAAATACACTACAGGGTAGCCTAAGCACCGACTAACTCATCTAGGGTCATTATTTGGCAAAATAAACACCCTACGAGTCAACATTGTTGATTTCTAAGTTTTTGAGTTTTTTGAGAAATCAACCAAATCAGCTGCCTAATAGCTAGTTTTAACAAGTAAAAACGAGTTAGAATGACGTACCTCGGTAGCGGGCATGCAATGAGCAAGAAAAACACGAGAAAATTTTTGATGATCAGAGCTCTGCGACGTGGGCGTGTGTGAATAGTGTCGCGGCTTACCTTTTTAACGAAGGAAACCGACCGATCGATTCCCGCGGTGCAGATATGAGCAAACCGCGGCGCGCGTGTCCCCAAATCAACCCCTGCGCATCGGGTTGGTTTGTGATCCCGCGGCGCGCAAATTGCTTGGCCGCGGCGTGGTCTTCAAAAAAATTCAATTTTTCCTCAAAACAACCCCACACTTGCCTTGGACCAATAATACCTGCAAATGACGATGATATAATTCTTCCTACTTACTAAGAAATACAGTACCTACTTATGAAAGATGGGTTGCCTCCCAACAAGCGCTAAGTTTAACGTCTTCAGCCAGACGTCTTATTCCTGCTCCAGCTACGGTGGATCGTATGCCTTCTTCCTTCGCTGACCCACTGCTCCTCAAACTTTCCTGGGTCGAATGGCTTGCCGGTTCTCCTGCTACTGCCCGGTTTGCCGTCTTCTGATTATCTCCCATGAGTACTTGGAGGTAGCTTTGAACCTCCAAGCTCGATCCTTCCTTCGGTATCTCTTCAAAACCATCGGTTTGACATGAAGCGTGCCTAATGCCGCTTCCAGTAATTGTGTTGTGCCTCGTTTGTTGCTCACATATTGAGTGTCATCTTCAGTTTGCAATTTTGGCTTGCAGTACCAATAAAAATTTTCCAACCGAATGGGATTGGAAGGCAACATATCAGGATGCTTCCATATGTCCTCATCGATGGTATTGATTACATCTAATTTTCCATTCATGAATGGATCGTGAGTGACGATAAAATCATGTTTATTATTTTCAAAAACCAACTTGTCAGCATCATCTTCTTGATCATCATCCAACAGGTGGATCGGGACCAAGAGTGAGCGACTGGTTTGATCTCATGGTGGTATAAAGTCACCCATCACCAGATCCTTACTTTCAAAGTACTCAAAATCTTCAAAAATTATAGGTTCGAGGGTAGTATTGTCATCTACACCCCCTTCCCCAATATTATCAACAACTTCAACAATTTCAGGAGTCGTTGGGTTGGGGTCTGCACTGTCACTTACAGCCCCCTCCACAACATCCTCCTTAATCAAATTTTCTGGTGATGGTATGGATTCACTCATCACCATATCAACATTTTCAAAAATCTCAAAAACATCAAGAGCTATTGAGTCAGAGGCAGCATTGTCACCTACAACCTCTTCCTCAACAACATTTGTGACCATCTCAGTGGTCTCTTGACTTTCCTAAGGTGTATGCCCTTCCATCACATATTCAGGTGATGCAAGTTAACACACATTATCATTGGTATAAAATTCACTCGCCTCAGGTTCTGGCGAGGGTGGCGGATATTCCCAACTTTTCTCTAACCTATCTAAAGAAGCTTGCACTCTTTCAAGAGCATCAGCCTGGTCCTTCTGCACTTGGTGGAAGTCAGCCATGAGCTCCAATACTTGGGCCCAACTTACAGAATTTTCAGGTTGAGATGACTCCTCGGTCCGCCATCCATTGTCATCGAATGATCCATTGTAGTAATCATCCGCGTAATAGGTGTCGACCGGATTTTCATAATACTCATAATATTGATCCGGGTATATGTAATCGCCCATTATGAAGACGTACACATACCAAAACTAATCAAACTAAAATCAAGCATCATAAATCAGAAACTGAATCCTACATATCACCTACTCTCAAGCTCACAACTCCCCGGCAACGGCGCCAAAATTTGACACGCCTAGGTCGTCGTGCGGTCCAAAATAAGAAAATACCTAACACACACTAGTACAGTGGAAGTCAGGGTCAATCCACAGGAGTTACGTGGTCGAGACATGTGACAGATTACCAATTGTAGTGTCACTCTACAGTCAGAGGATCTAGTTCCTAACTTTTGCTAAACAATCCCAAAGATCATAAACTAAAACAATTCCAAACAAGCATTCATTAAACTAAAGTCCAAATCAACAACTAATCCTAATTGGTCACTAAAATCAGAACTGAACTTCAGAACAATCAAGATTAAATCAACATCCAATCACAATCAAACATCCAATAATCACTCAAAAGCATAAAATACCGAAAAGAAGCCATTACTAATAACCAAATGATTCATTAACCAAAAACTCAGATCCCAAAGGTCCAAAAGGTCTAAAACAGTAACAAAAATATCCAAAACAGGAACTAAGACTAAATATCAATGGTTGTCACACCCAAAGACACTAGCCAAATACTACTAACTATGAAACTAATTGAAAATTAAAGAGAAAAACATAAAAATACCAAATATGGCTGCTGAAAGTCGAATCTCGGAGTCAAAGAGGCTTTGGGAGTCGTTCCTATGTCAGGTCTTTGCTGCATTTTTCGACCTAAAACCCTCTATTTATAGTTGCAAAAATCACGAGGCCGCGCCGCGCACAAATGAATTCCGCGACGCGTGTATGGGTTTATCCCCGTTTTTTCGGCATTTGAATGTTCTCCACTGCCTCATCACTGCGTCGCGTCATTTTGAATCCCGCGGCGCGCGTACAAGTTTGACTGTTTTGTCATTTTCTTCAATCTTCTTCCATATTGTACGCTTTTGGTCCCTGTTTTCATTATTTCTTTCCAAACAAGTGCTAGCACGAAAAGTGAGAATACCACGATATATATGATATAAATTCACTAAGAATAGGGCTCAACAACGACTAAAATATTTGATATTAGTAGGCGTTGTCAGGGCCTTGACATGACCTTCCCACCAAGACAAGGCCGTCTCCGCGAAGGTGCAAGCGGCAAATTTTACTTTGCGTTCCTCCGGGCATGCAGAGATGTCGAAGATTGATTCGGTTTTCTCGATCCATCTTGTGAGGGCAAGGACACCACCCGTTCCATGAAAGGCTATAGGTTTGCAATTTTCGAAGTCCTTGTACGTGCATACTCGTGGATGATCCGATGTTTCCCCTTTCGTGGAATCGTTAGTGCCGTTTTTGCTTCCGCTTCCATTTGTCCCATTCGGGTTTATCTGGGCATTTGCAGCTGCCACGGCGGCGGTTAAGGCGGCTTGGAAGGTAGCTGAGTCAATCAGGGGTGGCTCTGGTGGTTTAACGGTTGCGCGTCTAGCGTTTCTTCGCCGAGGAGGCATGCTACTGCCACAAGGATTTAAGATTGGACGTTGGTTAGTTTTGGTAAGAATTGTTTCGGATGAGGCGTTAGTTTAAATATGTTGTCTTTATGTTATTTGTTTATATTGTTCTTCATCTCATTCATTGGGATCCTCGTAAAGTCAGTATCAAGCATGCAAATCAAGATATTCACATAGTGTTGGAAACATGTAGCTACATAAGTTTTGCTATTCGTAGTACTTCATACCATGGTATGACTGGAAATTCAGAAAATTTAACCCTAGAAGGGTCTAATATTTGTGGCTAGTTAAGGTTAGCACACGGACCTCCAAAAATTTAGTTGTTCGTTTACAAGATCGCAGTTGTAATTAATATCGAGCGGTACATAATGCCTACTTGTGGATTTTTCCTAAGCTATATCAAAACTTGAGTAAGGGATACACTACTCATGGGGAACCTGGTCCTCTCGCTCTCCGGAGCTTGGCCACTTGGGCCCTTAGATCTGCAGTTTCCCGCATGGCCCGTTCAGCCCTTAACCCAGCGTTTCGGGCTATCATCTCGGAATCTCTTAGCCTTTGCTCCGCGATTTGCAGCCTGCCGTAAACATTCCGAATATCCTCTCTGTGTCTCGGACGGTTTCCCACAGTGTCTCCACTCTAGATGCGGTCCGATCGTGAGCTTTGTCGAGGCATCGGACGCGTACTGCGGTGACGTCGGTTGTGGCTGTCAGGTCTTGAATTTGGTTAGTTGTGGCCCTGATCTGATCATGGTTTCACCTTTGCATGTGCTCAGCCCAGGCAGGTGTTGGGTCTTGAGGAGGTTCATTCATTAGGAGTGGTTGGTGAATAGGCAGCACTCTCTTTCGAGGAGTACGCATCCACAATGGACCGTTAGGATGACGGTATACCTCGAAGCTTGGTGCCGATGGCGGCGCATGCATGTTGCAGACAAGGTGTTGGGGGTTGACTATCTCCGGCGCGCCATCGGACTCGTCTTCCTCCTCATCCTCCTCTCCCCACTGATCTTCTCCATCAGGCATCTCTTTGGGTTCCTCTTACGGGTCCTCTTCCGGTTCTTCTTTGGGTTCTTCATTGATCCACCCGTTGTTTCCTTCTTCTGGGTAGTAGGGGTCCCCGGGTAAATGGAATCCAGCCATGGTTTCTGTACTAGAAGAGGGGGGTATGACTATTTTATTATAATTATTATTATTTTAAAATCCGTGGTTGTTTGCGGTTTATTAATGGCAAGTGTTCGGACTTATTGTTAGCACGACTATTCCTAAGTTTCCAACAGTCATATCTTAGACCGATACAGTTGATCAGGCTCTACCTATCTTGGACACGACTACCTAGACACTTAGGTCTACTCGTAGTGTCCAATTCGTCCCACCACTTTTGTATGTTCCCGTTATAACATCGTGTTAGTATGTATGTATGTACTTATATTTTTTCTAAGAATTATTGTTATGATTTTAAAAGTATATTTATACGAAAATGTTTTTGAGATTTTTAATCCGGCTATATTTATAGTTGTATATCTTTAAATGGTTTGATATACTAAATTCAGTATAAACAATGCTTTGGTACCAATCTGTCACACCCTCAAACCTCACTGGCGGAAACGTTTGAGGGCGGATGACTTCTGGGCAATATCATAACAATGTCAAGAAAATTCAAGCAATTGCAACCATCATAGTATAATTGTAAAAGTTACATGAGTTTGAGGTTTGCTGTTTCCATTACAATTACATATGATTTCAAAAATAATACATAGAAACGACGTCGTAACGCTTCGCCGTCACTGCTTGTCGGCCTACTTACTGTTTTCCTGAGAATACAAGTAGTTTTGAAAAAAGTGTCAACAATTAAGTTGGTGAGTTCATAAGTTTTTTGGTATTAGAGAAACTGTTTCTTGATATGTAAAAGATAGTAATGAAAGCCCAAGAAAATCCGATATTTTCTAATAAAATGTTACGGTCTTTAAATGTCCAAGACTATTGTATAAAATATCTTTGCAACAACATAGTTAAATGAGTAGTAGTTTCGCATAAACAAATGTATAAAGTTGATATATTTTTCCTTGTGAGTCGTAAAAACCCATAACCATACTGTGACCGTGAATGCCTCTTCGACGTTCTTCAGGCGTCGGATCGTTATGACATTTGAACACCTCAGACATGCCGGTCTAGCTGTAGCTAGCAGCTAAGGTGCGGGATTGTCAGGCCTGTATAGATTTATACACAAATCTCATGCTCTCTTCCCGAGAATCTGGTTATAACTGATAGGACTTATTGCATGGGTACTTAAAGTACTGTGAAGACCCGTCTCATAAAATGTTTGTACTATCAACTTGTTTCCGAATGGTTGTTTAGAAAAACTCATTGTTTCCCATCGTCATTTTATTTTTCCCAAAATAACGTAGTGATATAGTATCATTACATAGTTATATATATTATGCTTCGCATTGCCCGTATGACATAGAAAACTCATGTATTCGAAAACCATTCCTACAATAATTTATTTATAGTTGTTTCAGTTGTACTAGTGAGGTTTTTCTTCGTAAAAGAAGTGCGTAGGCACGTTTCGGAACTACTGAGTTTTAAGAATATTGAAGTTAACTGTCTACTACTCGGAGATATAAGATTCAGTAGGGGACACGGCTTCTGGAATCCGAACAGGGTCCGTAACCAGGAGTGTTATCCCAATTAGATTTAGTGCAAGTTGTATAGATACTTTATCAGTGTGTACCAGTGCTCTTAATGAGTATAACAAGATGTTTAATATATGGTAACTTGTATTCTTCCCCTAAAAGGTTCTGAAAACGAAAAGGAGGGGTATGAAACTCACCCTTGAAGCGTGATACTGTCGAGGAGGGAGCGTGGACTCGGAAATCGCGGTAGTAGGTGAACAACACTTGGGTTCGAAACCTAAGGACCTTCGGATAAAACTATTATCCGATGGTTTCACGAAAAGTCAGTGTGTGTAAAGGAAATATTTGTTGGGTGTTACCGTGTGGAATCATCAAAGGAAGTTAACTTACCAAGGATTTGAGGCTTTACACCGGGAAAAATGGCAGAGGATGGTTGTTCACGGCGGTGTTGTTGAGGCAGTGAGTAGAGAGAAAGATGGTGGGAGTTGAGAGTTTAGAGAAAACTGAAGGAGAGTTGGGAGAAAGTCTGATGCATTCGTAGGTTTATGGGTTCAGCGTGCATGGGGAACTGAATAGAAAAGAGGTTAGTTACGCTTTATGTCAAATCATCTAGTTCTAGGTGTACTTAATAGTAGTTGACTTCGTGATTTGATTGACACTTGCATGGGAACTTGTTATTTAGCAGGGGCTAGGAGTGAGGATTTGGAAGATGGTCTCCTGTTAGGAAATTGACGTCGCAGGAGAGGAGTGAGTTCGGAATTCATAGAGTCCGAAATGACGCCTTCGGAACTCACATAGCAAGGATTTAAGTCTAAATCCCTCCATGTTCCGATCTCTGGTGGTTCAATTGTTCATAAGATCAATATCGGAACGTCACTCGGAAACAAAGCATCCTCCGAGTATCATCTCCGAGCTGAGTGTCGTGTTCCGAGGATGAGGGCTTCCGAAGGTGGTTTCGGAGGTCAGGAGTCTCCGAAATTCTCTCCGAATGATGGTTTGTGTCCCGGAAACCGGTTTCGTGTGAGGATGGATCTCTCATTCTTAGCGCAACCTTATTGCTACGTTGTTCAGTTTGCTAAGTATTGAAATTTGTGTGCGTGGCATTTCGATGCATCAACTTACTTTCTAAGGGTTATGAAATCCACCATTCATTATATTAATTTAAACGTTCTTAGTTGACCACAGTTGACTATTGTTGACCAAAATTTACAATTGTCACATTATTCATACAAATGGGGATAAAAATTTATTAAGAATTCATTTTTTTTAATATTATAGCATACACACACAGGTTCAAGAACCCGCACCCCAACCCTCTTTTTTCATCTATCTCCAACCCGCACAAGGCGGTGTAGCCTTCTCTCCAGCACCTGCAGCCTGCCCTCCAACCCAACCAACCCTCGACCATCTTTTGACCACTCCGTCCACCCTTAATGGTTTGAAAGGCTTGTGAAAATGCTCACCAATTGGTATCGATTTATAAAAAATGTAAACATGGTCTTATGACAGCTGTTATGTTAAGTTGGAAACCCTAAAAAGATACAAAGCACCTCTCACTATAATAATTGGTAAATTTAAGATATAATGTTCTAATAAGAAATTGGTAAATTTTTCCATGTACAAAGAAGAAAAAAAAAAAAAAAAAGTAAACTCGTAGCACTGCAATAAAAAAAGTGATTAAAATGTTATATATTACACACATAATCATTTCCGTACACATAATTTCAACAAAAAAAAAATCAAAATCAAAATCGCCTCGTCTAACCTTCAATAATGTATATCCAACTTATCAGACATGATTTCACCGCCTACCCCTTCCTCTCCCTCTCCCTCCACCTCCACCTCTTCCTCTCCCCCTTCCTCCACCACCTCCCCGCCCTCTACCGCCACCTCCCCGTCCTCTTCCACCACCTCCCCGTCCCCTCCCTTGAAATCCAGATCTATCAGACTTCAACCCAAGTGAATGTACTCCCCTTCTCTTATCACGATGATTACGACCATCATCATCATCATCATGATCATCATCATCATAGTCATCCTCCTTGTACTTCCCCTTACTCCTCGATATAAACGAAATCTCCCGCGACCCTCCCGGTCCCGCTTTAATCTTATTTAAAAAGTTCGAACTTTTATTTTTATTTTCCACAGCTTTCACTCTCTCTCCTAATGGCAACGCGTCCTCTCTCGCAAGCGACCTCCTGTTTCCAAACGCTTCCGCATGCCTCTCGTCCTTCACTTCATACAATCTGCGTTTTTATTTTTTATTAAATAAATAAATAACATAAACAGAAACTCGAATACTATGTATAAATATAATCAATCGTATTACCTTGGAGCGCGAGTTTTCTTTCTTTGATCATCATCATCATCCGACGGCTGAGATTCTTCTGACGCGTCAGATTGATCTTCGTCATCTTCGATAAAAGGCTCGAAATGTTCCTTTACTAATGACTGTTGGACTGGTGCGGCTAAAGGATGTAAAGCGCGGTACTCGATTGAGTTTTCATCCACTTCGAAATCCTGATAAGATTATAAAAAATCAAAACCTAAGTAATAAATTATTTATATTTTGTGGTTATGATTAAGAATTAGAATTTATGATACCTCATTTTTGAAGAGAGATGTGAATCGATCGTCTTGGAGAACTTCAGTAGTAAGTCCCCTCTTTTTCTTGGATGGTTTTTTATTAGTATCAGTAACAACAGAAGCATCTGTTTCTTTTTTATTGGCTTCGAATTCTTCATCTTCAAGAAGGCGTTTTGCAAGAACGCGGTTAACCTTGGGCAGTTTCTTCTTAATCTGTAATAACACCAAAGATACATTGATTACAAAAAACCAGATATTTGAAAAACGTTCTTTCAGAAAATATATAACCGTTTTAATCACTAGAGAAAATAGTTTAATGACCAAATAGATAAAATTGTGAAAGTATGTTGTACTAACCGTAATTCGGGTGCTACGTTCGTCTTCCTCCTTCTCGCGCTTCCGCTTCTCTATATACTCTTCATAAACAACAGGATTAGCTGCTGCCTGTGCCTGCAATTGCAAATAGATAAAATTGTGAAAACACTATTTTTTCATTTTTTCTGGTTTAACCATCAATTTTTCATTTGTTCTAATAAAACCACTAATTTTTGGAAAAAATTTCAACCTGACCACTATCACCTGAAGAAGCCAGTAACTTGAAACTTTTTACCAAAAATGGTGGTTTTTCCGAATCTTAAAAATTGGTGGTTAATCCGAATTTTTTGCAAAATATAGTGCTTTTTTCGTAATTAGACCTAGATAATGTTTACACTTTAATTTATATAATTACGGAAAAAACACTATATTTCATTATTTTTTCTGCTTAAACCATCAATTTTTCATTTGATCTAATAAACCACCAATTTTTAGAAAAAGTTTTAGTCTAACCATTATGACCGGAAGAACCGGTAATAATGGCTTCAATGAAACTTTTTACCAAAAATTGGTGGTTTTTTTCCAAATCTTTTAAAAATTGGTGGTTAAACCAAACTTTGGACAAAATATAGTGCTTTTTTCGTAATTAACCCTTTAAAAAACAGATAAATTTGGTATTTTTCTTTGATCAGCAATAAACGATTAACGGGTCACCTTTTTATAAAGGCGGAAATCAATAAAGAACCCGTGCATGTAGGCTCTTAGAAGATTTGTCCCGATTAAATTTGTCAAATTCAACTTCTCGAGTTCCTCTTTTGTTAAAAACTTGTAATCATCATAAATAGTAGTTTCCGCGTCTTCCTCCATCTCTTCCTACATTAAAACAACCAAAAATATATTAATGCAAGAAATGACAACCTACTTGTGTTGATCTTTCCATTACAGCATTCTACTTTATACTTGAAAAAACCTACCCAAATATAGCATTGTACTTTCTATTTTTAAGTAGAATTTTCAAAGTAATGTAATGTAAATGGAAGACATACAGTTAAGTTCTCCATATAGGAACACCACTTGGGGGCGGGACCCAGGGCGGGTAAGAAATAAGAAGGGATTTGGGAAGTGTCTAGAGCCAATAACATTAGTCCACTTTCATCAAACACACACATGTCATTAATTGCGCCACCTGTCGGTTCAATACTCGTCATTCCTTCACCCTGAAACCAATCATTTTCTCAAATATCTTTTAAACATCATTTATCTTAATAAAAATAAAATAAAAGAAACAAAAAGTCTTTACTGTTTCTGGATCCCAGATCCGGACAATATGCTTATCGGTAGTAATTAGCTTTGGGCGTTCTGAGTTTAGAGTTTGATGCCATTTAATGTTCAATATGGGACTTCCATACCTATATAAATATTATTGCCAATTTTCAGTAACAATTTCTTTTGTAATTATAATTTTTTATTGGTAGCATACATGTGATCTTTTACACGTAGAGGAGATGATGACCGCAAATCATATATCATCACCTACAAATTTGTAAAAATAAGACTTAATTCTTTTAATTCATAGAAGAAATTAATTTATATATCAGATTATCAGATTTAATTTAAACCTACCTTTCCACCACTACTTCCAACAGCCATGTGATAGCCTCCATCTCCATCAAACTCTATAGCAGTAACTTCCTATGTAACACGATAATAATGTTTAATTAACAGAATTATGTATTTAAGCATCTTTTTAAAGTTTTTTATTAAATATAAAGTAAGTACCTGGTCACCATCAACTGAATTAAGTCTGGCAATTGAAGATCTTGTTCGGATGTCAAAGCATTCAACAGCACCATCCTCACCACCACCAGCAATTAGCCCATGATACTTGCTGAAATTTATAAAAAAAAAAAAAAAAAAAACACATTAACTACAAAACGAGTAAAAACTAACGAATAGATAAAAGCAATGTACTTTTCATCTCATTTAACAAATCAAAGTACATTGCTATTTTCTTGCATTGAACCCAAAATAAAATGCAAACAAAAGTCGAAGGTAACCTTCTAGAAACTACATTTAATGCTGGAGATTGTGTGGTAAGAGATGATAAGAAGCGTCCCTGCATAAAAAAGGGAGCTTTTTTAGTGTCAACCATAAAACTCTTATAATTATTTAAACAAGGTGAGAAGCTCTCATTTGTGCAAAAGACATGGATGCCCTCCTCATCAACAAAACAGGATTAAAGAAAGGTGGGCAGTGAAGGAATTTGGCAACAAACCTGCTCTAAGTTAATTCTGTATAGATCGGGAGATGAGGCTGCACATATCAAGTCACATGACCAGTTATCATAAAGAATATCCCTTCCCATCCTGCTCATAAACGAAAGGATCAGAGTGATAGGACTAAAATACCCCTCAATAATTAAAAAAGAATGACAATGTTTTATAATAAGAAACATACAAGTATTGTTGTTTTACAAAAGGGAGATTTTTCTTAATTAGGCGAAATCCCATAAATTAAATAGTTGTCAGTACTTTGTATAGAAATAGGATTTTATTCTTTAGTATAAACAAAGAAGAAACAAGTGAAGATTAAAGAGAAATTAACAATTGTTTTCATAGATAAAAGAAAAGTTTAAGTACCTTGGGATGCGTAAACTGTAATGACTTCCATATTTAGCATGTAGACAAACAGAACGATCAGCACAAAGGAAAGCAAGCTTTGAATAATCATCACTCAACACCTGTTTATATTTATATATCAAACAAAACATTGTAATTTTATTAACTAAAGCTTTCATAAGAAAAAAAGACCTAAATTATTTTTCTTACAAATAACTCATGTAAGACAACCATATTGTATAAGGGGCTAAATGCAAGAAAAAGCAATGTACTTTCATAATTTGTTTATTATAGCATCTTACTTTCGATTTTTTGTTAATTTTAGCATCTTACTTTCAGTTCTCATGATTACAGCATCATAATTTGAATTTTTTTTCCTATTAAGACAATGTAATTTAAAAAATCTACTCAATGATAGCATTGTAGTTTCAATCTTTTTTCTTATCAGGACAATATACTTGAGAAATCTATCTTATTATATCTGCAAAAACTGCTTTCTATTTAAATGAGATGTAGTTTTATCAAAGTAGTAAACTTGTAATAGGAAGAAATGTAAGTAGAATGTTATAACAAAAAAATAAATGGAAGTATGTTGATCTTTCTTGTATTTAGCCCAATTCAAAACTTACCTGAAAATTGATGATTTCTGATATGAGATGCCTTTCAAACTTCAATGATAATTCCCTTAGTTCATACACCTTGACTTGTGGGGGATAAATACCTAAAACACTTAAAAGTCAGCAAGGTTTATATGACAATTGACAATTCAACCACATATGCTAAAGAACATGGCTGCATAAAATACAAAAATATATCACAAGTTCCCAATAACCTGAAGCAATGAGAAACTCGCCATCTGGAGTAGCTTTAATTCTAGTTGTTGCAGTTTCAAACCTTAAATCCTGGATCAAATCCACCCTTTCCAAATAATCTATATCCACAGGAAAATGAAGTTATTAAAGGTAACAAAGGATAAAATAACTCTAGCAAATAAATGAAGTACAAAAGCCGCCTTGTAAGACTGTCATATTCTCACTTAAAACATAAATCACGAACTCATGATTAGCAAAATCAAATGTAAATACTGACTATTGTCAAATTCAAATGCACAAAATCCCTACTTTTGTCTTTGCGAAGAGCTCTGATCTTCTTTGGTGCAAGCCAAGTGGCCAGTGACCGGTGTTGTCCTGCTACTGTGTACATCTTCACCCCATTTATGGAGGTCGACTTCAGGTTACCTCCTTGGTATGCCATTCTGACTATCAAACCCCAGGAGCTGTTATGTCATATCAAACAATCAATAATTATCACAATAATCTGTAGTTTCACAAATGACTATCAATGCAAACATAGAAAATCAACATTCATCACAATATCAATGCTAATACAGATTTCTTAACAGAAAAAAATGCATTTATGACAGAAAAAATGCAAACACAGATTCATCAATAGCTTCATCGAACTTCAATTCAAACACAGATTAACAGAAAAATGGAAACACCTATTGATTCATCAAGATTTAACAGAAAAAATGCAAACACAAATTATGACAGAAAAACATGCAAACACAGTTTCATCTGAAATTCAATTCAAACACAGATAAACAGAAAAATGCAAACACCTGCTGATTCATCAAGATTTAACAGAAAAATCGGATGGAATTATGCAGATAATTGTTGGAGCTAAACAGAAAATCTGAGATTATTGATGGGAGAAAGAAGGTTACCGAGAGATGCTGATGGAGAAGGAAGTCGGAGATGGAGTGGAAGATGCAGTCGCCGGAAACGCAGTCCGATGGAGGAGATGCCAAGTCGCGAGAGATGCAGTCTGCAGTCTGATGGAGGAGATGCAGCGCCGGAGATGGAGTCAGAGAAGCAGTCGCCGGGATGCAGGGCCGGAGATGTTGTCCTATGGAGGAGATGTCGCCGGAGTTGCAGCGATGAGGGAGGGATGCCGGGTGCACAGATGCGTATGGATCGTGATGTTGGAGGCGGGTGAGGAATAAAGGGTAAAGGAATAGGGTTTAGGTGGTAGTGAACAGGGTTTAGGCGGTAGGGAACGAGGGTATCGTCGTCATTTTGTTACTAAAAAACCCATTAGCCATTTAAAAAGCCGGTGCTTCCTCGCTTTACTAATCTAAAATACATTTTTTACTATCGAACACAATTTTTTGTTCATTGGTTTTTTCAAGTAGCTAATCCATACACAATAATTTTTTGCCTTATACAACAATATTATGTTTTTTATACATAATGTACAATCCTTGTAAAATATAAATTGTTATGTACGGGCAAAATTTTGTTGTGTTCGGATCAACTCCCTTTTTTAAAAGGTCAATAATCATTTTTTAAAAGTTTTTCTAGAGGATCTTCGGTTTGGCTAAGCTTTTTAAAAGTGTTTTATTGATTTATTGGCTTTTCAAAAAGTCAGTGAATAAAAAATAGTGTTTGGATAACCAAAAGTGCTTTTTAAACAGCTTTTTATAATACTACAATAAGTCATTTTCAAGAAGTCGGAGATCCTGACTTTTTGAAAGAGCTTATGACTTTTTGGTACTAAAATCACAAATACACCCTTTTGGTATATATATATATATATATATATATATATATATATATATATATATATATATATATATATATATATATATATATATATATAAAAGCTAAATCAAACAATTTTTAAAACCTCTTTATCAACTTATTAACTTTTCCCACCATATAAGGGTGGACGGAGTAGTGGTTCGGGCTCGCAGCGGGATAGGAAAAGTAGGGTGCGGTACCGCCGGTACCGCCGGTACCTCCGGTACCGCTGCCCCTTCTCTTTCGGGATGAGCGGGTTCGGGTGTGGAGGGGTGAGGCTTGGGTTGGTGAAGCCGATGATCCCACACTTATATACACACAAACATATATATATATATATATATATATATATATATATATATATATATATATATATATATATATATATATATATATATATATATATATATATATATACACAAAAACATATATATACATACACACGTATGTATGAGTGTATATATATATATATATATATATATATATATATATATATATATATATATATATAAATTATTATTTTGGGTATTATTTATTTAATTTAATATTAAGAATCTGATGTGGCATTGTGGGTTCAGTGGGTTCAGTGGGTACTGGTTCCATGGGTGAAAGATTGGTGAAAGATTGGTGAAAGATGGGGAAAATGGAAGTGAGAGGAGAGAGAAAAGCTGACGTGGCGCGTGGGTTCAGTGGGATGGGAGGGATCTACTCCCCCCACCCTAAGTATATCCAAACACTTTTTTAAAAATTGCTTTTCGAAAAGTTATAAGTTAATAAGCATTTTTACCCAAAAATGTTTATGAGTAAAACGAGCACTCTCAAACACCCACTTAAACATTCTTTAAGTAACTTAGATACGTTTGAATATGAAATCTCCAATAAAATCTTGATTTATTTGGTCAATTTATGAAAAAATCTCAAAATTAATTTTTTTTTACATAAAAGGACAACATACCGGCTAACATATTCAATTTAGCCATTTATTCCGGTTTACCAGATTTTCTTAATTGAAAATATTCAATAAAGTCCAATTATTTCGAGTCTGTTTATGAAAAAGTCATATTATTTTGTGTAAAAAAATTCAACTTTGAGACTTTTTCATAAACAGACAATAAATAATAGGATTTTAGTGCAGATTTCCAATCTAGGAAACTTGGTAAACCGAATGAAATAGTTAAATTGAACATGTTGTCATTTTATGTAAAAAAATTAATCTGAGAACTTTTCATAAACTAACTCAAAATAATTAGACTTTATTGGAGATTTCTCGTGTTTTGAATTGACAGAATTCTCAGGATTTTTATGGATTTATATTTAAAATGCCAAAAAAATCTCCCTTTTGGTGTTAAAAGATAAAAGGATTTTGAATTTCCAAATAATTTAAAAACGTGTATTCATTGTATTGTAGAAAACCATGTGGTTATAAGGTTTTCAGAATCATTCTCATGAATTTTATCAATTTAAAACAAAACTCTTTTCCTCAAAATACTTAAACCCATATATTGTCCCCTCCATATAATATTCATTGTTGTTATGTCCATCCTCCATCTTAATCTCTCCTGTTTCTAATTCTTATGTTTTCTCGGTTGTTCTTCTCTGGCCCATCGTTCGACCTCTGACCACCACTAAAATCTAATTAAAGGTCGACGTTAAAATCGAGTTAAATAATGAAAATGGGTAAAATCCAAAAAATGAAAACAAAATAAGATGTTCCTCAAGGACGTGAATCGAACAAAGGAGATGTATTGAAGAGCTATTTTATTGCATCATTGGAGATCGTTGGTTTATCACATAGTCGGAGATGTCCTTGATTGGTTAAGAAAATAAAATGCATTGAGACCTTATGAAGTACGAGTACACACACCGAGCAAGAGGGCTTCAAATATATACAGTCCACTTTTCTGGTACAAGTTCTTGTTTTCTTTGTTCCTTGTCTTCTTGTTTTTCTTATGGGGTGTGAGAGGGTAAACCAAAAGCTTCAAAATCTTCATGTCTTCATCATTAAAGGGGTCATAGATGAAGCCCATGAATGTTGAGACTTTATTATATTCAAGATTTGGATGTTTATATGTTATTTTGAGCTTTCCTGATGATTGTTTATGTTTATTTTTCCAGACTTTCTAAAAGAAGAAAGCGTTGAAGAATAATTTGTTGTGATGAAGGGTTAATTTTTCTGATCCGAAGACCCCAGTCTGAAGCTGATTATTGCATGAAGGTCTGAATGCTCTATGCAAGAGGATCCGAAGGCTTATCCTAACAAATTGTATCTTTTGTAGCACGTTGTGATGTGAGGCACGTATCTCCTATTGGATAGTACAGATACGTCATTAATAGAATATTTCATTGTACTATATTTCTGTTATTTTGTACTACAAGATCCTTGATCATGTATAAATATCAAGGATACCTACAGGGTCGAATGCACAAGTTTACACAAGTTTTCTCCCCACTATTGTAAATCCAATATTATCAATACAAAGCATTTGGCACCCTGTTCATCAGTTTGATTCTTATTCATTGTGTGTGTTTGTTTATTTCATATCTTATTTGATTGGTTTATGCCTTCATTTGAATTCTAGTTCAAACATGTGGTATCAGAGCAGGTTACAACTCGAAAACGATCGAGAGATTTCTGTTCTTTTCATCTAACAATTTCTAGATCTGGATTGTTCTCCCAAATCTAGGTTTCCGCAAATTGTCTAGATCTTCTCTTATCGTTTTTCTGCAAATACCTGTTTACCTAGAATTCATGCACAATGGTTGATTCGTCAACAACATAGGCTAACATGCTTAGTTACGCAAACATGATTGGTTCTTCAACCAAGGCTCCTGTTCTCATTCCAATTCACTACAAACAATGGGTTGATAGAATGGAAGACTATTTAACTGCTCTTGATAAAGATCTTTGGAGATCCATTACTAAAGTCTATTCGTTGATGTTTGTAGGTCCAATGATCTCACAATAACACAATGATATCAATCAAACGATCAAGAACACAAGGAGATTTATCAACTTCAATGCACACTATATTGAATAGTCTAGTACATAAGTTGGTGATTGCCAAGAACAACAATGATTCTCTCTCTAGGTTAGCACACTATCCAAGGAAATCTAACCCACAAATGATGTCATAATAATGATTATATACTCTATACCTAGTAACCTAGCCCATGGACTAATCCATAAGCCCATAATTGCGTGGACTACAAGGGCCAAAACCGAACAACCTAGTGTTGTTCGGTCCACACCGATTTTCCAAATAAAACTCAAACTACTTAATATTTTACATTTTAAGTCCTAATAAATAAAGATTAAACCAACTAAAATAATTCCCAACAATGTTCAAGCTTGTTTTGTACTCGGAGAAGGTGAAGACGTTGAGGTAGTGACTACTACGAACCTGAAGAAGATGGAGAATGACAAGCAAGACATGAGAGAGCTCAGGATTGGTCTTGGTCCAAATGTTACTCATCACATGATCTACATCTACTAAAGAAATTTGGGATCGCCTGGCTCTTCGCTTCGCTAGTGATGATGTTTTGCAACAAAGTATCATTACGAATGGCCTTACTGAGTTTGGTGCTTACAAACAGAAAGAATATGAGAACATCGATCAGGCATATGAGAGATTTAGCAACATTGTTTACAATCTTGACAAGTATGGAGAAACCCGAAACCAACATGAGGTTAATATCAAGTTTCTGTATGGACTGATAAAGGAGTGGCGTTCTATTATGCTAATGGTAAAATCTCATGAGAAGATCAGATCATACAAGCTGCCTGTGTTGTTCAATCTTCTTAAATTGCATGAACCAGATGTCATGGAAGGTCGTGGTGAAAATTCAAGCTCGGGATCTCTTGCTGTGGTTGCAAAAGATGATGATCAAGAATCAAAGGAAGATGAAGGTGAAGATGTACATGTTGACTACATGATAAACGAAAACGGTGATTGACATGTCGCAGTCGTCGATGCGGTCAAAAATACTAGATTTATACCTTACAGCACACTAGCTAGCGGCAAGTAAGGGTCGAACCGTGGAGTCAGTGGTTAATATCTATGTCAAGAACTCTACAAATCTATAGTGTCACTCTATAGACGACTCTTATCCATACACACGAAAACGATCGGAAATATCGAAAATACGCAATTATCACTATTAACCGAACTTGCATCCAAATCTCAATCAATCAAAACTAAACAAATCTGATCCCGAGATATAACTCATAATTCAGAAGCGATCCCACTTCAACAATTAAGCAAACGATAACGAATATCGAACCGAAATCGTAAACAAGCGTGAAATAGAACGAAAACGAAGATTGCATTAAAACCAAACCCAAACCGAGAGTCGGATGTTTCTGACTTCAAGGGAAACCCCAGATCTCAGTAGACAAAGGAATTCTACAAATCATAATCCTCAACACACGTAAGAAACAAATAACAAATATATGAAATAGATACTAAAACTATCAAACTACCAAGTATCAATCACTAAACTACGAAATTATGAGTCGAAGAAGCCTGAGCTCCCCTCAAAGGTCGAGTCTTTGCTCCCGAATCACGAACCGGAGACCTATATTTATAGTTGCTGAAAATGCCTTCCTGCGTCACGTAAAGGGCTTATCCACGGCGCGGCTTATCCAAAAACCCCGATTCTTCGCACTTTGAAAGTTCAATCTCATTTGGTACACCGCTCACCGCGTCGTGTAGCTCTTCTAAGGCCCGCGACGTGCGTGTTCCTTCAACTGAAAGTATCATTCTTTTCAGAACTTTGCCATTTTGTACACTTTTACACTGTATTTCACGTAATTTGCATTGAACACACTTGACACAAAACGTGAGTAATATCGCAATTTAATATATATATTTTACTCAAAATAGTACTCAACGACAACTAGAATACTTGATATTACTAGGTGTCGTCAAACACCCCACACGTGTGGCTTGCTTGTCCCCAAGCAAGTGAGTTTTTAACAAATTCTAACAAGAACTCAAACATTTTCGAATGCCTTCAGTTTCAAAGTTTATTGTATTCGAGAAGTTAGATCAAAATGATTTTTGAGAAATTGACCAAAATACCCTTTGGGAATCACGACTTTCTAAAGAAGCCTTGATTACAAATTTTCAGTTCACAGGAGTGCACTTACTCATTCAGATTCTAAAGCCCGTTAATGAACTATCCATGACTTTCGATATTGTCTGTGTTATAAGCTTCCGAAAACACTATCCCAGACCAGATGATCTTAGGTAGTGAGGTGCATAAATTCCCTTTCGGGGCCACCCTTTTGTTAGGTTATAAGCAAACAATGAACAAAAATCACTTAAGTTCACATGCACCTTAAAGGATCTATGTTTTCATCTATTGAACCTATAACTATGAACAAAATAAGAATCAAATAAATTTCTCAAGAAAAACTAACCTTTTGATCCTTAAATCTCTTGGAAGCAAGCACCACAAGTGTCGTGTCTCTAATGGCTCACACCTAAGAACTTGGCAAGGAAGAGAGCAAGAGAGAAGAAAGGTAGAACCCTTAGAATTGGTGTAAATATGAGGGTGCCAGGGGCCTCTATTTATAGCCTCCAGGTGATAAGTAATAAGGAGTATAACTGCCTTATTTAAGATCCTAATGGCTCACACCTAAGAACTTGGCAAGGAAGAGAGCAAGAGAGAAGAAAGGTAGAACCCTTAGAATTGGTGTAAATATGAGGGTGCCAGGGGCCTCTATTTATAGCCTCCAGGTGATAAGTAATAAGGAGTATAACTGCCTTATTTAAGATCCTGATATGATAAGACTTTTATCAGATAAAGGGATCTGCTTATCACTGCCATATAAACCCTTTAGGGTTTCGAAATCCACAAGGCCTTAGGCCTTAATTTCGTCCAAACCCATATAGGTAACCCTAATTGTCTATTGCTCAACTATTGATCAATTACAATTCAGTCCCTACACTTTTAATTAATCCAATTAGTCCCAAAATTAATTCCAAATTAATTTCTGATTAATCTTTAATCAAATATTATAATTTCTAATTAATATATTATTCTCATAATATATTAACAAATTATTTATTCCTCTTCTGATTAATATATTATCTCCATAATATATCAATATTTATCTCTATATGCAATCTTGTCCTCTGCTAGGTTATGAGGGCAACCCAAAAGGGCTGTGCTGCAATCAATTCAAACATATGTATCAATTATAGTTATGGCTTAGACACCTTAATCCAACAGTCTCCCACTTGGATAAGTCTATAACTATAATACATATGATTTCTAAATTGATCAGCAAATTGTAGCTTCCAAAAGCTGTTGCCGAACTTTGACCCAGTTAGTTATGTGTCCTAAGATAAGTGATTGTATGATCATTCATTCTTTCAAGATATCATTCAAACTTGAGACATGGATTAGAATCAATCTTAGTCCGATACTATGTTTCCCGGTTCCATGATTTGTAATGACATAAGACTTCTAATTGAACACATCAATTAAGTCCTAGCTGGCCAGCACTGAGTCAACGCCCCAGCGATGCTATATTGGGGAGATAGCAGCGCTAACTGGTTGTTGACCGTTGACTTTGACCTTTGACCTTTGACTTTTTGATCAGATTGACTTTTGGTCAAACTAAAGTCAAACTTGAGGGTTCGGGATACCGGTCTTAGAGATTTATCCTGTTTGGGATTTAAGATTTTCTAAGTGAAATTTATCCTTATTAGGAGGTTCGCGTTGTCGGGATCTGAGGACGCGCGAGTGGAGTGTTGTTCAGCTTTTCGGATCAAGTGAATTTTCTCAATATACTATGAGTGATGTTACATGTGTTGTAGCTTTACTTCACGATGTGCAGTGTTGTATGTTAGGGTGTTCATGCCCTATCTATGTGATTGTGTGACAGAGTAGGGACTCGCTGGGTTAATCAGAATGCTTAGGCTTCTGTGATTGGAATGTATTTTAGTATCGATACTATTTAAGGAGGGGGTTGTCATGCGATGGCAGATCGGAGTGATCCTGAGAGCTGGACGGATCGGGGTGAGCCCGAGAGTCCACGCATTGAGCCGACGGCGGAACGTGGTGAGCCTATGAGTCCTAGTCGGGGCGGATCGGGGTGAGCCCGAGAGCCAAGTTATTCGGGGTGAGCCCGGAGACCATGACCCGAATGATTGTTTTGTATATGCTGGATCGTGTGGTATTTTGGGGAACTCAATAAGCTTTGTGCTTACTCTTTCACCCTAACTGTTTTTTAGGTATTTGCTGGCTTGAGCTTGGAGCACGACGCGACTGTATCGCATACGAGGTTTTGGTAATCAAGTCATCTGATGAATATTGTTTGCAAATGTTTTTTATAAACACGATTTTATATGTTTTAAATATTAAGTTTTAATCGTATGGTTACTATTTTATAACCCGTTTTATATATTTGATCCGTTTTTAAAACGAAAAGTTTACTCTGAATTTTGGGATGTTACATATGACCTACTTAATAGCAAATCTATAACATGAAACATATAAAGTGTACCTTTTTATTACTTATAAATAGTAATAATAATAGTAATATATTTACATTTTTTACATATAATTACAACATACTCCAACTTATTTACTGATATTTTACAAGTTTCATATTGTGTATTATTATTACCAAAAAAATAAAATTTAAAGGATTGTCAATATCATGGCAAAAAACTATGAATATGTTACTATTTTTGGCAAAAAAATATATCGCCTACACTGATAACATAGTAAGTGTTATGTTATTTTATACATTGTGTCCTTGACCAAAATCCAAATGAGGATTATAAAATAAATATAGCTAGCTATTACATAATAGAATTTTTTAGACCAAGATAGAGGATTTTTTGTAATTTTGTGTAAATAAGACGTACAAAGATGAAAAACTTAGCTTTCTTCTCACTTTTTTTTAAGTTTCAACTTATTGTACAATACATAATTATACAAAAAGAAATACATAATTATACAAAAAGAAATTAAGATGAAAAGAAATTACAAACCAGTATGTGTGATGTCAAAATACAGTCCCCTATAAAAAACAACAATTGCAAATTTTTCCTCTAAAGCATGATTCACAAGCCCTCGGAATTCAAAATGACTTTTGTGTATCAAAGTAATCTCATACTTAGGACTTGCATAGATTCTCAAATCCCATATATTCATGTTGTTGAATTTTATCAACAATGTTTAGAATTCCAACTCCACCTGCAGTTAAAAAAATACATGGGGTTGGAAAGAAACTTTGTTTCAATCATATTTAATATAAGAACACAAAAGGGAAATCATCATTTTCATGACTTCCTCTAACAAGTTGTCTTTGTGTATTTAAGTAATGTAAGTAAAAAGAAACACTGATATATATAATATATAGGGTGAACACGAGGATTGAAAAAGAACCGATGTATATAAAAAACCAACATACTTACCTAATAAGATTGCACTAACGAATATGGTGAACGCGAGGATGAATATAATTAAAGATGCTCGTCCAAGGATACTAATTATTCTTCTCACGACATGTTGCCCAACAAAAGCAGCAATTGTTGCAACCACGAGGAAGTAGAATGCTGTGAAGTACTTGCAAGAGTTAGCAACGTACTTATATTTTTTTTAACCTATCGGCTATCGTAGTAACATACTTACATTTATTAACCGATTCTAGCATTATGTATACTAAAACTTGTAACATACTTACAGGTTTCATGTAACATATTGCTATTATCACTAAAACGATGTAACCGTGTTGCTATTACGGGTTTGTTGTTTTTATGTGTGTATGATTATGATGTGCAAAGCAATGTAAGCCCGTTGTACTGATGGGTAAAGTATAAAGTACATTTTAGACATTGATCTCATCAAATTATTAAAGCAATTTGTAATCAATAGCAACCTATTTCTCTTTTAACAATGGAAACATACTTTACTTTTTTAATTGTAGAAGTAATGTAATTCCTTTAAACATAACAATAACATACTCACACTTTTTACGCACAATGGCAATGGAAAGTAGACTTACCATAAGGCACCGGGAACCGCTTGAGAATATAATATTCCACAACGCACATTGATGATGAAAACATCATTACGAAAGTGGTTGTGGCACTTGAAACCTACATAAAATGTTTCAAGAACTTTAACACTATTTTCTTGAAATTAAAAACCTATTCTAAAATTGTCTATTTGCCTATTATCGTTTTTTGTTGGTGTCCCACATCAGCTAGACACTGTCCGATATGCCTTTATATATGTATGTTGAAGTAAGGGTTTTTTGAGACTAATTTCATACTATAGAGGAGTAAATGATACCTGAGCAGGTATTCCGAGCTCTAAGAAGAGTGGATTCATAATAAATCCACCACCTAGACCAAGTAAGCCTCCAGCCATGCCAGCTAAAACACCACCAGAGCAATACAATATTAATTGGCCAACTTTAACGTTGGTGTTTGAATCTCCCATGGATGATATCTTTTTAGAGCCATTGTACAACCTTATAGCCTGGTAGCCGGATACCCCAAAAGAAATAGGAATCTAGAAGGAATAACAAAATTATATAGATGTAGCATATGATAAGTTAACATGCAAGGTTGCAATATCATTTGGGCCAAATATAGAAAAAAAAAACACTTATATATTCACCAATTTATCGATTTGGCCATTTAACTATTATTTGTAGCGATTGAACCATTATACCTTTTAACCATGATAAGTTACTATGCCAGTATCATTTTATATGGGATGGAAGACATAGGTTGAGAAAAACAGTATAGCTTGCTTAAACACATTATATGAGATTTTTGAAGATACCTGCAACAAGTTCAGCACCCAATACGATATCGAGCAAGTGGATGTATAAGTCTGTTTCATCAAAAGACACAAACCGTAAGTTAATGGGAATCATAACATCAAAAGTTATTATAAAAATGATCAAGGAGAATATAATATAATAGTGAGTTGTGATAAAGAACCTTAGAAATCTGCAGTGCAAGAAATAAGACCCAAACAACGACAAGAAGCCCTAGTTCCTTCCAGCAAACATTCTCCCAAACAGTGACCTAAAAAGTTCCATGGTGGAATTTGTTGATAGTTCATATTAAACGTTATAATTGAAATGTCTCACTTAAAACTCATTTTTATTAAATATTAACCTCTTGTTTTAATGTTTCTTCGGCTTTTGTTTCATTGCTGGGCCCACCAGGGAGTAACTTGTAATCTACCGTATCAGCTCCTGCATGGTAATTGTGTGTACTTTAATTAAATAAAGAGCAAAGAAATTGTAATCAAAATGTTTTTTTTGAAGTAACAATAAATGAGGGCTGAATCAACACACCATTGGGCTCCAAATGCTTAGCCGCCTCCTGAAAATGGTAAAAATGTTATGTTTTGAACATTAATAAAAATATGTACAAGATGTTTCTTTTTATTTATTTATTTAATGGTAGTATTTTTTATGACTTAAAATAGAAAAAGCATGCGGCTTTCCCGATAAGCCATTTTACAAATTTGCATGGTTTTGAATACCGAATCAGACCGGCCGGTCAAACCAGGAACAGTGTCTTTTCGGGTTCGGTTAGTTACAAAAAACCTGTTGTATGTGAATTGCTTAAAATCGTGCGGGTTAGTCAGGAAGAGGTAAAAACCAATTTACTCTTGAACTGACCCAACTAGATCTATTTTGTGTAATTTTGTAATTTTAGGACTTAACAGACCGGTTGAACCATCGAACCGATACGCCCAGTTTGATGTCCCGTCCGGTTTTCAAAACAATGCAATTTGCATTCATTTATTATCTGTTGTCAATTTCTCAAGCAATGCAAAAGAATAATTAAACATTACATTTTTCATAATGGTTTCCTTTTTCCATGTATCAACGCCTCTGCAAAAAGCCTTTGTGGATGTGCCTGCAAGTTTTTCAAGTATATATAATTATATAATATATATACACACAACATGTCATTTGATGAACAACCATGCAAGTAGAAATAAAATCTTTGAAAAGAATACCTAAAAATAGAACAATTAGCAGGATTGTGACCATCCAATCAGCAAAAATAACATTGCAGGAAACTCCAATACTAATTCCCAACATTAACATTGGTTGGATAAGAACTGCGAGTTCATAGTCCATGACTGGCATATCAAGTGTTGGATGCCTTAATTTAAGATTGTAGCAAACAGTGGCGATTGTTACACCCATAACCATACCTACAAAACAGAAACAAATGATATACAGAACAGAACAGAACAGAACAGAACAGAACAGAACAGAACAGAACAGAACAGAACAGAACAGAACAGAACAGAACAGAACAGAACAGAACAGTGTCATGCATCGGGACTGATGTCAATGAAACAAAGAGTGCAATTTTTGTTCCACAAAGAAAATGGATGAAGATAGGACAAAGACTTGTCCACGATATTTCTTTAGTGAAAAAGACGTAAATGCGCTTGTTTCTTACATTTTGAAATGGCTGTTGCTGATTTAGGATCAAACCCAGAAATGAGGTTAAGCATAGCTACAAATATACCACCACCTCCAATACCACCTGCACTCCCAAAAGCTGCTCCACAGAAACCGATAAAGGTACCAGCCACAATTTTCCACCCAAATTCCATTTCCTATGAAACACATTAAAGATAAAGGTGATGAGATTCAATGTTTTAAAACCTGGGTTTTTTGTTGAGCTGGTGTGGTGATCGGGTCACTGATTATCCTATATTCCTATTCAACCGCTAGATCAACCCAATTTTCATACATTTTATAATTTTTAGGATAATTATATATTTGTAAAACAATAGAGAATGTAATTAGAGTTTTTTGGACCAATTTTAGAAGTTTTATTAAATTTGAGTAACTAATTAATGACCAATTTTAGAAGTTTAAGTCTTGAACTCTTTGGTCCAGTTTTTTAAGCCTAAATTCGGAATTTTGTTAACTACCGGGTCAACCCGGTTTTGGGGTAACCGATCCAACCGGATTTTTGAGAAACTCAGTCGGTTCAATCCGAGTAAGAAATTAGCAAAACTCGGTCCTAATTGACCCGCTCTTTTCACTGGGTCAGGGTCTAACCGATTCGACCGGCCGGGTCAACCCGGCTTTTAAAACATTGATGAGAGTGAAAGAGCATTTAGGTCTTTTACAGAAACGAAGATCGAGTTTCAGACTCGGTTCCCATCTTGTTCCTCCATTTTGGTTTAATAACTACGTGAAAAAATTATTGCCTTTTATTTTGTAACGAGTCACAAAGTAATTATATGGCTTTGCATAAAGGCTTTCATATTTTAAAAACTTAATTGCATATTCTGATGAGTGATGACATAGTACTTGCTAATATGTGAACATGCATATAAACTACCAATCTTTGCAAAAGAATATATAAAATTGATTTGTTTGGCCCTTAAGATTCCATAATGATGCAACGTGCGAAGCTAAAAATTTCATAGTGTCTATAATATAAAGATTCAATTGCTATCAGTTATGCGTCACCTAGCGATATACTACATTATTTAAACATAAGGAAGTAAGAAATAATGTCCCCTAGTTCTATTTCATCTCAGATTGACTCTGATTAATTAAATGAAAGAGAAGTTATGAATCTCTATACGTTCATCTTGGATTGACTCTGATTAATCAAATGAAAGAGAAGTTGTGACTTTCTATACGTTTATTAAACAAAATCTTAAATATTGCGATGATGTAAATACAGCAACCAATGTACCTCTTACCACATTTTAAAGGTTGTGTACCAATTGTTTTAAAAAAGATGAGTCTTTGAACTACTTGTTACTTGAAAGAATTTGCAATTGAGATTTTTTTTAAAAGACTAAGATTCAACTCCCAGCGGTTATGCCTCGCCTAGATACATTCTTTAAACATAAAGAATTAATAAAAAAAAGGGCTCTACTCTTATTTCATCTCAGATCCACTCTGACTAATTAAATGAAAGAGAAGCATTTGACTTTCTATCTGTTTATAAAACAAAAATCTGAACATTGCGATGACGTAGATACAGCAAGTAATGTACCTCTTACCACGTCTTAAAGGTTGTGTACCATGTTTTTCCAAAATTATGAATCTTTGAACAAATATTTACATGAAAGAAATTGCAGTTAAGAATGAAACAAGCTGTTCTAAAAATGCGTAGAAACAAAAAAATAAGGAGTTTGTCAACGGACTTAGAATTTGCAATTTGTATATTCAGTAAAGTACACACATAGAAAACTTGTAAAAGCGAAGAAACTCCATGGAAGAAGAAACTTACAGGCCAAACATGCTGATAACCAGATCCATTTGTTTGAAACAAATAATTTGCCAATTTCTCAAAATAACCAAATCTCATATCCCCATCGACATCCGCTATCACTGCTGTTGCCAAATCTTCTTTTATTCCGCTTCTGTCTGCTGAAGCGAGCATCGAAGCTGTCACGACCATAATTACAGTCACCGTTATGGATCTCATGATCCTCCATTTTTTCAATCCATTTTCCGCCATTTGGTTTACTGATTCAGAAGCCTTGGAGACTTCTCAGTTGAACTGAGCAAAGAAATTCGAAAACCAAACCCAAACAAATAACAAAGAAAATGCTGCTTTCCAAAAGAGTAGCTCGTGTATGTGTGTAGTGAGTGCATGTACGTGAGAGAGGGTAGAGCGGGTGACAGGGAGCCATTTGGTGATAATTTATAGGGATAATGTCAACTCTATGGGTTTTGGTTTAAAATATCTATTATTTATATTTTTTTAATGTTTTTTTTTTTTTGGAAACGGCAATTTTAACACCTTGAGGGTACTCAGCCTTGCACCCAGTGCGGTTTGCGATTACCTATGGTGCAAAGCCTTTCCCCTCCGCCTGTTTATTCGCCGCCCAAGGAAAATCCCCCATATGGGGTTAGTTGGAGTCGAACTCCAGACCTCCCACCACATGGGTATATAACCCGGGTGCATCCACCGAGCTAGGCTAGGCTTCACTTGCATATTTTTTTAAATGTTCATTAGTCATTACGTATATGTATATTCTTTATAGTCTAGGTCACCAAATTATAAAAAACTGTTATGAAAAGTAATGTTTAAAAATCGGTTTTTAATCGAACCGGTTCGGTGACATTTTTGTTTCAATTGTCGGGTCAAACTGGTTTCTAGAATTTTTATGTGTTTTTTTTATTTTATTTTCGTGCATACATATGTATATATACATGGCCGTTCCAAACATATTTTGGACCCGGGCGAGAAAAAATATACACCCCTCAAAGTCACAAATACAATAAAATTTTAAAAACAATCACAATATTTACAAAAATAATTAGTAATTGCTTATATTAATAAAAACACAATTATACCCACAATGTTTACAAAAACAAATACTTTAAAGGAATTAACATACTTCTTCTAGCTTTTTTAGATACAAAATCATTGATACTCGTATCAAGATCAATTTTATCTAGCACATATTTCTCTATACATAATATTGTCAAGTCATTCAACATTTCTTGTACATTTTTGACCTTAGGTAGTTCTTCAATAACTTCAGCTTTGAAAAACTTCTTTCTGCAGACACAATAGTAACGGGAATGGTTAACAAGATTCTATATGTAATAAAAACATTTGGGTAACAATCGACAGCTTTAACAAAGTCAAAATTTCAATTGCGGACATTATATTATTAGGTAAAGTCATTTGCAAAACTCTTAATTCAGATAAAGTTCATTTTAATCCACATCGGACACAATGTCATTAGAAAAATTAGTAGCAAACTTTATACAACTTTCTTTAATTTATTTTCATTTAATGACTTTAATTTCTTTGAATTATATAAAAATCCAAAAATACTTACAAATGTATTTAATTGTTCAAATCTATTTTTCAATGAATCATTAAGCAATAAGCTATAGAGTCGAGAGAGACAAACAAAGTTGAGAGATTCAGAGATTTAGAAGGAGAACGATTGAACGAATCTGAAGTACCTGTTACACACTTACGGTGGGAATGATCGGTTTCACAATAGACAAGGGGACTGACGACCATTGTAGTTCTTTGGAACGATTTGGGAAAAGTGTAGAATTGATTTCCCACTAATCCACTTGTGACAACTGACAAGGCCGACCCTCTAAACTTAGCTTCTTTCTTTGGGCTTATATGTTGGGCTACTTGGGCTAATAGCTATTCAATTTTATATACACACACATACACACACACACACACACACATATATATATATATATATATATATATATATATATATATATATATATATATATATATATATATATATATATATATATATATGTATAGGTGTGTATATATATATATATATATATATATATATATATATATATATATATATATATATACATACATACATACATACATACATACATACATACATACATACATCTTAGAATTTTTGGGCCTCTATAGCCATGGGCCTTGGGCGGTCGCCTGAGTCGTCCATCGTCAAGGCCGGGCCTATATATATAACTAACAATTTGACATCAATAAATTTAAACATTAAAAATAAATAAGTTGTAGATCAATCAAAATACATTACAAATAAATCAAAAAGAAACATAACGATAATACCAAACAAAATATAGTTTCAAATGAATATTAACACATCAATATCAAACAAATCATGGAAGCCCAAGAAAACACCGATCCATTCCGGTTCACTACAATCGCTTCAACTAGTTTTTTTACTAAAATCGAACGGTCCATTCCGGTCAAGAAATCATCATAAACCATTTCTAATTAAACTGCCCTCCATCTTTCCATGTCGTTGACGTGTCGTCCACATGGATAATAACTTCTACCAACACATGTGCAAGACACGTGATACAACTAAGCATCTAGGCAAAAGGATTGCCATATTCAGAATAGCCTCGAGTGAATATTGTTTTGAGCAACAAAAGTTTGTCCACAAAATTCATTCTCGATTCGAATATTTATCTCGAAACCTGATTAATTCGAATATTCTTTCTTTAATCTCAGTTCACACCTTCTCATTTCAAATCCAACACCAAATTTAGATTAGTTTAAAAGGAATAATTTTTAGAGATTTTGGTAAGTAACACACAAGGAAACCATAATGGCCTCTCCTCCTATCTTTTGCCTTAGCCAATGGCTAAGAAATTGTAAGTATGCTTAATTTTATTGTTATTTGTTGTTACAATATTTTGGTTTTAAATTGTCTCTATTAGCTAATCTTAATATGCCTTTGTCTTTTATTTAGGATTCTACATTCTGTTGCACGAATGAAGAACAAATGCGCCTTTCTAAACCCACATAGGATTCATGGGAAAGAATGCCAAGAAAACCCGGAAAGTGTCATCAGTTACTTAGTCGAAGCGATGCACATTTATCAAGGAAAAGACCTTTTTGTTGCACCATATTTGCAAAGGTATATTATGTCATTATGATTATTTTTACAACTTTTCCATATTTGTTGTCTATACTAAAACTTTGAACATTACAAGTGAGCATTGGGTCTTGTTGGTGATTTGTCCTCGTAATCGCACCGGCTACATTTTGGATTCACTAAGGAGTCCTACTTTTAAGCCTGTGGACACTTACTACCTGCTCAAAAACATGTGGACACGTAAGAAATTTCTTAAAATTGTCATTCCTTTTTATAGTTTTTTAAAACAAACCTTTTATTTTCTCAGGGCTTTTGCGAGGTACGGGGAAGACGTATCGAATCCAATTAGTTGGACACTCGCCGAGGTAATTCGCGTCACTATTATTCCAAACCAATAGATACGGTAGTTATATTTGTTGGTTAATGTATTTGTGATAAAATTTAGTGCAATCAACAAACGGGCGATTGGGAGTGTGGATACTATGTAATGAAATAGATGCTAGATTTTGTGATGAGTGGGCAACATGGATTCCTAAGTAGAGTAAGCTCTTAAACATAGTGTTTTTCATTTTGTTTATATGACAAGTAGACTTTTTTTTCAGTTATATAACATTTTTAGTTTGTTGTTTTCATATAGACTGCTACTCCTTGGAATGATGAAACCCCCTTTTCAGAACCCATTTTGGTTTCAATTGTTGTGAAGTGGGCTTCACAATTTTTGAGTAATTATATGAAAGATCTGGTTAGGCAAAAAACAAATATTTGGTTAGTTGTTTATCCTGACAACATTAAATTTTTGTTTAAGCCTAGGTTTCTTTTAAACTATACATGATTTTCTAACATTGGTTCTTTTTTATTGTCTAGATATTGCAAACCAGGAGGCAGAAGGCACAAGGACAAAAAATGGGGTTGTTGAGATTGACTATGGTTATCTAGTTAGTTTTTTAGTTTTTGGGGATGTTGAGATTGACTTATTGGTTAACTAGTTAGTTTTTTAGTTTTCTATTATTGTTGAACATTTTTTTATTATTATGGTAGTAATACTTGTTACTAAGAATATTAAATTTCATATTCAATGTTGATTAAGTAGTTGATGACATCTTTATTGTTTTTTTCATATGTAGTATATTGAAATTGTTTTGTTCTTAGTTCAATAACATTAGGATGTATGGAGTCCTGCATGTTTTGTAATGCATTGTAATATATTAAATTTTGGAAAAGGGTAAAGGACCCGGTTGTTTTTTTTTTACAAAACCGGGTATAGTAATACAAATGTAATATCTTAAAATCTAGAAAAGAGTAAAGGACCCGGTTGTTTTTATTACAAAACCGGGTAGAATAGCGGTTAAAAAGGGTTTTTGTTTAATAAAAAAGATCCTAATCCTGGAAGGAAACCGGGTTTTATTTATGTTAATATGACCCGATAGAAAACCGGGTTTTATATGTTTCTCCTTATATGACCCGGCCACAAATAACCCGGATGTAAAACCGGGTCCTATTAGGTGTTTTAACCGGGTCTTTTGACCTTTTCTGTAGTAGTGTCATAATCTGACTTTTAGGGTTGTTAAAAAATTTAAACGGTTACATTTAATTGTATAATTATTCTTTACCTATTTTTGAATAACATAAATTCTGACACTTGCATCCGCATTTATATTTCCATTAACATAGGAAATCTAATGATTGCAAACTGTCCTAAAATTTTTTTAACAACAAGAGACTTCAATAACCAAAGGTTTGTAGCTTAGTGATATCAGGTGATATCATCTCTATTTGAGATTGAGGGTTCAAGATCGTCGAAAGCATAGGTGGAATTTAGGAGTAGATTATAATAGGATTAGATTTGCCGTTCCAAAGAAAAAAAAAGCTAGCAAAAATGTAGGAGTTACAAAAGAGTTAAACAGACAGACTTGGGATCATTACACAAAACCGAACAATCTAAAGTGAGACCTTTGCTACCCGTGATTTTAATCCAGCTGTACGTAGCACGGTGTTGCAAAACTCGGCCAACTCAGCCGAGTACTCGGACGCGGCTATAAAACTCGGACTCGATCCTACTCGGTTAAACTCGCTCTAACTCGGGTGTACTCGGGATTTAATTTAATCAAATTAATATATATCCAAAAATATCACAATTTTACCCAATCAATAGAAATCAAATTTTAAATTGATACCAGTTTTCTAAATTACACGTAAATGTTCATAGATGAATATTGTGTTTCATATTTATCATTTAGAAATATCATAATTTTCTGGATCAAAAACAAAAAACGTGTCTTGGTCATCAATAATTGTTCCTGGTTTCAAGGTGATTTTCGGTTAGTATATGTTCATAGATGAACATATGTTCATGGATGAACATTTATATAAAAATATGAAATTAGACGTGTTAAAAAATGTTCATAACTAAACATGTATGAGTATATATACATTTATATAAAAACTCAAATGTTCATAATTGAACATGGATGAATATATATATAAAAACTCAAATATTCATAACTGAACATGGATGAACAATTATACAAAAATTCAAAAACTAGTCACTTATGAACATATGTTTTTAAAAGAACATATGTTCGTGGATGAACATTCATACAAAAACTCAAAAACCAGTCACTTGTGAACATATGTTCATAGATGAACATATGTTCATGGATGAACATTTATACATGGATGAACATTCATACAAAAACTCAAAAACCATAAACTTGTGAACATATGTTCATAGATGAACATATATGTTCATAGATGAACATATATGTTCATAGATGAACATATGTTCGTGATGAACATTTCTACATGGATGAACATTTATACAAAAACTCAAACGTTCATAACTGAACATGGATCAACATTGATACAAAAACTAAAAAATTGATCACTTTTGAACATGTGTTCATCTATGAACATATGTTCATGGATGAATATGTATACCAAAAACAAGAAATTATTCATGTTCATACATGTTCACAACCGAACATGTATACAAAAACTAAGAAATTAGTCTCGTTCTCTCTTATGTTGCAATCAAAACAGATCACTACCACCATCATTGTTCTCCATTCTGCTGCAATCACATGCCTTCTTCCTCTTCTCTTCTGTTGCAATCAGACACCGCCATCATCATCATCGTTATCTCTATAGCTGAAATCGAACAGCACCACCACCTCAGGTTGCCATCGGCCGGCCTTTGAAGCAACCTGATGCCATCGCCATTCCCTTTCATTCTTCTTTTCTTCAAGTCACGATCGTCATGGTGGACTATGGTCAGAGTTTTTTCTGTGAAGAGATGGAGAGATGGATTGATTTCATCATCTGTGTATGTTGATTTTCAATTTGGAATGCCTTAAAAATAGGAAAGGAAGTTGATGATTTCAATCCTTTCCTAAATAAAAATAATTGTAAAAAGTCTTATTTACGCCTCCAGCTTTATTTTAAAAATAAAAATAATTTTATTTAAATCAAATAATATTATCCATTGATTTAATGATCCAATGGCTTAAAATGGGCACATATGATTCTATGGATAAAAGGGATTCTATGTTGATCCTCTCCCTATATATATATATATATATATATATATATATATATATATATATATATATATATATATATATATATATATATATATATATATATATATATATATATATATATATATATATAGAGAGAGAGAGTTAGGATCAAATGTGGAACACAAATATTGTGTGATCGTGTGAGACAATATCGGCCATTAGATGAAAAGAATGAATGGTTAAGATGATGATGGCATGATCGTAATTAATTGAATAAAAATTAATTATTTTTAATTAAATAAAATCAATAAGGGTAAATTAGACATTTTGTTGAAAAAATATATAAGGAAATTCCGGATTTTAGGATATATACACCATATTTCAATGAAATTTCCATATCAAAATTAAAGTCGGATGATACAGAGTTCGATTACAGCTTCTTAATTCCTTCCAAATCAGACTTGCAGAGATGATTCTTAGACTTACAAGTAATCGGAGGCGGCGGCGAACGAGGCTGGAGGCGGCGACAAACGAGGCTGGAGGCGGAGATAGAGGAGGCCAGAAAGAAGCTGTTGCTTCTTTAGATCGGAGAGAAGGAAAAAAAGGAATGATATATTAATAGATGAAATTACAGCTAACTGGTCCTTAATTACGGGGATGTCCATAAATAACGGATTTTTATTTTTAGTGATTAAAATTATTATATATAAAGTTCCTGAATTACCCTTTTATTTTGATTGGCCCAGAATCACTCATACACTCACACAATATTTAGCCTCCACATATGAATCTATATATATATATATATATATATATATATATATATATATATATATATATATATATATATATATATATATATATATATATATATGTAGTCATGAAAAATACTCACTGATTACTCCCCGCCTAGCCGATTAGTCGCTACTCGCTAGTCCGCCGACCTGGTAGCGCCTAGCGACATTTGCAACACTTCCGTAACACGAATGACCTCGCAAGCCAAGTCTTTGCTACTTCTAAACTTGCCATTGAAAATAATATCATTTGATTAATCCAAAAGGACCAAGCAATAGCGATAAGAACGACTGTCACACCAATATAAACGTGTTTTCTAGACCCATTCCCTAGGTTGGTAATGCGTAGCAGTGAGACAGTCTTGAAGGGGATACGTTCCACCATTGATCTAAGATGGCCCTAACTTCCAAAATATTGGACACTCCATAAAAAGATCCCCCCCCCCCCCCCCGATTTGGTTGTGGAGTTGCAATTGGGGTATAAGAGATCAATATTTTGGACACTAATTCTGCTAAGGTTGTATCTAGTCGGTAATCTGTAGAGACGCGCTCTCCAAATAAGAATGTTTGCCTTACGAGGTGCAATATTGCACCAAGGGTATTGGTGTCGCTGTGAAGTAAGGTATTGTTATCAATAATATTTCTTAGAGAAGTGACAATGTAACAATCATTTGGCCCAAACATCCATTGCCATGTGTCATCGTGGAGGTAGAAGTAACTGTTGATGTCAACGTGGTCACCACCTACCATGTACCACCACGATTAGCAGCGCCTCTAGTTCTGCCAAGGCCTCCATCATGACCATGCAAAGCCTGTATCGATCTTTTCTAGGTGGACCCATCTTCCTGCCTGAATCTCTACCACCATTTTCCAAGAAGATAAAGGTTCAGCGCCCTTAAACTTCCCAACTCTAAGCCCTATTTTCCTTGAAATTCAGAACCTTCTTCCTTGCAATCCAAGAAATCTTGGAGATGTTGTTAACGCCTCCCCAAAAGAACTTTCTGTAAATACCTTCAACGTGGTCACCACTTAGGGTTTATGAAAAAAAATCATAAATTATCATTTGCTTCACAATCTATTAACTCAACTATAATCAAGAACACATTTGTAAGACCCTAATCCTAAAATGCCAAGTCTTGAGTTTAAAGAAATCAGATTTTGGGAGAAAAGTGGTTAATATGCTTTTAGCGGTCGCTAATGTGCTTCTACTGAGTGGGTTTGCACGATGTGTAGTTAGCGACGCTACTTGCTGATTTTGGGCTAAAACCCTAGATTTTGTTGTTTGGGTCGTTTTTAAGGGTGGGAACCCTGGGGCAACTGCCATGTCTTCATTTTCAGCCTCTAGAACGTCCATTTTCCTCTCTAAGTCTCTTTGGATGAATTTTTGGCCTCTTGGGAAGGATTTTTGATGCTTGGATGGTGTTAGAAGAGTGATGGTGATTCTAGAAGTTGTTTCTCTTGGGTGAAGCTTCAAAGATCTGCATTTTTTGGACCACTGTGAGTAAAGTTCCCACCTTTACGCATTTTTAAGGTTCATATTGTGTTTTAGTGGGATTTTATGGATTGAAATGGAGTGATGGTCCCTTTTTAGTGTTGTCCATGGTTGGGAAAGATAAAGTTTGGAACTTTATCCCTTTAAGTCCTGATTTAGAACCATTGAGTTGGTTTAGAGAGTAAACCAAACTCTCTTGGGTGGGTTTGTTGAGTTTTAAACCATTTTGGACTTGGATCTTGTTCATGAGCTTGCATGGCTATGTTTGGATGGTAACGTTAGGATTCTTATAGACCTAGGGACTGTTTGGAAGGTTCCTGGAAGTTTTAGGACTTTGGCTAAATGGATTAGGAGCTTAATGTGTTTTTGAGACTGTTCATAGTTAGCGATGCTAACTAGGGAAGTTAGCGGCGCTAACTACATGTTGACCACTGACTTTGACTTTGACATTTGATCGTTGACTTTTTACTTTTGGTCAAACTTGAGGGTTTGGGATACTGGTCTTAGAGGATTATCCTGGGATTTAGGAAGTTCTAAGTGGACTTTTGGTCAAACTTGAGGGTTTGGGATACTGGTCTTAGGGATTATCCTGTTTGGGATTTAGGAAGTTCTAAGTGGAGTTTATCCTTGTTAGGAAGTTCGTGTTGTCGAATCTGAAGACGCGCATGAGGAGTCTTGTCTGGATTTACGGATCAGGTGAGTCTTCTCACTATACTATGGGTAAAGTTACATGCATAGGTAGCTCAATTATTGTGTGTAGTAATGTGTTTGTATGTGCCTTACGTGATTGCTAACGGATCAGGGCAAGCCCGAGAGTCAAACGATGATTATCGACGGATCGGGGCAAGCCCAAGAGTCGAACGATGAGTTGATTATCGATAGATCGGGGCAAGCCCGAAAGTCAAACGATGATTTTATGTGATGAATCGTGTGATATTTTGGGGTACTCACTAAGCTTTGTGCTTACTCTTTCACCCTAACTGTTTTCAGGTATTTGCTGGCTTGAGCTTGGAGCATGGCACGACTGTACTGCATCTGAAGTTTTAGTATCTAAGTCTTCCGTTGAATAATGCTTAAAAATGTTTTGATAACTACGATTTCTATGTTTTAAATATCAAGTTTTAATTTGGATGGTTTTCTTTGACAACCTGTTTTATGTATTTGAACCGTTTTTAAAACGAAAATTTATTATGGAAATTAGGACGTTACAACATTATTGGTCCTTCCCTAGTATGTGTGTCTCTTTCACAGGTCATGTATGACTAGAGGGTAATTAGGGTTTCTTATCTAATTACCCAATTTGACCTATTCCTTTACACTCTCACAGGGGGAATTGAAATCTTACTTTTATAATGATGGTGATAATGCTTTATTCCCTTTAATTCTTGATATTCCTTCTTGATTTAAGTTCATAGAGGTTAATGATCATTCTCCAGCTCTCTATCACAGTGAAAATATAGAAGAAAATGAAGAAGTAACCAACCTAAGTCCTTATTTCTATTTTAATTCTATCTCATAATCGTGTGGCTATGATGATGAGTCACGCCACTACTCGTATGAAATTGTGTCGTGAGACCCACACCATACTCAAATTTCGGAATTATCTCTATTAGAGCATTGCACTTATGATTGTGTCGTTAAGTTTACACAGAAACATTTCTTCTATCCCTTTTCCTGCTCAAAACCATATTTACACAATACCATAGCAACACTTTATTCTGACCAGCCACATACACATGGCTTTATACACCACAAGGTACTATATCACGAGTTCCTACTAAAATAGGTTAAAACGCACTTATCGAAAAAACATGTGGGTCATAGAATACTAGTCAAAAGCTAAAGATATTAATGTGACTTCTGAAAAGGAAAATGTTATTAAGGACTTTTGAGAGCAAAATGTTTTTACATGATTTGTTATGAAAGGCTTGTAAAGAAATTTTTTATACGATTTGTTATGAAAGGTATTCGAAAGCAAAATATCATTAAAAGATTTTGAAAATAAAGAGTTATTACATGGTTTGATGACAAGGGTTTTGAAAATTATTGATTTATTTATGAATCTCTTTTATGTCTAAATCCATGTAACTATTACATGGTTTGATGACAAGGGCTTTTGAAAATTATTGAACTATTTATTAGTATATTTTTTTTCTAAACCCATGTAACTCACAAGACAAGTTTGTCTCATGTATATTTATTTTAATGTCATGTATCCCGTGAACATATTGATTTGCTTTGGATAAGAGAATTGAAGGGTATAGAAGTCACATGAAGCTTAATAAATAGAAATGATGTTTGGAAGATAGATTAACCACCTCGAAGGTATAGTCATGTTATATATTGATCAAAAGTTTGTTTATAGTATAGTATCACCCTTATTGTTATGTTGTAATGTTTTAGTATGTCTCGAGTTTTATTTTGGGATGTCTTTATTATGATTGATTCTGTATGGATTTATTCAGATTTCCCATAGGTCATGCCGAATTTTTGGTAAAAGTGTTAAAATACTTTTGGGATGTTAGCTTTTGAATTTCTTATTACTTTACTATGGTTATGTTAATATAAAATTGTAACCCCCAAGGTATGTAAACATTTCAATAATGTTTTGATTTTGTTTAGGACCAAAATTTAAGATATGACTTAATGTCATAAGAAAAGTTTTTTTAAAGATGTGGTTTAATACCATAAAGTTCTATAAAGTAATACACTACTTAAAGTGTGTTAAAGATTGGGATGTTACAGTTTATTGACAACGCCTAGTGATATCAAGTATTTTAGGCATTGTTGAGCCCTGTTCTTGATAAAATTATATCAAATATGTCTGGGTATTCTCACTTTTCGTGCCAGGACTTGTTTGGAGAAAAAGAATGGAAATAGGGACTAAAAGCGTGCAAAAAGGAAGAAGTTGGAAAGAATGGAAAATCAAGGAAACACGTACGCGCGCAGCGGATACATCATCTACGCGACGCGGGCTTAAGGCGGTGGAACACATTCAAATACCGAAGAAACGGGAAAAGATTAGTACGCGCGCCGCGGATTTCACTTCTGCGCGGCGCGGTTGCGGGAAATTTGCAAGTATAAATAGATGCATTTCCAGCCGAAAACCCTAGCAAAGACCGGGTGTAAAATCGACCTTGAAGCTCTTTGACTCCAAGATTTCGTTCCAGAAGACTCTCATTTGGTATTGGTTAGTTTTAGATTTTATTTGTAATTAATTAGTTTGGATTAAGCTTGGTTTTCTATCTTTGGGAGTGACAACCATTGATATTAAGCTTTGGCTTTTGTTTTTGGATCATTTACTTATTGTTTTTATGTTGGATTCGGATTTGGTGAATGAGAAGCATTTAGTTACATTTAATCTTAGCTTTTCGGTGTTTTTATGCTTGTGTTTGGTTTTGATTGATTGGTTTGTGTTTGGATATTGCTTTGACCTTGTTGGGACTGTTTTCCTTTGCTGAAATCAGTAGCTAATTAGGTTAGTTTTTAGGCATTAAACTTGGGCTAGTAACTGTTCAGTAGAACTTTAGTTAGTGGCTAGTTTATGCTTTGCTTGGTTTTGCTAGTTTGGATGCCTTTGATTGCTTCTGATTCAGAGATGTACTTCTGATTTCAGAAAGTGACTAGGTTATTTGAGCTTAGCTTAGCTTGGCTTGAGTGTGATTGATCATTGCTTTCTGGTATTAGTGATTAGGAAGGTAGAAACTAGATCCTCCGACTGTAGCTGTGACACTACTAGTTGGTAATCTCTCATCTAGTCTAACCACGAAGCTCCTGCGGATCGACCCTGACTACCGCTATACTAGTGTGCGTTAGGTTTTTCTCTTATTTTTTACCACACGACGACCGCTGCGTTGTCATTTATCCTTTTACTTATTTATGATTGAAGAAGGTTTTGACATGTCACACCCCCAAACCACGATGGCGGAAACGTCTGAGGGTGGATGACTTCATGAACAGTATCACAACAACGTTTGTACAATAGTGATCAAAGCAAACACATCCATCATATACATAATTGTAAATGTTACAATAGTTCAAAAGATTGTATGTTTTGAATACAATTACAATATGATATCAAAATACATAGTATGACGCCATAGCGGCCCATCGTCAAAGGTTGTAGTTACCCTATCAATTTCCTGAGAATACAAGTAGTTTGAAAGAGTATCAACATTACGTTGGTGAGTTCATAAGATTTTTGTATGAGAAAATCCATAATCCTTTTTCCTTGTAGAAAGATAGTGTTGAAACCATAAAATCCAATATTTTCTTATAAATGAGTAGTAGTCTTAAAACCCAAAGACCGAAAATGTATAGGTATTTGTATACTTGAAAATAGTATTACGTAGTTTTATTTTTGTATAAAACCGTGTAAATAGGTGTTTAGTGGTAGTCGAATCGTAGATTTAATTCCACAAAAGTCGTATGCATAAGTAAACCGTACTTATATTTATATCTTTGATAAAACATAGTTTTAATTCCCATAGAATCAGTGTGTATAAGTAAAACCATACTTATATTTGTAACTTGTTAAAATGTAGTTTTAATACCATAAAACTTGTATGAGGAATCTCTTTCCTTGTAAAATGTAGTATTGTAATCCAAGAAAATCCAATATTTTTTTATAAATGTATCCAAGTCCTTAAAACCCCAGGACTAAAATGTATAGCATAGTTTGTAGTATAAAGCCATTGAAAATGTATATTTCCACGTAAACAATTTAATAAGTTGATTTCCCATGCGAGACGTCCTATAACCATAGTGTGACCATGTAGGCCTGCTTCGACGTTCTTCAGGCGTCGGACTGTTATGACATTTGTCACCTCAGACCCGTCGGTCTAGCTGTAGCTAGCAGCTCAGGTGCGGGGTTGTCAATCCCGTATAGATCTATACACAAATATCACGCTCTCTTACCGAGACTCTGGTTATAAATTTCAGGACTTATAGTATGTACTTAAATAAGCACTGTGAAGACCCGTCTCACAAAAATGTATGTATCAATCAACTTGTTAAAGTTTGTATATGAAAAACCTTTGTATTTGTCCATTGTCATTTTTCCCATGATAATATAGTAATGTATAATAATTATATATTTTATATAATTATTTGTCTTCTTTAAAACGTCATAGTAACATTTGTATCAACAAACTATTCCTATAATAGTTTATTTTTAATATTCCGTTGTGAAAAGCATATATTTACAAATATATGTGAAATAACTTATTTAGATGGTTATAAAGAACTTCTTTTAAGATATATTCTCCACAATAGTGGTATAATAAATTGGTTATACCCTTTATTAATTCCAATATAATATTTCATGACTATCAAATAAAGAACGGCCAGGTAGAAGATCAAATGGGGAGGCAGGACCCTTTCAGCGTATAAGCCTTTCGGAAATCCAACAACCTAGCCCAAATGATCGGCGTAGACACCGCCCTCGTAAGTAGATCATTCGATATTATTTTTGGAATTATAATTGAATTGTTTAATGATGTTTACAAAATTCGTATTCTGTTTACTATTGTTATAAATGAGTATAAATAACTATTTGTATAGTATAACTTGTATTCTCCCCCTTAAAAACTTGAATAAAGATAAAAAGAAGGGGTATGAACTCACCTCAATGTCGACTAGAATCTTATCGCCAATTGTTGTTAGATCGTCCGACTCTTCGTGCTTCTAACTCGAACTCACTATATGTATAACTGAAATATCTACTTCTAACGCCATTCTTCGTATATTTCTATATATATATCGAAGAATCTTGTAACAATACTATCTAGTGATATAGAGATCGAGATTTGAGGTGTGACAAAATGAGAGGATTGAAGCCTCTATTTATAGTAAATTTATTTTCGTATAACGGCCCTCAAAATAAAAATATTTGACGTTTATAGCTTTTAGAAATTGTTAATGACAAAACATACCCTTAAAATACTCTTTAAATATATTTAATAGTTTTTATATAAAATGAATGATTTTTTGTTTATAAAAATATGATCTACAAAAATCGTAGTTTAATAATATCAACTTTTTAACTAAAAGACTTTAACGAATTAACGAAAGGGTATTAATTGTAAGTTTAATAAAAATATAGGGTTTAAATGTAAATACAATTTCATTTTAAAGAAAAATAAAATATTAAATATAAAACTAATATCAATAATATTACATTTTGACGTCAGATTGTTCGTATCGACGATACCGTTTTGACGGTAATTTTTCCGTTTTATAAAACGTCATAATACCGAAGAAACGGGAAAAGATTAGTACACGCGCCGCGGATTTCACTTCTGCGCGGCGCGGTTGCGGGAAATTTGCAAGTATAAATAGATGCATTTCCAGCCGAAAACCCTAGCAAAGACCGGGTGTAAAATCGACCTTGAAGCTCTTTGACTCCAAGATTTCGTTCCAGAAGACTCTCATTTGGTATTGGTTAGTTTTAGATTTTATTTGTAATTAATTAGTTTGGATTAAGCTTGGTTTTCTATCTTTGGGAGTGACAACCATTGATATTAAGCTTTGGCTTTTGTTTTTGGATCATTTACTTACTGTTTTTATGTTGGATTCGGATTTGGTGAATGAGAAGCATTTAGTTACATTTAATCTTAGCTTTTCGGTGTTTTTATGCTTGTGTTTGGTTTTGATTGATTGGTTTGTGTTTGGATATTGCTTTGACCTTGTTGGGACTGTTTTCCTTTGTTGAAATCAGTAGCTAATTAGGTTAGTTTTTAGGCATTAAACTTGGGCTAGTAACTGTTCAGTAGAACTTTAGTTAGTGGCTAGTTTATGCTTTGCTTGGTTTTGCTAGTTTGGATGCCTTTGATTGCTTCTGATTCAGAGATGTACTTCTGATTTCAGAAAGTGACTAGGTTATTTGAGCTTAGCTTAGCTTGGCTTGAGTGTGATTGATCATTGCTTTCTGGTATTAGTGATTAGGAAGGTAGAAACTAGATCCTCCGACTGTAGCTTGACACTACTAGTTGGTAATCTCTCATCTAGTCTAACCACGAAGCTCCTGCAGATCGACCCTGACTACCGCTATACTAGTGTGTGTTAGGTTTTTCTCTTATTTTTGACCGCACGACGACCGCTGCGTTGTCAAATTTTGGCGCCGTTGTCGGGGAGCTGTGCGCTTAGATTAGGTGATTTGTAGGACTTAGTTTCTGATTTTTGATGTTTGATTTTAGTTTGCTGATTTTTGGTATGTGTACATCCTTATAATGGGTGATTACATGTACCCGGATCAGTATGATTATTATGAAAATCCGGCCGACACCTATTACGAGGATGATTGTTATAATAGATCATTCGATGACAATGGATGGCGGACCGAGGAGTCATCTCAGCCTGAGAATTCTGTAACTTGGGCCCAACTGTGGGTATTCATGTATAACAACTACCATGAGCAGAAGGACCAGGCTGAAGCTCTTGAAAAAGTGCAAGCTTCTTTAGATAGGTTAGAGGAAAGTTGGAAATGTTCACCACCTTCGCCAGAACCGGAGGTGAGTGATTTTTATACCAATGATAATGTGTGTGAACTTGCATCACCTGAATATGTGATGGAAGGGCATACACCGTGGGAAAATCAAGAGACCATTGAGGTGGTCGAAACGGTTGTTGAGGAAGAGGTTGTAGGTGACAATGCTACCTTTGACTCAACAGCTTTTGATGTTTTTGATGTTTTTGAGAATGTTGATAATATTGATCTGGTGATGTGTGAATCTGTCCCATCACCAGATAATGTGGTTGATGAGGATGTTGAGGAGGGGGCTGTAAGTGACAGTATAGACCCCAGCCCAACAATTCCTGAAATTTTTGAAAATTTTGAGAAATTTGAAAGTAAGGATCTGATGATGGGTGACTTTGTACCACCATCAAATCAAATAAGTCACTCACTCTTGGTTCCGATCCACCTGTTGGACGATGATCAAGAAGTTGATGCTCACGAATTGATATTTGAAAACAATAAACATGATTTTATCACCACTCATGATCCATTCATGAATGGCAAATTAGATGTGATCAATACCATCGATGAGGAGATATGGAAGCATACCGATAGGTTGCCTTCTGGTCCCATTCGATTGGAAAATTTTTATTGGTACTGCAAACCAAAATTGCAACCTGAAGATAGCATGCGAGACACTAGCAACCGAGGTGTGAAACAACTACTGGAAGCGGCCCTGGGTGTGCTACACATCAAGCGAGTGATTTTGAAGAGAGATAGAAGGAAGGACCGAGCTTGGAGGTTCAAAGCTACTTCCAAGCACTCGCAGGAATTAATCAACAAACAACAGCTGGGTAGCAACAGGAGAACCAGCAAGCCATTCGATCCAGGAAAGCTGAAGGAGCATTGGGTCAGCGAAGGGACGGTGGTGGCTGAAAATCAGCGAAGGAAGAAGGCATACGATCCACCGTAGCTGTAGCAGGAATAGCACGTCTGGCTGAAGACGTTAAACTTAGCGCTTGTTGGGAGGCAACCCATCGTGTCATAAGTTAGGATATATTTCTTTGAATAAAATACAAAAATACATCAATCTTTTTGCAGGTATCAGTAGTTTGAAATAAGTGTGGGGTCATTTGAGAAGTTTTGAAATTTTTGAAGTCTGCGCCGCGGATATTTGAATTACGCGACTCGGGATCGTAAACCAACCCGATGCGCAGGGGTTGATTTGATGACACGTGCGACGCGCAAAGTGTAAACGCGCGACGCGGTAAACGATCAGTCGGTTTTTTCCTTTATAAGGTAAGCCGCGGCTCACACGAACCACACACGACTCGGAGCTCTGGTTATTGAAATTCTCTTGCAATTTTTCTTACTCATTTTGTTTCCACTGCCAATGTACGCTATTCTAACTATCTATTACTCGTTAAAACTAGTGATTAGGTAGTTAATTTTAGTGATTTGCCCAAAATAGTTCAAAACTTAGAATCGCTAATGCTAGCTCATAGGGTGTTTGTTTTGCCAAATGGAGACCCTAGATGAGTTAGTCGGCATCTAGGCTACCTTGTGGTGTGATTAGATTGAGTTTTAGCAGGTTAAATCGAGATTTTTGATCGGGGTTTGGAAACAGCCGCACGCCGCGCCGCGCCCTTGCTCTTGGGCCGCGCCGCGGTGCGGCTGGGAAGATAAGGACTGATTTTGCAAAAAAAAAAAATTTGTTGTCTTTTGCGGCTATGTTTCTTTTTGCAGATGATGTTCATATTGGAGCACGCTTTCCTACAGTTCCCCGAGGGACTGGCCAGTTCTGCAGAGTATACTTCGCGGAGGGACGCGTTGATTGGTCGCCGGGTTCTCGAGGCGACGGTTATTGACAGAGACATTCTGAGGGATGCAGGGCTCTGGGGTGCGATCGAGCCATTCTTGCATCGCACCTGGACCCATGAGGAGGCATCATTTACTTGCCGTGGATGGGACCGGATCATGGCCACTGACGAGGATGTGGTCTATACGGAGCTTCTCCTGGAGTTCCTGTCTACTATCCATTTCGCTCCCAGGGCGTCGGACCCACGATCCAGGCTTATCCGCTTTCGTTTGGGAGGTGTACAGAGGGAGTGCAACCTCAGGGAGTTCGGGAGGCGCACAGGCATCTATACTCCAGCGGATCTTCAGCACCGCTACTTTACGCAGTTCTTTGGTGCGTGCATCCAGGGGCAACCGGAGCGGGCTCCCAACATGGAGATTTGGACACCAATGTCCAACGTCAGGTACGAGGCAGGGACCTCGAGGGAGAGCCACCTACCCGATCCACTTCACCGCCTCATGCACCGTATCGTCTCCACCTCCATCATGCAGCGGGAGGGAGGCGAGAAGGTGTCGGGCGACGACATGACATTTCTATGGGCTCTCCTCGACCCGTCCCGATTCCTCCATCTCCCCTTCGCCCTCGCGGTCGCTCTCTCCACCCACTCGACGGGCGCCTCCAGCAGCAGCCCACTAGCCAGGGGGTATTTTATTACCCGCCTGGCCCGCTCATATGGTATTCTCACTGCCTCCGTGGCAGCTTCCTTGACCGCTCTACCTCCATCGCGCACTACAGCACGCACTTTGGAGAGGATGCGGCTCATTGAGCAGCAGCGCCCGGGGCAGTTCATCCGGGCACCGACCGAGCCTCCTCAGGCACCTCAGCCCGCGTATGCCCAGCCTGGCAGGAGACGCAGGAGGCCAGAACTAGCACCAGAGCCACAGCGACAGCTGCAGGAGGATCCAGCGGCCATCCATCGGTTGGAGGCCCGGGTTGCGAGGATGGAGGACCAGCTTGAGTGGATCGGGGAGGTACTTTTGGAGTTGGCCACTCAGCAGGGGCGACGCCCCCGACCATTCCCAGCCAGGACCCATGATCATGAGGCCGGACCCTCCAGGCCACCTGGTAGCGATTGATGTATTTTTCTTTCTTTCTATATTTTTGGGATATATGTACAAACTTATGACACTCCTATTTGTATATTTTTGTTCATATTTTATTTGTCATGTTTGTTTTTAATCTGTTTGTTAAGTTATGCATGATATACCAATTTGAGAAGGAGTTGTCTCAGACAAGTGTGGGGTCACCGTGCCCCCTCCACTTGTCTCGACCACCGGCGTGTTCACTGTAGCGCTACAACTCCAGAATACGAAATCGAGGATCCATCTGTACGCAATTATACCTGTGATATTGAGCACCAAGCAATCTATCGTCCAAAAGAGGTAACTCTTTCTCCCTTGTTTTGAAATAATTTTGTACAACGGGGACGTTGTACGGATTTAAGTGTGGGGTGTGGACGGTCGAAAGAGAATTTTTTTGAAATTTTTGCAGAAATGATCAATTTTTCAATTTTTAGCAATATTTTTCAAAATTTTTAATGAATTGCAATTTTGAAATGAATGGTTTGTGATTGTGATAGCATTAGTATTTTTCAAGAAATACTGTTTATTTGTGATCATGCTATTAGTTAGTCAAATAAGTTGAGTTTTACGAGTTTAGAAGATTGAGCTGTTTTAGGATTGGAATTTAGGAAGGAAAAGTCAATCTGTGGCCTTTGTTGTTCGAGCTGGTAGGTCTAAAATGGGTGGGCCTTATGCACCTTACCACCTAAGATCGTCTGGTCTGGGATGGTATTTCTGAAAGCTCGCTACACGGACAACATCGAAAGTCATGGACAATTCCTTAATGGCCTTTAGAATATGAATGAGTAAGTACACTTCATTGTGGACAGAAAATTTGTAATCAAGGGTTCTCTAGAAAGACATGAATTCCAAAGAACAATTCAATTATGTTTTCACGAACTATTTCACTCTAACTCAATGAGCAATAAACTTTGAAACTGAACACAGTCAAAAATTGTTTGATTCTTCATTATAATTTGTTAAAAAAACTCTCTTGCTTGGGGACAAGCAAGGCACAAGTGTGGGGTGTTTGACAACGCCTAGTGATATCAAGTATTTTAGGCATTGTTGAGCCCTGTTCTTGATAAAATTATATCAAATATGTCTGGGTATTCTCACTTTTCGTGCCAGGACTTGTTTGGAGAAAAAGAATGGAAACAGGGACTAAAAGCGTGCAAAAAGGAAGAAGTTGGAAAGAATGGAAAATCAAGGAAACACGTACGCGCGCAGCGGATACATCATCTGCGCGACGCGGGCTTAAGGCGGTGGAACACATTCAAATACCGAAGAAACGGGAAAAGATTAGTACGCGCGCCGCGGATTTCACTTCTGCGCGGCGCGGTTGCGGGAAATTTGCAAGTATAAATAGATGCATTTCCAGCCGAAAAACCTAGCAAAGACCGGGTGTAAAATCGACCTTGAAGCTCTTTGACTCCAAGATTTCGTTCCAGAAGACTCTCATTTGGTATTGGTTAGTTTTAGATTTTATTTGTAATTAATTAGTTTGGATTAAGCTTGGTTTTCTATCTTTGGGAGTGACAACCATTGATATTAAGCTTTGGGTTTTGTTTTTGGATCATTTACTTATTGTTTTTATGTTGGATTCGGATTTGGTGAATAAGAAGCATTTAGTTACATTTAATCTTAGCTTTTCGGTGTTTTTATGCTTGTGTTTGGTTTTGATTGATTGGTTTGTGTTTAGATATTGCTTTGACCTTGTTGGGACTGTTTTCCTTTGCTGAAATCAGTAGCTAATTAGGTTAGTTTTTAGGCATTAAACTTGGGCTAGTAACTGTTCAGTAGAACTTTAGTTAGTGGCTAGTTTATGCTTTGCTTGGTTTTGCTAGTTTGGATGCCTTTGATTGCTTCTGATTCAAAGATGTACTTCTGATTTCAGAAAGTGACTAGGTTATTTGAGCTTAGCTTAGCTTGGCTTGAGTGTGATTGATCATTGCTTTCTGGTATTAGTGATTAGGAAGGTAGAAACTAGATCCTCCGACTGTAGCTGTGACACTACTAGTTGGTAATCTCTCATCTAGTCTAACCACGAAGCTCCTGCGGATCGACCCTGACTACCGCTATACTAGTGTGCGTTAGGTTTTTCTCTTATTTTTTACCACACGACGACCGCTGCGTTGTCATTTATCCTTTTACTTATTTATGATTGAAGAAGGTTTTGACATGTCACACCCCCAAACCACAATGGCGGAAACGTCTGAGGGTGGATGACTTCATGAACAGTATCACAACAACGTTTGTACAATAGTGATCAAAGCAAACACATCCATCATATACATAATTGTAAATGTTACAATAGTTCAAAAGATTGTATGTTTTGAATACAATTACAATATGATATCAAAATACATAGTATGACGCCATAGCGGCCCATCGTCAAAGGTTGTAGTTACCCTATCAATTTCCTGAGAATACAAGTAGTTTGAAAGAGTATCAACATTACGTTGGTGAGTTCATAAGATTTTTGTATGAGAAAATCCATAATCCTTTTTCCTTGTAGAAAGATAGTGTTTGAAACCATAAAATCCAATATTTTCTTATAAATGAGTAGTAGTCTTAAAACCCAAAGACCGAAAATGTATAGGTATTTGTATACTTGAAAATAGTATTACGTAGTTTTATTCTTGTATAAAACCGTGTAAATAGGTGTTTACTGGTAGTCGAATCGTAGATTTAATTCCACAAAAGTCGTATGTATAAGTAAACCGTACTTATATTTATATCTTTGATAAAACATAGTTTTAATTCCCATAGAATCAGTGTGTATAAGTAAAACCATACTTATATTTGTAACTTGTTAAAATGTAGTTTTAATACCATAAAACTTGTATGAGGAATCTCTTTCCTTGTAAAATGTAGTATTGTAATCCAAGAAAATCCAATATTTTCTTATGAATGTATCCAAGTCCTTAAAACCCAAGGACTAAAATGTATAGCATAGTTTGTAGTATAAAGCCATTGAAAATGTATATTTCCACGTAAACAATTTAATAAGTTGATTTCCCATGCGAGACGTCCTATAACCATACTGTGACCATGTAGGCCTGCTTCGACGTTCTTCAGGCGTCAGACTGTTATGACATTTGTCACCTCAGACCCGTCGGTCTAGCTGTAGCTAGCAGCTCAGGTGCGGGGTTGTCAATCTCGTATAGATCTATACACAAATATCACGCTCTCTTACCGAGACTCTGGTTATAAATTTCAGGACTTATAGTATGTACTTAAATAAGCACTGTGAAGACCCGTCTCACAAAAATGTATGTATCAATCAACTTGTTAAAGTTTGTATATGAAAAACCTTTGTATTTGTCCATTGTCATTTTTCCCATGATAATATAGTAATGTATAATAATTATATATTTTATATAATTATTTGTCTTCTTTAAAACGTCATAGTAACATTTGTATCAACAAACTATTCCTATAATAGTTTATTTTTAATATTCCGTTGTGAAAAGCATATATTTACAAATATATGTGAAATAACTTATTTAGATGGTTATAAAGAACTTCTTTTAAGATATATTCTCCACAATAGCGGTATAATAAATTGGTTATACCCTTTATTAATTCCAATATAATATTTCATGACTATCAAATAAAGAACGGCCAGGTAGAAGATCAAATGGGGAGGCAGGACCCTTTCAGCGTATAAGCCTTTTGGAAATCCAACAACCTAGCCCAAATGATCGGCCTAAACACCGCCCTCGTGAGTAGATCATTCGATATTATTTTTGGAATTATAATTGAATTGTTTAATGATGTTTACAAAATTCGCATTCCGTTTATTATTGTTATAAATGAGTATAAATAACTATTTGTATAGTATAACTTGTATTCTCCCCCTTAAAAACTTGAATAAAGATAAAAAGAAGGGGTATGAACTCACCTCAATGTCGACTAGAATCTTATCGCCAATTGTTGTTAGATCGTCCGACTCTTCGTGCTTCTAACTCGAACTCACTATATGTATAACTGAAATATCTACTTCTAACGCCATTCTTCGTATATTTCTATATATATCGAAGAATCTTGTAACAATACTATCTAGTGATATAGAGATCGAGATTTGAGGTGTGACAAAATGAGATGATTGAAGCCTCTATTTATAGTAAATTTATTTTCGTATAACGGCCCTCAAAATAAAAATATTTGACGTTTATAGCTTTTAGAAATTGTTAATGACAAAACATACCCTTAAAATACTCTTTAAATAGATTTAATAGTTTTTATATAAAATGAATGATTTTTTGTTTATAAAAATATGATCTACAAAAATCGTAGTTTAATAATATCAACTTTTTAACTAAAAGTCTTTAACGAATTAACGAAAGGGTATTAATTGTAAGTTTAATAAAAATATAGGGTTTAAATGTAAATACAATTTCATTTTAAAGAAAAATAAAATATTAAATATAAAACTAATATCAATAATATTACATTTTGACGTCAGATTGTTCGTATCGACGATACCGTTTTGACGGTAATTTTTCCGTTTTATAAAACGTCATAATATTATCGATAAATTTAAAAATACATATTGAATACGTAGTGTTTGAAATGAAAATACGAATTCATTGAAGAACTTGTTTGTGTGATTCTTCGTATATCTCTCTATACGTATCGAAGAACTTGTTTGTGTGATTTGAATGCCTAGAATGAGACTATATTTATAGTAGAATTATTTTCGTATTGCGGCCCTCAAGATACAGATATTCGACTTTTATAGCTTTTATAATTTGTTTATGACAAAACATACCCTTAAAATACTCTTTAAATAGATTTAATAGTTTTTAATTAAAACAAATGATTTTTGTTTATAGAAATATAATCTACAAAAATCGTAGTTTAATAATATCAACTTTTTAACTAAAAGTCTTTAACGAATTAACGAAAGTGTATTAATTGTAAGTTTATTGAAAATATAACGTTTAAATGTAAATACAATTTTATTTTAAAGAAAAAGAAAATATTAAATATAAAACTAATATCAATAATATTAAATTTTGATGTCAGGTTGTCCGTATCGACGATACGGTTTTGACGGTAAATTTTCCGTTTTATAAAACGATATAATATTTTTGATAAATTTAACAATACGTATTGAATACATAGTGTTCGAAATGAAAAATACGAATTCTTTGAGGGTAGAATATGTAAAATTGGATTAAATAATGAAGTAGAGCCCACTTTATATAAAATAAAATAAAAATAAAATATTAATTCATGTTTTCAAACTTTGAATCACCGGTGGTTTTTTTTTTCAAACATAAATTTTGACTTTCTTTTATTTTTTATTTATATTAAATATTTTAATAATCAAACGTCGCTTTCAAGTTAAATTAAACGTTTTTCTAACGTAGCTTTTTATATATAATGTTTGGTAAAAATATAAATACATATTCAGAACCGTCGTATTTTTATCTACGTTTCGATATAAAATTTGTAATATTCGGACGAATTTTAAATTTTATCGTTTAATATTTACGCCGTTCACTATTCACGTCGGATACTATTCATGCCGGATCACTGTTCACGTCAGATACTATTCATGCCGGATCACTGTTCATGCCGGAGACTATTCACGACGTAAAAATTTAATTTAATTTTATTTTATTTTAAAAATATCTAACTTAATAGCGTTTGTTCGTATTAGCGTTCATATTATTATAATATCCAATAATAAATTATAGAGGTTATGAAATTTACATTTCATCGTCTGTTTTGGTTGACTTGAGTTGACTTTCGTTGACCTAATTTGATAGTTGTCACATGACAACTACCTGACGTTAAAGATACACCATGGAGGTATCTTTTCTAAGTACCTAGGTAAAAAATATATCGACAATACTATATCCTTCATAGATTATGTTGACACTGACCTGTCTTCAGTGCACGAGCTTCATGATATGGTTTGAGAGCTAGGGTACACAAATAAGCAGACATTAAACTACCATCTTTGTGTACCTAATGTCCCCTTAGATATGGCTTATTGCCTTTAGGGAATCATCGATATGTTATTAAGATGGCTATATATATCCCTAAACATAAACAGTTATGTATGTATATTGAACATGGATATACCATAGTAGAGGCCTATTTTATGTCCCCCCATGAATGTTGTCATTGAGGAGTTAGGTGACCATATTTCACCAAGTTGAATAAGGCAAAACTTGGTAAAAAAATAAGCAGGATCTTGTAGTAGGAAACTTGGTTTAGAAGTCCCTATCGATGATCTTGATCCATTTTTTGGAACTACATTAGGAAGACTATTCAATCATGGGTGAATTTGATATTGAGTTCAATGATGATAGTAGAGTTCAAGCTCAAGAAGATATCGACAGTAAGGACAGTGATGATGAAGTGGATGAAGATGAACATGATGGATATGAAAGTAGTGAAGACATTGACTTCCTTGTAGATAAGTTTAACATTTATATGATGTAGAGGTTGACATTAGTGAGTTCCATAGTGTTGTGAATGAAGATGAACATGCGATTATTAATTTTTCTACAAGAAATGATGAATCTAGCATTATTGATGAAGAGTTGGATGTTATAGACAACGATGACTTTGACTTTGCAGGTTTTCATGAGAACGAGATGAAGGAATGCTTAAAGAGTTGAGTAGGCCTACAAAATGTTCACACATGGAGGTTCATAAAAAAGCATTTGAGTAGGCCTACAAAATGTTCACATAAGTAGTTATACAAAATGGTCACATGGTGTGTTTGGCTAGCAGTAAACAATATAATGCTTTATGTAATGGGTTTCTTTTATATTGGTATGTTAGTAGTAAAAAAGAATGGAATGATTTATCTAATGGAGTTATTTTATGATAGTAAACAATAAAGTGGTTTATGTAATACAAATGTAATGGTTTATGTAATAATTTGTTTCCTGTTTATAGCAAATGAAATGGTATATGTAACGGTGGATAAAGTAGGGCTCGGGTTGGTGTGAGCTCGTCGGCGGTACCATCAGTATCGACGAGTGCACCACCTCTTGTCCTTCGAGTTCGAAAATGATAGATAGGTGGTGGGTTAGTGTGTCGCTATGTTTTAGGGTATTTTGTACAAAAAATATGTTACCCTACCACCCCTATAAATACCCCCCTCCATCACTTCAAAAATCACGCCTTCCTCATTCACTATTTCTTTCATATTCTCTTCGAACCCTTTCTTATCTTTCTATATTTTCAAAACTCTTTCTTTCCGAAATCAAATGGATTCAAACTACGGGAAATCCAAAAAAAGGTTCTTTGCAAAGAAGAAACCATCAGGCCACAGGCGGTTCCAGTATTCCCATAACTCCAATGCCTTATTATACACAATACCAACAATATCCATACCCACAAATGTCGATACAACAAAATTACAACCAATTTTCCCTCTCCCAATCCCAAGACTACCCACCCGACTATAGTCCCTTCCAACTAAATCGATCACAATGTTACGTCTCTGATACATCGCATTTCTGTGAACTCGAAGCCAATAACGAGTCAAGCGATGAAACCCTACCCACTTCCCAAAAACAACGAATCAAGTGACGAGGTCGAAGAAGTACCACAAACTCAACCACCACCACAAACCACATCCCAAAGAAGAAGTTTTACCCAGCAGGTGAAAAGACGGCCATGAAGTAACAAATAAGGAGTGGTTTTGGCAAAGGTGTACATAAGTGTTCCTGAGGACGAAGAACGTAGAAACCATCAATGTCACAAGTCCTTTTGGGAGCACGTGTTGGACCACTTCGACACCCAACTTCACAAGTCTGGTCGAAATAAGCATCATCATGTGAACTCTAAGTGGAAGGATATGTTGGGGAAAATCAAAAAGTTCAATTGCATCGTCTACAACAAGTGCAACATGCAAGCTAGCGGGAGAGGGGACGACAATATTTTACTGGTTACCCATTGTGAGTACCCCAAAATCATCTATGGAGGTTTTGTATATATGACAGCATGAGAAATTCTAAGACACCATGTCAAATGGCTAACCGTCAAGGAAATAGGTAACTATCCCCCTTCTTCGGAAATCATTCATAAAAAATGAGGAAACCTCTAAGTGTAACACATACACCACTACTTCTTTTGATGCACATTATTCAACTCAGGATGTCGGTGTTGAAGACAACCTGATGACTCACCACCGCCATCACCACAACCATGACAACAAAAAGGGAATAAAGTAATTGACTCGTCCTCATCACATGATGAAATCTGAACAATCGTCGATCAACTTAGTCAGCTTGTCCAAGCTACCGGTCCGAATATGGAAGACAAGCGGAACTACAGAGCTTGAAAGAAAGCCATGATGGAGGAGGAGGCAACGAAGAAAGCACTAATCCGGGAGGAGGAGTTACATGCGGTCAGAGCAAAAAGTCTTGAAAATGATTTGGTATTCTTTCTTTAGGCGCATGATAACTTGACTGAATGTCAGTTGAATGAATGGGGTTCTCGCTCACAAGCGAGAACTAGCAAATATTCATGGTGGGAAATGTAGATTATCATTTTAGTTTTTGTTTTTCGTTTTAGGAATTTATTGTTTTAGGTTTTTATTTATCATTTTAGGATTTAAATTATTGTTTTCAGAATTTAATTTTCCTTTTTCTATTTGTGGGTTTTTAATGAAATGCTATTTTTATTTTTAAATTTATGTATTACATTTTAAAGTAGTTAATATTTTCATTAATGTTATTTTCTATTTTTAAATTTTTTTAATTTTTAATATAAAATAGTCAATGTGGTATTGCAAGTTAAGAACAATAAGTTTCATGTGTTGTAACTGTGTTGTGAGTTGGAAAAGATGTAAATGGAAAAAGAGAAGAAAGCTGATGTGATATTGTGGATTGAAAAATACACATGCCCATGCCCCAATGGCATGTAAAACACGTGGAACTCCAAATAGCATTTTCATTAAATTCAAGATATATATACACCCAAATAAATCAAAATATACCAAAAACATTTTCATTCCAATCCAAAAACCATCTAGTTTTTACTACTTACACAAATACATTACTTTAATTGTTTACATAAATACCTAAATAAAATGTAAAAAAATATAAAAAAGAAGAAAATATAATTTTGTCCTCACAAGCCTTGCACATGGTCTGAGTAATGGACCAAGGTGCTGTTTGTTTTTGAAAAGGTAAAACGTCTGCAGTCTGCGGACCACATCTGCAGAAGAAGAGATGAACCAAACGTCTGCAGTCTGTAAAAGAAAGACCGTTTGTTTTTTAAAGTCTGCAAACTATCAAAATAAACTAAAATTTAAATAAACTGATTTTTAAATATAAAATATTTTTTCAATAATTGTTATTTTATAACATTAGAAAATACTAAAATTCAAAGAAAAATTTATTTACATTTTAATCGTACAACATTTTCTTTAAAACATTATATATATATATATATATATATATATATATATATATATATATATATATATATATATATATATATATATATATATATATATATATATATATATATATATATATATATATATATATATAATAGTGTTCCTCTTGATGTAATCACAGATATCACTTCCTGGAACCATTCGCTTTGAAATTGGTGTTCTTCTTGTTCGTATTTGTTTTCTTGTTCTTATTTTTGGTTTTCGATTATTGCTTTCTGTTTGCTTTTGATTTCAATTAGATCTACAACGGGGTCTATTATTAGGGCACATATAGTTTTTTTTACGTATTTTAGCAATTACAAGATTGAATTTAGCAATCAGATGCGAAGGTTGCTTGATGGACAACGACGGCAAGGAAAGGTTGATTCCGGCGGCGGCGGCTTCAGGAGGAGCAGCGCCGACAATGATTGTCGTCTCCGGCGGCAGCATTGGTCTTCTCCGGCGGCGACTGAATACACGACGGCTTCAGGAGGAGGACCTGTGATTAACGATGGATGTTTGCTAGGTTTGGGAGAATACGCGACTAAAGTAGGGAGAGGGAAATGTTCCGTTTTTTTTTTTTTTGTTGTTTCTTGAAAGCGGGTTTTTTTAGTTCAAGAAGAGGTCTGCAAAGATTAGAAGAGCTTGGTGTACCTCTTTTGGTAGAAGAGGACGGGCAGAGGTTTTAATGTTTGGTGTCTGCGAGAAAACAAACGGTCTGCGGATCAAAACGTCTGTCCGTCTGCAGACATAAGAGGTTAAAAAGCTTCTAAACTAAAAACAAACACCCCCCAAATGTGAGCCATAAGGCCTGCAAATGCAACTTTTACAAACCATATGGACCTTCTATATAACAAAAAAATGTTAAGGACGAAAACCAAAAATCTGAAAATCATATAGACCTTCTATGTAACAAAAATATGTTAAGGATAAAAACCAAAAATCTGAAAAACCACATGGACCGCTTATGAACATTTGTCATTTATTTATAAAAACTAGTGGGGCCCCGTGCTCCGCACGGGTTCCGGTGCAACAGTGCTTTGAGGGACAAATTTTCACAAAAAAGCTTAATACGCAAGAAGATGGCCGGATTCCTGTTTCTTATTTTCTTTATCCGTTGACTGTTCATCATCTTTTGTTCCAGAAGATTCATTAGCTGATGATCTGGAGGATTCTGTGGATTCCTGCTTCCCAATGCCTAAAGTTTCTTTCACCTGTATATGAGTAAATAACCATTTTATCTTTTTGTTTATAAAAGTTACTAAATACAAATAAATGATAGCCAAATCCCCCAACAAAGGGAGAGGGCAACTTATCCACTAACATAGAAGAGAGCAGAAAGAGCTTCCTGGGAGACGTTGTAGATATGTTTCCCCTGAATATCCAAAAAAAATCTGAACTTTTTTATTAATAGAAAGCGCGTGTCAAGAAACTAAACATGGAAACCTTTCTAAATTGAGAAACCATGTAATTTTTGTGATAATGGTGTCACACCGAACCACATGAAGCTGTAGGGATCCTGTTTTTGCTATGCGTGGGCCTGGGAAATACATACATTACCATTTATCCAATAATTAATACCATCACATTTCTTGCTATTTTACTAATTATGAATTGCCAAAAGGATGCTCATTTATAACCAAGAAAAAACGTTTATTAAACTATGGTATATGTAATGTAGAACCAATGGTATGAATCTTGATGTTAATCATTTAATAATCAATCCAATATTTCATAGTTTTCAATTAAATATTAGGATAAAGTATTTATTAGTTATATATTTATGTTTTTTAATATGTTAGTTTTAATTTTTTATGAAATATAATCAAATTATATGATATAAATTAATAATAGTTGTGACTTTATAGGTAACAGGTTGGTGTCTGAATACATTAAGCCAGTTTTTTTTTGCTTGGCCGATTAAGTTATTTTGTATAAATTAAACCAAAAAGAAACAACGACATATAGCTGTCCACATTAAGTGCTTAACCCACTAAGCTCATTAAATTAAACAGAAACCGCCTCTAAATCAACTTACAAAATTAGGTCATCACCGAGATGCGTCCGTGCTAAGTTGACCAGATGATGCAGATAGTCTTTATCAATTCCACAGGAGCCAAATTCATTCACAATCTGCAATCACATCATGAACATATTTGTCAACAATCTATGAGTTTTAAACTGTTAATATAGAACACGCAACATCCGAATCAAGCAAACCGGATCCACATGACCCGAAGGAAGATCCGCGTGTCACATTTGGAAAAAAAACGTTCCGCACAGGTTCAGGATTGTTTTTACGGGTGTTTCTTGTGTGTATCTAATTTGGTTTTTTTTGTTTGGGGTTGAATAGTGACAAAATGTGAGAAATCTTTGAATAGAAAACATTTTGGAAGGTGCAATGCTGTAGTGTTAAAAAATGAAAGTAGGATGCTATCATACAAAAAAAACCAAAGTACATTGCTATTTCTTGCAAATTAATATGTAACATTATGTCACTGTGTCAAAAAACTGAAAAAGTTTCTATTTTGGACTAAACACGGTAAAAAGCCGAAAGCAAAGGGTGATTGAAAATTTGAACAAAATCCAACCAACAAACCTGAATTTCTCTACGAAATGTGGCACTGAATAACATTGTTCATTGACCTGGTGGAGGCATGTCAGTTGGCTCCATTATTTTTCTAATTCGAGGCTCAAATCCCATATCCAAAATCCTATCTGCTTCATCAAGAGCTGAATATTGTATCATTTGTAATGACACCTTTGCCCTTTACAGTAAATCAACCAACCTTCCTGGTGTAAGTACAAGAACATATTCAAAGTAAAAAGTTTGTTTTTATAAATTCCAGAATCAAGAACTTTTAGGCACGTAAATATCCATTTGTCGATAATCTTATGGAAGTTGCACACAATAAACTCAACATTTAACTTGATGCAAGATATTATAAGAGTTTAAAGTAATTTTGTTTCATGAAACTATTATAATTATAGTACTATTGATTTAAATTAGATTAAATAGTTGCTTTATGAATAAATTGCACAAGTTATAAAACTAATCTAAATTTTTTATTCATCAAAGTATTTCAATTATAAACTAAAAATTAATTCTACTAACCTACTCTTTTATCACACAATAAATTCATAATTTAATTTGAGACACGATATTTATACAACGTTTTTTTGTAAAGTACCCACCTCCTATCCAAATGGATTCCCACCAATTGAAGCCACAGGTGCCTGCGGTTAAATGTTCCTACAAAATGACCCAAAAAATTTAAATAAGTATAGAATTATTAATATTGCATAAAAAAATAACCAAAGGGCACTTACGAAATTTCCATGCCTGGTGCTACACTTTCAGGAAACCAAGCTGTTAACATATTGTGATTTGGCAGAGCAGATTGTAAAGATCTCATGTCCAAAAACTGCAGTTGGAACAAAAAAAATATCATATTATCTAGTGAGATGAAGCAATTTGTTTCTGTTAGAGATTTGCCATGGAGTTGACTATTAAAGTAAGTACCAATTTTGCATTTATAAGTATATATTTTTTTTCGTAAATGAATAAGTGGTTAGCTGCTTATTAGGAAACGCCATATGCTACTTAAATTTAAATAAAAAAACTGTGCCTATTATCATTATCATATTAAAATCTCATTATCAAAAACTAATATTTAATTTAGAAACCAAATAATAGCCATTATCTATTAATTACTTATAACCTCAATACATAATTTTGATTGTTTGATTATCCATATCAAACTCATATGATACTAAATATATTTTCTATGTAAACTGATTTTGGTGGCTACTATAAACAAATTGATAAATTATTTAGATTTGAATTCAAAGCAATTTAAACTTAGCCATCAATTCCTGCACTCTCACTAAAGCTGCATATTGGTCTTATAAAGTGAAAACATTTCCTTGCATTTTACCTTTTACAAAGTACAATAAACTAAAATTACAATCAATTTGTAGCATTGTACTTTGAAAATTCTATCCATTTCTAGTTGAAAATGCTTTGTAGAAGAACGTAAGTAGGATGCTATAACATACAAAAAAATGAACATACATTGTTGTTTCTTGCTTTAACCCTTTTATAGAACACACAAAATATAAGACCCTAAACCCTAAACCCTAAACCCTAAACCCTAAAATAAAAAAATGAAAACTTACATTTCTCGAACATGCCAATATCCATCGATATTGCTTTTATGAACACATATAACTCCTGTCCAGTTTGATGCACGTGGATTCCCTTTATTCCAGTTTATAAGATGATTTAGTGGATGCATGAACTATATAAAAATAAAAAAACAGGAAAAAAAATCTCAGTTTCGAAACAAAAAAAATGTATATTGACGATTAGGATGCCAGCTAAACCACTACTGACCATAAATGGAATTTTTTTTATCTTAATTGGTCCAAAAAAATATAGAGATTTTTAAGTTCTATATATAAATATATAACAAACTGGAGCTACAGTTAAATAAAATTATGGTCAGCAATTGAACTTTCTTCAAGTTGATAAAAATTATATTCTTTTAACGTATATTTTGGGTCACATAAACCGAAATAAATGATCTGACCCTAAAAAACGATATTTTTTAAATACATTTTATTACGATATTTTTTTAACGCATTTTAAAGGTTACGGGTCAAGCCGAATTGGAAAATCAAATCCATGAACACAATCCAGCATTTCTTACAAAGTCTTACAACGGATGGACCCTCACGCATTCCCGCCACAAATATCGTAACCGCCCTCATTTTTGTAAACATGAATGTATACGACTTCATTGAAAAAGAAACTTACCATGTTTTTCAAGAAATCTAAGAGCTTTTTCAAGGAAAGAAGGGCCTCCGTCTATGTCTTCAAGTGCCAACAATATTGGGCGCCCAACAACCAAAGATTTACTCGGTCGTTTGTTCCTCCCTAAATAAAAAATATTCATAAATGAAATGAATTTTCATAGACTTTGACCCTAAGAAGTATAATCTTGTAGAAAAAACCGAAAGTAGGATGCTATAATACACAAATATATCAAAATACGTTGCTATTTGCCTATTTCTTGCATTCAATCCTTTGAAACTGTTTTCATTCACCAAGATTCGGTGATGGAATCCTTTTTTATGTCAATAGAAAGAAAAATAACTTCCAAAGTGGCTAAATGCAATGAAAATAAAAAGATTAAAATATGAAAGTTCACAAACATTGATGAAAGGGTCCTTCGATCGAATCGGTAGTATCATTCCGGAATATTCCATTATGTCCCATTACAAGGGCTGCACTTGGAGCTTGAGCAAGAGCATGTTCCAAAGCTGTCTTCTATTCAAATAAATCCTCTAATGTTTCCGCCTGAGATTATATTTATTAATTATAATTAAATAATGTATATAGTAGAGTTGAAACAGCTTAGAATCTTGATTCAACCTAACCTGATATTTGAACTGCTGAAATCATAAAGAAACGATATAAAATAGAGATTGATATCAACGAAACTGAAAAGGAATCACTAAAAAACGTCCACAAAAATTAAATCAAATGCTTGAAATAAGCTACACAAAAACCAAGAACACTAACCTAGTGGTAAAAAGGCCGGTACTATAATTGATTAAAACGAAAGGATTTACCTGACAATATCAAGCGATTGCAAATACCATTGTAGAAGTTGGAGAAAATGATACTATTAATTTGGGCTTAGAGGTATATGTTGATATAGAGAAAGCATAACTGTCATTGACCATAGCCATCTGGTGGGTGCACACACATACACCATTTGTAACACACATGATTCATGAAATGTATAACCCTCTTGTGTTCTATTAAATCTTTAGTTTCCTAATTATTTTTTAGGTTAAAAGGAACCATTTCAAGAAAAGTCTAGCGACACCATCACAATTTTAGAGTTGACATGGTAGAGAAGATATATCTAGTTCAAAGTTTTCGCCATGCTACTGCACATTGCATTGAAAAAAAAGCATGATCTGATACATTCCACAATGAAGAAAAATGTTAGATGTCAAATTACCATCAACTTCGTCTTCAGTTATGTTACTGAATTAGGCTACAAAAGCACAAGGAAAATATGAGACTCATGTTATAGAAATTGTTACCTTCTGTAAGTAGTCCACTTTCCTTGATAATTCGTGACTAAACCATGAAAACCTTCACATACAACATTATACCAATTCTCTCTATATTCTTTGCATATGAATCGGTTGCCAAGGGCCAGATGCCACTCCAAGAAGAGAGAACACATATGCACGAAAATGATATTGTTGAAAATAATGCGATGATCGATCTCCACGAGTAAGGTTTTTAAGCCGGTTACTGTGTGACAGATATGTATTTTGTCTATAATATGCGGAAATAAAATAGAGTTGCGGAATAGTAAATCTAAACTAGACAGTATTTAAATGGACAAAAAGCAGTAAATAAAGTAAAAGTTAGAAGTTAAATGTTAGGTGTAAAAAACGCCATTATCAACGATAACGTGTTTTTACAATAAATAAAAGGTTAGAAGTTAGAAGTTAGATGTCTCGGTTAAATACAGTCCACATATGTTTTGGTTGTCAAGGTTCAATTCGGATGTATTGGATATTTGGTACAGTTGATTTATAACAGTTTGAATAAATCAATAACGACACGGATAATTTTAAAAGAACTTATCGATAGCTGATGAAGATGGCGTTTTCTTTGAAGCGTCGATTCTCGTTCTTTACGGTAGGATGAGGTTTGGTAGTTTTTGGTGTTTGGTGAAATGGGTTTTTGGTGTCGGTTTAATTGAGATGCACGGGGTTTTTGTATGGTGTCGGGTAGAGGTTTTGTTTGGTGTCGGGTAGAGGTTTTGTATGGTGTCGGGTAAAGGTTTTGTTTGGTGTCGGGTAGAGGTTTTGTATGGTGTCGGGTAGAGGTTTTGTTTGGTGTCGGGTAAAGTATGGGTGTAGCGGTTTTGTTTCTTGCGGTTTTGCGGTTTGATCCTCGTTGCCAAATGCAGAAATTTGAGATTCTTGAGGTTTCTGGTCGTGGGTAATATTGGTGCTTTGAAGGGTATAGTGTGGTGTATGATTTTCTGCACAAGAATGGCAAGAGGTTGAGCTTCAATTTATAGTGCTGATGAACAGCGTTCGCGTCGCGACCATATGGTCCGTCGCGTCGCGAAGGGTCTTCGCTGGTGGTCGGTGCGCTTTTTGTCGGGTCAGTGCGTCTTCGCTGGTATGTCGAGCTTTTCGTCGCGATTCCTTTTGGTCGCGTTTGCTTTTGATCGCGTCGCGAAGAATAGTGCGCTGGGTTGGTAGTCTCGCGATTAGAAAGTTGGTGGTGTCACGTTGGAGCTTCGCGATGGTTGTCTTCGCGTCGCGACAAGGATGTCCGTCGCGTCGCGATCGCTGTAGGTTTTTTTTTGGTCTTCTGTCTTTGCTCTTCTTCAAGTCGCGACCATGCCTTCTGTCTCGCGTTGAAGGCTTTGCGTCGCGACCAAGATGGTCGTCGCGTCGCGAGTGCTGTAGCACAGTGATATTTTTGTATTTTTAAGAATATTTTCTTTTTATCTTGTTCAATCTTGAATCCATGCAACCTGAAATACTGATAATATTTGTTAGAAAACATTTCGACTTATTTCAGTGATGGTCACATAAAAACATAAAAACATTATTCAACAATTTCCCCCTATGTGATCATTAATGAAATGAGGAGAAAAATGTTTGATTGAAAATTCTTGAAATTTGGATAAGACATTTATAAAACCATATCACTTGTTTTGTAAAAGGTGTGACTAGATTTTACTTATGTTTTGAAAAATGTTTGTCAAGAATATTTGTTTCTGAATCAAGGTTTCATGTTCATTTATCAAAAGGTTTTTGTATATGTACTTTCATAATATTCCTTAAGATTTTATAACATTTATAAAGACGACAAGTGATCTTAATAGGTCGATTCAGATGAACGCTCATAGGTATAACTCACACTTGACTGAGGTGTTTGTTTGTTCTGGGTGCAGAACGGGTGTATAATCACTAAAGATGAGTGATATCTCTCAGTTTGAAGGTGTTGACTTATGCTTAATATGGATTTATACCTATATACTTTAGTCACTTGGTCTTCATATTAGATAATCAATCACATAAGACTGGTTTCGGCATTACTCAGAGGGTTTCTTCATTCATGCCATTGATGTTCACTCTCTCTCCGTCGGGAAATACATGTAGAGGGGTTTAGAAATATTTATAGTGCAGTTTGCAACTAAGAATATCCAATTATGAAGGCTACAGTATCCCGGTAAGTCTTAGGTTTTGACAGCTATATTTGATAAAGCATTTGAGAATCTGTTTGTTTGGAAATTTTTGAGAGATGTCTGTCTTGATTGATTGTTGTTGTAAATCTTCCTTTTCTTTGGTGATGTGTTCACCTTTGAAAATAATGCGATGATCGATCTCCACGAGTAAGGTTTTTAAGCCGGTTACTGTGTGACAGATATGTATTTTGTCTATAATATGCGGAAATAAAATAGAGTTGCGGAATAGTAAATCTAAACTAGACAGTATTTAAATGGACAAAAAGCAGTAAATAAAGTAAAAGTTAGAAGTTAAATGTTAGGTGTAAAAAACGCCATTATCAACGATAACGTGTTTTTACAATAAATAAAAGGTTAGAAGTTAGAAGTTAGATGTCTCGGTTAAATACAGTCCACATATGTTTTGGTTGTCAAGGTTCAATTCGGATGTATTGGATATTTGGTACAGTTGATTTATAACAGTTTGAATAAATCAATAACGACACGGATAATTTTAAAAGAACTTATCGATAGCTGATGAAGATGGCGTTTTCTTTGAAGCGTCGATTCTCGTTCTTTACGGTAGGATGAGGTTTGGTAGTTTTTGGTGTTTGGTGAAATGGGTTTTTGGTGTCGGTTTAATTGAGATGCACGGGGTTTTTGTATGGTGTCGGGTAGAGGTTTTGTTTGGTGTCGGGTAGAGGTTTTGTATGGTGTCGGGTAAAGGTTTTGTTTGGTGTCGGGTAGAGGTTTTGTATGGTGTCGGGTAGAGGTTTTGTTTGGTGTCGGGTAAAGTATGGGTGTAGCGGTTTTGTTTCTTGCGGTTTTGCGGTTTGATCCTCGTTGCCAAATGCAGAAATTTGAGATTCTTGAGGTTTCTGGTCGTGGGTAATATTGGTGCTTTGAAGGGTATAGTGTGGTGTATGATTTTCTGCACAAGAATGGCAAGAGGTTGAGCTTCAATTTATAGTGCTGATGAACAGCGTTCGCGTCGCGACCATATGGTCCGTCGCGTCGCGAAGGGTCTTCGCTGGTGGTCGGTGCGCTTTTTGTCGGGTCAGTGCGTCTTCGCTGGTATGTCGAGCTTTTCGTCGCGATTCCTTTTGGTCGCGTTTGCTTTTGATCGCGTCGCGAAGAATAGTGCGCTGGGTTGGTAGTCTCGCGATTAGAAAGTTGGTGGTGTCACGTTGGAGCTTCGCGATGGTTGTCTTCGCGTCGCGACAAGGATGTCCGTCGCGTCGCGATCGCTGTAGGTTTTTTTTTGGTCTTCTGTCTTTGCTCTTCTTCAAGTCGCGACCATGCCTTCTGTCTCGCGTTGAAGGCTTTGCGTCGCGACCAAGATGGTCGTCGCGTCGCGAGTGCTGTAGCACAGTGATATTTTTGTATTTTTAAGAATATTTTCTTTTTATCTTGTTCAATCTTGAATCCATGCAACCTGAAATACTGATAATATTTGTTAGAAAACATTTCGACTTATTTCAGTGATGGTCACATAAAAACATAAAAACATTATTCAACAATTTCCCCCTATGTGATCATTAATGAAATGAGGAGAAAAATGTTTGATTGAAAATTCTTGAAATTTGGATAAGACATTTATAAAACCATATCACTTGTTTTGTAAAAGGTGTGACTAGATTTTACTTATGTTTTGAAAAATGTTTGTCAAGAATATTTGTTTCTGAATCAAGGTTTCATGTTCATTTATCAAAAGGTTTTTGTATATGTACTTTCATAATATTCCTTAAGATTTTATAACATTTATAAAGACGACAAGTGATCTTAATAGGTCGATTCAGATGAACGCTCATAGGTATAACTCACACTTGACTGAGGTGTTTGTTTGTTCTGGGTGCAGAACGGGTGTATAATCACTAAAGATGAGTGATATCTCTCAGTTTGAAGGTGTTGACTTATGCTTAATATGGATTTATACCTATATACTTTAGTCACTTGGTCTTCATATTAGATAATCAATCACATAAGACTGGTTTCGGCATTACTCAGAGGGTTTCTTCATTCATGCCATTGATGTTCACTCTCTCTCCGTCGGGAAATACATGTAGAGGGGTTTAGAAATATTTATAGTGCAGTTTGCAACTAAGAATATCCAATTATGAAGGCTACAGTATCCCGGTAAGTCTTAGGTTTTGACAGCTATATTTGATAAAGCATTTGAGAATCTGTTTGTTTGGAAATTTTTGAGAGATGTCTGTCTTGATTGATTGTTGTTGTAAATCTTCCTTTTCTTTGGTGATGTGTTCACCTTTGTCTTTATCTTTTCTTGATTTGTGTGAATACACATTGTGTAAAAGATATCTGATGTGGTTACCAATTGTGATTTTGTTGACAGCATTTGTTGGATATGACTTTGTCGTTTCTTCATTTGTCAGATTTGTTATGCCAGATGATCAGTCTTTTCTTTGAAGTGGTTTGATTGAGGATAGGGATAGGTGATATAATAGACAGTTTGTCTAATATATAAGAAAATGAAAGTATCGTCCCTGGTCATTTTGATATCTAAGCAAAAATGAGACTAGCATCACGGTATAAGAGTATAAATCCTATAAGTCATCATGAAAATACCTTTGCTCACAGAAATGAATTCCACTTAGCATTTAAAGACGAGGCACAAATTCTCACATGGGTTTGGTTTTCATCTGAATCTCCTGATCTTATGTCCCTTAATAGATAAAATCGTTATAATTGAAATAAATTCAAAGGGAATAGGAGAATGTACATAACGAAAATTTTGAGATTTTGAACCTTCACTTTAATTTAAGAATCAATATGACTGAGAACATTCATCGAGCATAAGTATCTGAAAATTTAGTCAAGAAGATGTTAATCACATGGTTTTATAAAAGCTTTTAAAAGGATAAAACTTTATTCATTTTTTTTTGTGATTTTTGATTATGTGGATGTTTTTTGAAAAATTTGGTTATTTGAATGTTTTTGGTAAATTTTGGTTTGGGGGTGAGAATGGGGTAACGAGAGTTCCCCCATAAATGATGCACTGGGATCATTTTGGATAGGTAGATTGGGATTGTTTAAAGAGGAATTTGGTTTTGGTGGTTCTCCCATAAATGATGCATTGGGATCATTTGGACAGGTGGATTGGGATTTTTTTTTTTTTTTAGGAGGGTTCTGGTTTTGGTGGTTCCCCCTCGACTGGATCCGCATCATTTTGGTTTGATTGTGAAGTTTCTGCATCGGAGGTAGTGTGGGTTTGAAGTCTTGTAGAAAGCTCTGGTTTCCTGTCGTATGCTTGGAACGGCCACTATCGATATACCATGTATCATCCTTGGGCTCTCCAGCACAAAGTACCTGCAATTAGACAGAAAGTTTAGGTACCCAAACCATGGTGGGTCCTGATTTGTTAATGGTTTTCGGTGATTTGAAATTATTATGGTTTTTGTTAATTGGACGAAGTGGTTGAGGCTTGATTTGACTTATCAGATTTTCCCAATTTAAGATTTGTTTTTGAAAACCTGTCATTTGAAACGATTTCTGTTTTTGTGAAAGGTATCCTTTATGTAATGACTTGTCTGATAACCTTTCTTTGTTTTTGGGATGAGGATGGTTTTGAAAATATTTTTGTTTTTGTGGCAAGGATGCTGGTTTCAAAGGTTTCTTTTGGGTTTGTTTGAAAACTTTGGGTTTGTCTTGTTTCTTCTGAAGAGCAATTTGTTTAGAGGTACTGTCTTTCTTGTAAAAGGAGTTTGCTCTATTCAAAAAGCCTTTAAGTTTGGAGTTTTGGTTGGTAATTTGGATTTGGTGGGTTGAAGACCTATTAGTGAAAAATCTTTTGGAAACCCTGAAATCAGTATCATCTGGGTTACAGTTGATAACTGTTTCGTCGTCTGAATTTTCCTCATTAACAGATGTGGATGGATCTGTTAGAGTTGATTCAGAGTTTTCACTGTTTGTCCTGGTTTCTTGTTTGGCTTGTTCGATTTCGAAGGATTCTCTTCCTAATCCAGGTCTGTAATTCGTATCGATTTTGCCAGATCCTAAGGATGTTGCTTTGATGAAAATATCATCACTTAGCTTTCTAGCAAGATTGATAGAATCCAGTTTTCCTTGAAATCTTTGATTCTCGGATTCAAGAAGTTTGATTTGTTTTGAAAAATCATCTAATTTCAGAATCAAACTAGAGTTTATGTCAGTTAAATCTTGAATTTTTAGTTTTAACTGAAGGACTTCTATTTCTAAGGCATCTTTTATTTCAGATGGAAAAACAGATTGAATTTTTATTTCCAAGTCCTTTTTTTGTTTTAGAGCTTCATTTAATTGATCTAAGACGTGATTATATTCTTCTGATTTTCGTTCGACGTCTCTTTCAAGTTTATCTCTAGTCTTTGTTGATTCTCCAAATCTGAGTTGCAAGGTTTGTAATTCAGATTTGTAGATATCAGATTTGACTATTGTGTCATGATATAGTTTGAGATCAGCTTTCAAACTGTTCTCAATCTTAGTCATGTGGGACTCAAATGGTGTTCTTGAAAGACCAATTTCTGAGATCATAGACCATACCTGATCGATGACATATGGAGCTCTTGAGTAGGTTGTGGAAGACATTTTTGGGTTGTGTTTTTTTTTTTTTTTTTTTGAAAATTTTAAGATTTTTAATTTTTTTTTAATTTTTTTTTTTTTTTTTAAAATAATTTTTTTTTTTTTTTTGAAAGGATTTAGAACAAGTGATATTAAAATGAAATTTTTAAGGAAAACTTATTGGTTGGTTATAAAAACGCTACACAAATAAAGTTCTCGACAAAAATTTCAAACTAAATCACACGAGCTCTGATACCAATTGTTGAAAATAATGCGATGATCGATCTCCACGAGTAAGGTTTTTAAGCCGGTTACTGTGTGACAGATATGTATTTTGTCTATAATATGCGGAAATAAAATAGAGTTGCGGAATAGTAAATCTAAACTAGACAGTATTTAAATGGACAAAAAGCAGTAAATAAAGTAAAAGTTAGAAGTTAAATGTTAGGTGTAAAAAACGCCATTATCAACGATAACGTGTTTTTACAATAAATAAAAGGTTAGAAGTTAGAAGTTAGATGTCTCGGTTAAATACAGTCCACATATGTTTTGGTTGTCAAGGTTCAATTCGGATGTATTGGATATTTGGTACAGTTGATTTATAACAGTTTGAATAAATCAATAACGACACGGATAATTTTAAAAGAACTTATCGATAGCTGATGAAGATGGCGTTTTCTTTGAAGCGTCGATTCTCGTTCTTTACGGTAGGATGAGGTTTGGTAGTTTTTGGTGTTTGGTGAAATGGGTTTTTGGTGTCGGTTTAATTGAGATGCACGGGGTTTTTGTATGGTGTCGGGTAGAGGTTTTGTTTGGTGTCGGGTAGAGGTTTTGTATGGTGTCGGGTAAAGGTTTTGTTTGGTGTCGGGTAGAGGTTTTGTATGGTGTCGGGTAGAGGTTTTGTTTGGTGTCGGGTAAAGTATGGGTGTAGCGGTTTTGTTTCTTGCGGTTTTGCGGTTTGATCCTCGTTGCCAAATGCAGAAATTTGAGATTCTTGAGGTTTCTGGTCGTGGGTAATATTGGTGCTTTGAAGGGTATAGTGTGGTGTATGATTTTCTGCACAAGAATGGCAAGAGGTTGAGCTTCAATTTATAGTGCTGATGAACAGCGTTCGCGTCGCGACCATATGGTCCGTCGCGTCGCGAAGGGTCTTCGCTGGTGGTCGGTGCGCTTTTTGTCGGGTCAGTGCGTCTTCGCTGGTATGTCGAGCTTTTCGTCGCGATTCCTTTTGGTCGCGTTTGCTTTTGATCGCGTCGCGAAGAATAGTGCGCTGGGTTGGTAGTCTCGCGATTAGAAAGTTGGTGGTGTCACGTTGGAGCTTCGCGATGGTTGTCTTCGCGTCGCGACAAGGATGTCCGTCGCGTCGCGATCGCTGTAGGTTTTTTTTTGGTCTTCTGTCTTTGCTCTTCTTCAAGTCGCGACCATGCCTTCTGTCTCGCGTTGAAGGCTTTGCGTCGCGACCAAGATGGTCGTCGCGTCGCGAGTGCTGTAGCACAGTGATATTTTTGTATTTTTAAGAATATTTTCTTTTTATCTTGTTCAATCTTGAATCCATGCAACCTGAAATACTGATAATATTTGTTAGAAAACATTTCGACTTATTTCAGTGATGGTCACATAAAAACATAAAAACATTATTCAACAGATATCAACTCAGCACAACTATCTATGAATAAATCAATAAGAGACCAAAATAACCAATTATAAACAAAACCCACAGACGTTATCATTTAAACACTCACATGTGCATACCTTTTCATATTGTTTTTATTAAAATGTGGTCTGTGGAGGACAGTAACATCTTTTCATAACCAAAGAACTGCGCTCATTTCCAACACCTTTGTAGGTGAAGGGCAGTTTGGATATTTGGTATGGTTGTTATGCAAAAATGAGTACGGAGACCCTGTTTTTATGCAGAAAATTGAAAATCCGTCACATAAATATCATATTTATAAAAGAAACAAAAAAAAAAAAAGAACTAACCAACCATAATTCACCCTGTACCTAAAGCATGGGCTTAACAACAGACTAAAATCGATTAATGGGAAATAAATAAACTGAAATTAAATTTATGGAAATATCATACATTGTACTCTTTTAAAGCAATCCAATTCAAAGGAGATAAGGAAAAATTGAAGAAAATTTTAAACTTAAAACCTGATGTACACTGTCTATCTCTCGCCATGCTTGCTTTTTGTTGTAGGTATTGTATCCAACCATGAAATTATACTCCTTTATTTCAATCTCATTGTAGTATGGCATCGATGTAGTATGGTAACTGGTTGGATCTACAAACAAAAGATTGACAGATGCAAAAGGAATTACTTATTAGGACAAAAAGAGGGAACATAATTAGGACTCCGACAAACACAAATCATTATGTCTCTAATAGAAGATGAATAAAATAATACCTTTCATGATCTTCGATTAAAAGTTGTTGAATAATCTTAAATCACAATCGGTGGGAGCAAGTTACAACTCCAATAAGCCTAACCAAGGATTGTGCGGAGTAAATTATGACATAAAAGGAACATACCCGTTTCCGATTACCGACACTGCCTCCGGTGATGAACTTTGGCGCCGATTAGTACAGAACAGCACGAGAAATTGCAACAGGCGAAAGATGAAGATGAGCGGGTGGGGATGATGAAAAGCGGTGGTAGATAGTCATGCAAGAAGAGGGTGGTGTCGGTGGGGAAGCGATGAGGAGACGATGTTGATGAAGGGGACGAAGCGGAACGGAGATAGAGAGCAGTCGGTGGGTAAGGGTGCAATCGGTGGAGGTGGAGAAGATAGAAGGTTCGGGATATAAAACCCTGAGGACCCAAATAAGGATCCGACCCGAGACACGACCCGCGTGTCACAAAACAAAAAAAAAAACGTACACCACATTGACAAAAAATACGGCAATTGATTAATAGATAAATATCATCGATTACATAATTCTTTTTCATAATATTTCATATTCGTGAATTCAAAATAAAGAAACTACATGGGTGCAATGATTAAATATTAACGAATTCTTAAATTTTAATTTTGCTAGTTTTAATTAATATTTAATTATTGACTTCATAAAATTTAGATATTCTAACATATTCTTTTACTAATAAAAAAACGTTTTATATTTATGTAAAATTCAAAGATCACGTTTAACATGTAACTATTGCAAACTGTAACTTACATTTTTATTTTTACAGAAAAATAATAAAAAAAATATATCATATGAAATATCTAACTTTATACGATTTTCTTTTATATGCAATATCAAAAGTGAAAAAGAAAATGCAACAAAAATTAGAAGTGCGTTCATATCAAGGCGAAAGAAAATATGAATACGTCACTACTATTGGCAAAAGTACTATATTCCCTACATTGATAACGATAGTAAATTACATTATTATTTTATATAGTATGTCCTTAAAAAATCCAAATGAAAACTACAAAATAAATATAATTAGCTATTACATAATTGAATCTTCTACACCAAGGGAGAGGATTTTATTTTATTTTATTTTATTTTTTTTGTAAAACGTAAAAGGAAGAAAAGCTAATTTTCTTCTCACCTTTTATTAAGATTCAACTTATTGTACAATACATAATTATAAATTACAAGCTACCACGTGTGATGTCAAAAAAATATGGTCTCCAAGAAAAATACACAATTACAACGGAGCTCGTTTCACAAGCCCTCAGAATCCAATGTGGATTTTGATTTTTGAGAAACAAAGTAATCTCAAACCTCGTACTTGCATAGGTTCTCAAATCCCATGTATTCATGTTGTTGAATTTTATCAATCATGTTTGAAATTCCAACTCCACCTGTTAAAACAAAATACATGTGGTTGTAAGAAAAAAGATGGTCTCAATCATATTTAATATATTAATTATTTATGAAAATAACATCACACTTGAGAAAATGGAAGGAAAAAAAATGAGTGGACTTGATGAGAAAACATCATTTTCATAACTTTTTCTGACATGTTGTCTCTCTATTATTAAGTTTTGTCTACATTAAGAATGTGTTTGATAGTTTGAGTCCTGAATGAATAAGAGGTCTGACTCCAGTAAAATTATTTTGTTGCTGACTCGGTCAGACGTGTATGAACTCGGTCAGATGTGATTTTTAGCTTATCAAACGCCCGGACTCGGACTGAGTCAGACATCAGGTCCGGTCAGACGCAAATCAAACACAGCTTAAGTGAAAAAGAAACAGTATATGAAAAAAACCAACAAACTTACCTAACGAGATTGCACTAACGAATATTGTGAACGCGAGGATGAATATAATTAAAGATGCGCGCCCAAGAATAATAATTATTCTTCTCACGACATGTTGCCCAACAAAAGCGGCAATCGTTGCAACCACGAGGAAGTAGAATGCTGTAAAGTACGTGCAAGAATTAGCAACGTACTTGTATTTTTTTTAACCAAGAGTAGCAACATTCTTGCATTTATCAACTGATAATAGCAATACGTATCCTAAAACTTACCATAAGGAACTGGGAACCGCTTCAGAAGATAATATTCCACAACCGACATCGATGAAGAGAACATCATTGCGAAAGTTGCCGTTGCACTTGAAACCTATACACAAAATGTTTCAACAACTTTAACACTATTTTCAAAAACCATAAAAAAAAAAATAACGGAATAACTAAATAAACACCCCATTTTACTTTATATACACCTCTATTCAAAGTCAACTTATTTTTATTTGTTGAAACTTGGGAAAATTAGATACCTGGGGAGGTATTCCGAGCTCCAAGAAGAGTGGGCCCATGATAAAACCGCCACCTAGACCAAGTAAACCGCCAACCATGCCAGCTAAGACGCCACACGCGCAATACAGTATTAATTGGCCAACTTTAAGGTGGGTGTCCGAATCTCCCTTTGATGATATCTTTCTAGATCCATTGTATAAGCTTATAGCCTCATACCCCGATACCCCAAAAGAAACCGGAATCTAAAAAAATACAAAATTACGTTAGTTTGTTTTTTTTCTGTATTTTGTCCTTTTTTTTTTAAAAAAAAAAAGCATAATAGTTAAATGGCTAAATTGATAATATGATAAAAGTAAAGATTCTTGAAGATACCTGCATTAGGTTCAGCACCCAATATAATACAGAGCAAGTGGTTGTATATGTCTGTTTCATCAATACAAAGAAAATTGAAAGTTAATGGGATTTATAAGAAAAAAATTAATTTAAAAAAAGTTTTTTTTTTTATAGAGAACCTTAGCAATTTGTAGTGCAAGAAATGCAACCCAAACAATACAAAGAAGCGCTAATTCCTTCCAGCAAACATTCTCCCAAACGGTGACCTAAAAAAATATTAAATTTTATAAAAAAGTTTCCCAAATAAAACTCGTGTTTATTAAATATTAAATATTAACCTCTTCTTTTAATGCTGCTTCGGCTTTTGTTTCGTTGCTGGGCCCACCAGGGAGAAACTTGTAATCTACCGCATCAGCTCCTAAATTAATAATTATACTTAGTTTTGTTAAACAAGGATGAAAGTAATTATAATATAATCCAAGTGTTTTTTTTTTTTTTTTTTACAATTTCGGTAACATTAAAAGAAAGTTGAATCAACACACACCGTTTGGCTCCATGCGCTTAGCCGCCTCCTGAAAATAGTAAAAAAAAAATATTTTTTTTTTTGAACATCAAAAAATAATAATTTTTTTGAACATCAAAAAACTAATAAAAATATTACATTTTTCATAATGGTTTCCTTTTTCCATGTATCAACACCTCTACAAAAGGCCTTTGTGGATGTGCCTGCAGGTTTTTAGTATGTAATATATATCATTTGATGAATAACCATATAACAAGAAATAAAATTATACAAAAAAAAAAAAAATTAATACCTATAAATAGAACAATTAAGAGGACTGTGACCATCCAATCAGCAAAAATAACATTGAAGGAAACTCCAATACTAATTCCCAACATTAACATTGGTTGGATAAGAACTGCCAGGTCATAGTCAATGATTGGCATATCAAGTGTTGGATGTCTTAATTTAAGATTGTAGTAAACCGTTGAAGCAGCCGCACCCATAATCATACCTACAAAACACAACCAACAGATATACAGAACAGAACAGTACAGAACAGAACAGAACAGAACAGAACAGAACAGAACAGAACAGACTGTCGTGTGTTATGCATGGGGACTGATGTCAATGGAACAAAGATTGCAAATTTTGTTCCACCCAAAAAGAATTTGATGAAGGTGGGAGAGCGACTTGTATGAAATCTCTCTTTGGTGAAAAAAGACGTAAATGCCCTTGTGTCTTACATTTTGAAATGGCGGTTGCGGATTTAGGATCAAACCCTATAATGAGGGTAAGCATAGGTACGAATATACCACCACCTCCAACACCGCCTACACTCCCAAAAGCTGCTCCACAAAAACCAATAAAGCTACCAACCACAATTTGCCACCCAAATTCCATTTCCTGTGAAACACAAATATGATAAGAATGAGAAGGGCATTTACGTCTTTTGTACAAACAAAAGATCGAGACTGAGACTTGGTTCCCACCTTGTTCCTCCATTTTGGGTGGGAATAAAAATTACAACTTTTGTCTCATTGACATCGGTCAGTATAGATTTACATATTTATATGATATGTTTAATAAACCGTAGTTTTCATATTATTTATTTATGAAATTTGTGATGAATCTTGTGGTTGTATACGAAGGAAATTTTTAAAAATACTCTAATAATTCAAGAAGATTGGTTTAAATTAAAAAATAGGTTTCGTTAGATTAAATAAAGGGTTGTGCTATAAATACCCCATTACATTTTGTACCCCTAGACACCTATCAAATCAAAATGTATAAACCCTCATTGATTTGACTAATTGATTTGTTTTATTCTTTTTTTGTCTTTTATGGTCTTTTCCTTTATTATTATTATTATTATTATTATTAAATTATATTTATTATTAATAGTTTTTATAAAATTATAACCGTTCGTGTTTATTGATAATTTAATGCCTCCTTTTTTTGTCGTTCAAATTTATTCAGTCGTTTATAAACCAAGTGATTGTATGTATAATTTATTCTTTATAAAATCCTTCAGGTTTATACCGTTTGTCGGTAATTGGAATTCACGTTATTATTAGCCAAAAACCGTCATTCTTGATCTGTCGACCCAGTTGTACACCATCTTTGTTTGTCCAGGCTTGTGCGTGCGTACAGATAAGAACATTCTGCTGAATGAGAAACATTGTATAATGTTCGACTAAATGTTTATCTTCGCTATCCAGATAATGCATCGTGTAATTTTAATATTGGACCAAACTTTGCATTGTTATTATTATTATTTATATTGTTATTTTTTATACATTCGTTCGAATTTAACATAACCGTTTTGATATAATTTGAGATAATTTTATAAAATTATAAACGTCGTTCGTTGTGTCGTAATTACTTTAAAAAACTATTGTTTATTGTTACTAAAATGTAAAAATTATAAAAGCATTAATTTGACATTCGTTCAAATTTGACATAATCGTTTTGATATAATTTGACATAATTTTATAAAATTATAAACGTTGTTCGTTGTGTCGTAATTACTTTAAAAAAAACTATTGTTTATTGTTACTAAAACGTAAAATTATAAAAGATAAATTCATTATTATTGCTATTCTAATAATAATAATAATAATAATAATAATAATAAATCAAATATCAAATACTATTAATAAAAGAAAATAAAATAGAAAAGGAAAACACAACAAATAAACAAAATAGATAAAAGACAAAAAAAACAAAAAATCAAATTAAGGGGATACAACTAGACTATATGGGTATGTATAGATTCACCCTTAAATAAACTGTAAGGAAATCCATGTAAAAGGAATAAAGTATTCGTGTTGTTATTTTGGTGATGAATGACAACTTTGAAAAGTCAAAGGGTCTTACAGGATCACTGTCACGTGTTTGGTTATCTGTTTTTGTATTTAAGCGTGAGGGACTTATCATATACAGCTAATATGAAGTACCAGACAAGTTATAGTGGAGTAGTTCGTAATATATGCTGCATCAGTTGCTTATCATTTTGGAACTTATTGCATAATTTTTTTTAATTATTAATATAAAACAAATATTATACTATTTTCATAATATGTATTATTAAATTGCCTTTTGTTTTTTTATAATATAATATAATATAATATAATAACTATGTTAGAAGACTATTGCCTTTTGTTTTTTAACGAGTAACACAATAATAATATGCCTGTAAAAAGGCTTTCATGTTTTAAACACTTTTTTGCATATTTTGATGAGTGGTGACATGGTACTAATATGTGAACATGCATAAAATATAAAAATACCAATCATTGCAATAAAATATTTAAAGTTGATATGGTTGGTCTTTAAGTTTACATAATGAATGCAAGAAATTTCAGAGTTTTTAAAAGATAAAGATTCAACTACTATCAATTATGCCCCAAGTAGATTCATTGCATTATTTAACATGAAGAATTAAGAAATAATGGGCCCTACTTTTATGTTATCTCAGATCGACTCTGATTAATTAAATAAAGAGAAGTTATGTCTTTCAATGATTCTATCTGTTTATTAAACAAAAAATTAAATATTGCAATGATGTTAGAAAGAAACGGCAAGCAATGTACCTCTTACCACATATTATTTAAAAATTGGGATGATGTAGATAGTAGATACAGCAAGCAATGTACCTCTTACTACATCTTAATGGTTGTGTATCAATTGTTTCCAAAAAGATGAGTCTTTGAACAAAATTACTTGAAAGAAATTGCAATTAAGGTTTAATGAAACAATCTGTTCTTAGAATGTATGTTCAAAAGTAACAAAACTAAGAATTAAGAAAAAGGGGTTTCTAATTTAAGGAAGGAACAATGGTAGTTGAAAGTGCAATAAATGTAAAGTAAATTCTGAAAAGCGCAATTTGGAACTAACTTATTAGAATCTGCAATTTGTATATTCGCTATTCGGTAAAGTACACACATAGAAAACCTGGAAAAGGGAAGAAACTCCATGGAAGAAGAGAAATAGACAAGAAGAAACTTACAGGCCAAACATGCTGATAACCAGATCCATCTGTTTGAAACAAGTAATTCGCCAATTTCACAAAATAACCTAAACTCAAATCACCGTCGACGTCCGCCGCCGCTGCCGCTGCCAAATCTTTTTTCATTCCGCTTCTGTCAGCCGAAGCGAGCATCGAAGCTGTCACGACGCTAATTACAGTCACCGTTATGGATCTCATGATCCTCCATCTTTTGAACCCATTTTCCGCCATTTGATTCAAGTAATTCGAAAGCCCTACGAAATACTCGAATTCAAAAACGCAAACACTTCTTTCTGTATATGTCCGTCGGAAATTTGACTCAACCTACCACTTTCGTTCTTCTCTGTCTCTCAATTGAGACTTCTCAATTGAACAGAGCAACGAAATTCGAAAACCAACGATTAAATCACATCAAACTCCCAAATAAACACTCGAAGATTTGTTGGTTTTAAGCCAAAAGAGTACTGCGTGTATATCTCTGTGTGTGTATGTGTGTGTGAGAAGGGGATTTGGTGATAATTTATAAAGGAACCATAAAATGTTGTGGAGGCAATTACGCAGGCATGGGCTTGTTAAACGAAGGATGGTGAAGTGCAAATACAATAAATAGGAGGGTGAAGTGTGTCAATATGATATTGTAGAAGGGGTAAAGCAAAACATTATGTAGATTTCACACATGCGTTTATTCGTTTACACGACAGCGTACTATTGGCCTGTGTAGATGTGTTAAAGTTTTTTTTTGTACATTAGTGAAGTTGTCAAAAATGAACATCACCAACGTGGTGTATTACTCTATAAATTATTTATAAAATTTTATGGATAAACAAATAGCTATTAATGGTGTATTAACGTTGTGAAGACATATCAACTATTTATAATATTTATTTTAATGTTTTATAGTTTTTTAATCCAAAAAGTTATTTAACTTTTTATACTTTTAATATGTGAAAACTGTTAACAACCATAATGTTTTATAGTTTTTTAATCCAAAAAGTTATTTAACTTTATACTTTTAATATGTGAAAACTGTTAACAACCATTAATGTTGATATGGATAGCACAGTGGTGGACAAAGAAAACCATTTTTTTTTAAATCTATATCCGCTTCGAATCGGTCCTCTAAAAAATCCGGTTTAGATTAATTTTATCCATCGGATAAGGAAAAAAATAGAAAATCAGATTTGTCCCACCGATTTTTTTTTGGTTTCAATGAAATATGTTTTAACGATAAAATTTTGTCCATTACTTCTTTATAATGCTTGTCCATATAAGTATTTGGAGGTATTCCAAAAAAGGTTTCAATTTTAAGATCTTAAATGACCACAAACACCATATATAAAGTTAATATTACAAAATGCCATTTTGACGTTTTAATAAATTTCAAATGAGCGAAAACTAATCTACCGCAATGGCAATGCCATGGGTTAAGCATATTAGGTCGTTTTTGATCTAACTAAATTTTTTTATAAAATTCTGACACCAAAATCAAGTTTTACGAAAGGTAGTGGGGAAAATAGGATTTTTTTAATGGATTTTGTAAAACCTAGTTTCTAAGGGTGGACCGCCCATTAGGTCCAAGCCGAACAACGATATACCAAGAGTCAGACCGACTGAAGACACATTTTAGGCCCAAATTAATGTTGAAGCACCAAAAACATCCCGCCTGAAATTAACAAATAATCGTTTAACACCATGATCACCTGCAAAAAGAACAAACATGATGAAGGCACAAACACTGTATAAAGTGACAGACACCGTATAAAGTGACAGACATTGTCCCCTCCTCAAACACTATAAATATCTCCTCCATGGGAGGTATTAACAAGTAACTATTCACTCTTATTTTCTCTCGAAAATCTCAATTAAACTCTCTTAAGTAACACTCCCTTAACTTGGGCATCGGAGCATAATCTCGGGACACAACCTCGGAATACAATTGATCCCAACTTTCTCTTTGTGATCAACAAGTCTTATAACTTTCCTCATAAGTAAGAAGGTTCCAACTCTCTATCATCCATACTCCAAACCTCCCCCTCTAGGACTTGGTTGCATCATTGGTGCCATCTGTAGTGATAACCATCATGATCACGAAGCATGGGTGACAAGTAAAAAGGTAATACAAATCCAAGCCTTTGAAGCTACCCCAATAGCCGACTTTCTAGGATTGACACATGTAAGAACTTTGGTACCCATCTTCCCAAAACTAGAAGCAAACACCACATCCCCTAGATGTAGAATCAAAAGTTCAAGATATCAGTACCACAAAGACATTGATGTATCTTACGCTAGTCGGGAACCAATCGACGAATTATACTTCGATGATACGGATCCAATCCCCACACACTGTTGCGGAATTGAACCATGCTTCAAACAACCACCAGATCCGTGGAAAGACGATCTATGGGGTCGACATTCTCAATGGTAAGCTTCACAAGAAATAACATATGACCCCTAGGCTAAATCTTCCTACCATTCATCATTTTGAACAAAGTAGGTCTAGGAAAAAAGACAGTCCTTGTTAAGGGTGTCAAACCTTACAAATGAGATAGGAAATATATATAAATATGTCCAGAGAAATACTACTATACTACACTAAAATATAGTACAAGGCAAGCAGGGTCGAACCATAGGGACACGGGAATAAAGGTTTACACCTGTTTGCACGAGGTATAAAAAGTAACACAATGAGGTTTTGCGATTGTAATGTAAAAAAAGACAAAAGTGAATAACTACAAACTAATTGAATTTGTAACAATAATTACAACGAGTCTAGTTCTAAGTTCTTGATGTTTACCATGCAAGATTGATTATGTATTAATGTTGTCTACAATTTGCAATCCTAATTTGGAGTTAAAAAGCATAGATGCATTCTTATGTCTTTTACTTGTCCAGGTTGAAACGACCAAAATTTATAATATAAATATGTAAACTAAAATGTGTGTAATTTAAATGTTATATGTAAATTTTATGAGAAATTATAGTTGTGAGGGTAATTAAGTCATTTTACCATAAAAAGGGTAAATTTGTCATTTGACCATATGCAGAAATTATCATAAAAATTTATTTATAGTTTAGGACCAAAAATGTGAGAAATTAGAGTCTATGTAAAGATAATTGATTTTGGTGGCCAAAGTTCAAGGAAGTGAACTTGAGGGACCAAAACTGTAAATATAGAAAATATAAAAATGAGAAAAATATCTCATAAATCATCACAAAATCAGTAGAGAGTTCGAGAGAGAGCTAGAGAACTGGAGACACGGGAGATTTCAAGCTCACGAAGAATTGAAGCAAGGAATTAAGAATTGAACACTTGGAATTGGTGATTCCAAGCTTCTAAGGTAAGTATTCCAAGTTCTAACCTAGATTTTTCTTGATGGGTTTTTATGGAAACTGAAATTTGTAATTTCAGTCATGAATCATGTAGTTTAAATGGCTTAACACTTCCAGTAAGTCATGCTAAAAGGACTTAATTCAAGAATATGGAAGTAGGTTGCTATTTTTCAAGAATTGAGATTTTGATCAAGAACCCTAGATTGTGAGTTCTTGTGATTAACTTGATTCTAATGGTTTAAAACTTGAAGTAAATGAAGGGTTTTGGTCTTGGAACAAACCCCTATCGATTAAGCAGAGTAATAAGTACTTAATATGAGAAAATGGAAATTTGTAGCATAAAAATCGGGAAATTCTGGGCTGCTGATTAGCAGGCGCGACGCGCCCCTCACCTTGGCGCGATGCGCCATCGCGGCAGAGTGAAATGTAGTTTTGCTTCAAAGTCCCCTGCCAAGTGAATTTTGGTTTTTGAGATTTGGACCTATACTTGTTCAAATGAACCCAAATTTTGAACATAGGTCCAATATAGTCCAAAACTTCACAGAAAATTTTCAGAATCGAAATACGACCCTATGAGGGTACTGTAGTAAAATACGTATAATATACGTTTTAATTAAAGTTGGTCATTCAAAAGTTTTACACTTGTTTTGACCATTAATGGTATAATAAGGACTCTAATATGTTATAGAGTCAATTAGAATGTAAATTAATGTATCATATACTACATATAGGTGCAAGTCAAATAATTAGACACCGAAAGGGTAAAGAACCGAGGGACGTCTAATCGACTTCTCAAGAGTTATAAGGTGAGTACATGTAGTATTTTTATCCATTTTGGGATACATGGCAAGCAAGTAAGTATTTTTCAGATTTCCATATAATATTTCTATGTGTGAAAATATTTGCAAGAATGTTTTATTTCCTAGTTTATATGGAAAGTAAGCTGCTATATTTGAAAGTATGATTTTGGCGATAGCCTAGATTATGGTAAAAGCATGTTTAAGTCTAAATCTTGGCATTTAGCCATTATGTGTACAAGTATTGTTTCAGTTTTCAGAAAGTATTTTTATATATGACTGGTATTGTAGCTAGCAATGTTAGTAAGGGAACTATGTTCCAACCTACCCGGGTTAGGTAAGGAGTCTACTGGGGATAACCCCTTCGCGAAGTAGGCTGCCTCAGCACTTCTACCGTGAGGATTGATCCGTTCTTTCTAGCTGTAGAGACTTGGGGAATCACTTATAGTGATTAAAGCCCTAAGTATAAAAATCCAGCAAGTTTATAAAATCAGTCAAAGAAAGAAGCTAGTTTTGAAAGATATAAAATGATTTTGAAAGATAAAAGAATTATAGTATATTAATACTCAAAAGTTTTTGCGAATGTTTATATTATGAAATTTTTATAAAAGGAGATTAAATGTTTGAGTCTAAAACTCATGTAACTCACGAGACATTCTTGTCTTACGTATTCTATTTTTATGCCATGTATTCCAGGTTCAGGTACAAAGTTGTAAGATAGTTGGAGTTGCGAAATAAATCCTAGGGTGCAAAGGAGTGGAGCTGGATATAGCTTCCATGTATTGGTATTTGATTGAATCCATTTCCCTTAAACTTATGGTTGTTTGATATGTAATTGTAACACTCCCTTGTGGTATTTAAACAAGTACAATGGTTTTTGTTGAACTGTATTTTGTAAAATATGCTTTTATGTAATATAAATGGTTTGTAAAAATTGGGGTGTTACAAGTTGGTATCAGAGCCATAGTTTAAGCGAATTAGGATTGGATCATTCCACACCTAGGCTTAGACATATGAAATAGTCAGTTAGAGTGAGTCACATAATTTTTGTGTCTTAAGGAATTAAGACATTATTAGTTAATGGAGTTATATGGGTATATTATGAGTTAAAAGTAGCTAATTAATACTAGTAAACAGTGGAACCAAGCGGAACATTGGGAACAACATGTGTAGGTGATTATGGTAATATGGGCCCGTATTATCATAATCACAGGACACGTATTGAGTCTAGTGTGGCCGCGAGGGAATACTGGGAAACTGGTGGAAAAGTAGTAAATTTATATTATGAAATACTAAAGTACTTGAAATTTTATAGCAAGATGCGAACTAGAAGTGGTCAAGGATCGTATGCGGAAAATCCAGATCCTAATGCAAGACCTCCTATTCCTCCTCGACCGCCCCAAGCCCTTGATGATGACAATTCTAGGGGTGAGGCTAATCCACCTCCATTGACCTTGGAGGCAATCCAGAAGTTATTACACGACTCTCAATTACAAACCAGACAAGAAATGACTCGCCTTCTAGATGAACGATTAGGCGAAAGATCTAAATCACAAAATGAAGATAGTGAGAAAAGTGTGGCTCCTGAGGGTACCAACCCAACACAGAATTCTTCTCAGGGAGACTCTTCTTCCAAATCGCAGCCACAGTTCAAGACTAAAGGGGCGTGTACTTTTAAGGACTTTATGTCCTGTCGGCCCAAGGAGTTCAACGGGGAGATGGACCCGCGAATAACTATTCGATGGGTGACTGAAATGGAACAAGTTCTTCGCATCTGCCGTTGTGAAGAGGATATGAAGGTAGGATTTGCTTCTCAAATGCTAAAGGCGGAAGCTCTTAATTGGTGGAATACTCTCCGCCGAACCAAGGGAAGTGAGTTTATTGATGCGTTGTCTTGGGAGGAGTTTGTTCAGCGGTTGAAAGGCAAGTTCTGTTCAGCTAGGCATCGGGAGAACTTGGCCAATGAATTCTTTGCTCTTGCAAAGGAAAAACAGACAGTTGATGAGTACACTAAAAAGTTTTGTGAGATGTTGCCGTTTTTGGAAGATACATTACCGACTGAGGCTGGAAGGATAAATCGGTATGTCAATGGGTTGCCGGGGGACTACTCATTGGAAGTTGGCAAAGCTACTACTCTCGATGAAGCCATTAAATCTGCGGCTAGAGTTAAGAGTATGATAGAGAAAAAGGCCAAGGAACGACAAGCTTTTGGGGAGAAGCGAAAGTCTTCAGGAATCTCTGGAGCAAACAAGAAGAGTCGTTTTTCATCGGGGTTTTCTAAGCAAAGTGAGGTTAAAGAATGTAAGAAGTATGGAAAGAGGCACAGTGGAGAATGCAAGAAGGGCACTAGTGGGTGCTACAAATGTGGTCTTCCGGGCCACCAAGCCAAAGATTGCAAAGTGAAAGATGTTAGCGAAGTGGAATGCTACAACTGCCACGAAAAAGGCCATTACAGTACCAATTGTCCAAAGAAGAAGAATGAAACATTAGTTTCCACTGCAAGTAATAAAAAGACGGAGCCGGCAAAGACGAAAGGGAGAGCGTTTCAGATGACCCTAGAAGAGGCCAAAGAGGATCAGGACGTGGTGGCAGGTACACTCATTGTAAACTCACAACCTGCTTATGTTCTTTTTTATTCTGGAGCACATTTCTCTTTTGTGTCCCATGAATTTCGTGAGCGTCTGAATATACCAATGAAACCGTTAGATGATACTTGTGTAATAGAAGTCGCGAATGGAGAGTTAGTTACGGTACGTCATGTGTATGAGAAATGTCCAATTGAGATTAATGGGCGAATCTTAAAGGCTGATTTGTTACCTATCGGGATTAAAGGATTCGATATTGTTATTGGGATGGATTGGCTCGGAACTCATAATGCTAAAATCCTCTGCGAAAAACGAATGGTATCGATCAAATTGCCTGATGGTAGCAAAGTCTACATATATGGGGAACGTCGGAAGAACATGCAAAGTCTCATTACTGCTATTAAGGCCCGTAAATGCATCCATAAAGGGTGTGAATCGTTTATCGCTTATGTGATGAATGCGAAGAAAGAGAAGCAGAAGATGGAGGATATAAAGGTGGTTAATGAATTCCCTGAAGTTTTTCCTGATGACTTACCTGGGTTACCACCCATTAGGCAAGTCGAATTTCGCATTGACCTGGTCCCTGGAGCAAGTCCCATTGCTCGTGCGCCATACCGTCTTGCTCCTACAGAGATGAGAGAACTTATGTCTCAGTTGCAAGAACTTCTCGACAAGGGATTTATTCGTCCCAGCTTTTCTCCTTGGGGAGCTCAAGTGTTATTTGTCAAGAAGAAGGATGGTACCATGCGTATGTGTATAGATTATCGTGAGCTCAATAAGGTGACAATCAAGAATCGATACCCTTTGCCACGAATTGATGATTTATTCGATCAGTTGCAGGGAGCTAGTTATTTCTCTAAAATTGATCTTCGTTCTGGATATCATCAAGTACGGGTGAAGGATGAAGATGTATGCAAGACTGCATTCCGAACTAGATATGGTCACTATGAATTTTTAGTGATGCCATTCGGCCTCACTAATGCCCCAGCTGTGTTTATGGACCTTATGAATAGGGTCTGTAAACCTTTTCTTGACAAATTTGTTATCGTTTTCATCGACGATATTCTGGTTTATTCGAAAAGTGAAGCGGAGCATGAAGTGCACTTACGTGAAGTGTTGTGTACTTTGAAGAATGAACAGTTATACGCGAAGTTGTCAAAGTGTGACTTTTGGTTGCGGGAAGTTCAATTTCTGGGTCATGTTGTTTCAGCTGAAGTTATTAAAGTGGATCCAGCAAAAATAGAAGCGGTAATGAAATGGGAGCCACCGAAGACACCTACAGAAGTTAGGAGTTTTCTTGGGTTAGCCGGTTATTACCGACGGTTTATTCAAGATTTTTCTAAAATAGCAGTGCCATTGACTCAGATAACCTGGAAAGAGGTGAAGTTTGTCTGGGGAGAAAAACAGCAAGAAGTGTGACATCCGCCTAAAATGGATTCGGTTCAACCCAACCCAATTGGGAATTTAATAAACCCTACTCGAGATTTCTTGACGCTAATAGGATCAAAACACATACAATACGATATAAATTGACGTTAATAGCAATATAGCATAGTATAACGTTATAACTATAATCAAATTAAATTATGATACCATATTAAAATAAAATCAAAGTATGATGCTCTAATTAAATTAAAAGAATCAAACTTGAATGCTATAATTAAACTTCAAATCAAAGTAGATTGTTATAATCAAATAATAACCTTTTTTTTATAAAACTCTATTTTTATAAACTCTACATTAAATTTTATAAAATTTTTATATTAATTAGTGTATTACATAGAGATGCTTGTGCTAGTGGAAAATTATGAAGACCACCAAAAGCCAAAAGTTATTCCCATGGTCTCCCACTCACACCTCTCATCATCTTTCCTTTCATTTTTCTCCCAAAACATTATTCTCATCACCACTCAAACCCTCTCTATTCTTTCTCTCACTCTCAATCTCGAAATTCTTCCTAGAAATCTTCATTTTTCAGCCAAGAACACTTCAATATACTCAAATCTCCATCCCTTTTGAAGCATGCATCAAGGTATGTTGTTAAAAGTTCCAAATTCATACATGAAACAAATTAAATCCACCAAAATATCTAAAACTCATTTTATGCATAAACCTGATTTTTCTCAGACTCTCATAAATAAAATAAGAAGTTCTGGAAATTTTCAGAAAATAACTTATTTTTATTGAATTACTATAATTATTGCAATAAAATATGGCAATAATTCACATAAAATACTTTTTGCAGTCAATAAATTCTGGAAAAATTTTGGAACAACCCATATATTTAGTAAAGTGGATTTTTAAAGTTTCATGCATTTATATTACTGTTTGATGCTTATTTTGTATTTTATTGTGTTGTAGAAAAATAAATTGTAAAATATAGTTAGGTATGTTAAAATCTAGATTTTATATTTTTCGCACCTTATACACATTTTAAAGACTCCATGACAAAATTTACAGATTTTTGTAAGAAGGTTTGCTTATTTTTCCTGATTTAATGTTTATTTAATGGTTTAAATTGATAATAAATAGCTACACATGTCCAAAAATTATAAAACCTTATCAGAATACCATATATAACATTTTAATCATAAATAAAAAGTCTAATGAATTTCTCTTAATATTTACCTATTATTTATGATTTTATTGATTAATTAATAATGAAACATATAAAAAATACTTCCCATAGTAAAAAATGTCCAACACCCTTAAAATAGGCTCTATATAATGTTAGAAAACTATGGTTAATTTCCCAGAATTGTTGGGGTTCATTTATTATTTTTCCTAGATTTTGTTGTTATTTAATCATTAAAGTATTAAATAAATACTAAAACAGTTCAGAAAAATATGAAAATTTTACAGTAATTACTATTTTATGAATTAATGATTTACTAATAATTTCAGAAATTTTCAATACTGTTTACTATTTAAAACCATTTTCCTAAGTATTTAAGCATGTAAAAATGCATTTTAATGATTATTCAATATAAATAATTGTTAAAATCTGTAAATACTTATGATTGGGCAAGTTATTATTTTAATAAGAAATTATTAAAATCTTTCCTAAATTGAAAATATAAATTAATTATGCAAAGTAATTAATTCAATTTAAAATTTATTTAACAAATAAATACCTTAATATTCAAATCAAAATGGATTATTGTTAATTCATCTAATATAAGAATATGTGTCTAATTATTTTTATTAATATTCCATTCCCGTTTAGCAGTTCCTAAACCAAAACTATTAATTATATTAGGTTCTACGACATTTTGACCCGAGCCGTCTATCGTACAACACGCGTATTCCGTTTGGACTAATGTGAGTAATCTACCCCATATTTTATAATTTTCAATACTTTTGGGGTGTATCATGTGGTTCTAATATGTTTTCAACTTCATTTTATTATTTTATCACAATTGAGACATTGTTGAGACATTTATACTTGAATCATTATTTGTATAATTATTGTTTGTTTACGCTACATGTACTTGTAGTGCATTATCATTTTAGTCTAATCTCCATGACTATGCACGTATTCTTGAGGTACGTTATGGACAATAATAGCGCTATTGGGTTGACCACCCCGCCTTGGGACGCTAAGGTGATTGATCGCACGTGGTTGTGTGTGTATGATGATTAGATGCTCCATCCTATATATACATATATATGTATATATAGGGTGAGGACTTATTGTTGTTGTTATCATTTGTTAATTAATTTTTGATTTATAAACTGTTATCTCAATAACAGTTGCTTGCCAACTTCAAAAGAAAACAAATTTCAAATTATTCAAACTCACAATTTTCTTTAATAAAACTAGATTACTCACCAACTCTCGTAGTTGACCTGTTTTTACCCATGATGCAGATTTGAAGAATGAAGTTGATGAAAAGTAGGGTGTACCTTAGAAACCCACAAGACTATTTAAATTTGATGTAATAAATGTTATTGTATTTTGATTTGTATTTGTATGTTGTGGATCTTGTTTGCATACTTAGTACTTAATTGAATCTAATCATATTATAACATAGTTGTCATGAGACTTTGAACAATATATCACGCCTTGATCGATTCCGCCAAGGATCGGGGTGTGACAGAAGCCTTCGAGATATTGAAGAAGAAGCTATGTGAAGCTCCAGTATTATCTTTACCAGAAGGCAAAAAAGATTTTGTAGTGTACAGCGATGCATCTAATAGAGATCTTTGTGTACTTATGCAACGGGGCAAAGTCATTGCCTACGCCTCTAGACAGCTAAAAGATGCAGAGACACGTTATACTACTCATGATTTGGAATTAGCTACAATTGTGTTTGCATTGAAGATTTGGAGACACTATCTGTATGGGACGAAATGCAAACTATATACAGATCACAAAAGTCTACAATATCTTTTCACTCAAAAAGAATTGAATTTGAGACAGACCCGATGGATCGAGCTCGTGAATGATTATGATTGTGAAATAATATATCACGAAGGAAAGGCTAACGTAGTAGCCGATGCCCTAAGCCGAAATATTCGTGAAAAAGTTGTTAAAGGGAGATCCATGAGAATTGAAGTGGTCTCAACTTTAATTCAAAAGATTAAAGAAGCTTAAGATAGTGCTTTAACCAAAGATAATATAAAGAAGGAAAAGCTTGGGAAAAAGGTGGTGTTTGAAGTAATTACACAAGGGTTGCATACTTTTAAAGGACGTATTTGGGTTCCCAAATATGGAGCAACCAGAAAGATAGTCTTAGATGATTCTCACAAATCCAAGTATTCTATACATCCTGGAAGTACGAAAACATATCAAGATTTGAAGCAGCATTACTGGTGGCCAGGAATGAAAAAGAGAATAGCAAAGTACATATCCCACTGTGAGACCTGTGCACAAGTAAAAGCAGAACATCAGGTGCCGTATGGTAATGCGTAGTCGTTGCAAATACCAGCAGGGAAGTGGGAAGAAGTGACCATGGATTTTGTTGTGGGGCTGCCGAGGACGCGAAGAGGACACGATAGTATATGGGTCATTGTTGACAGGTTGACCAAAAGTGCCCTTTTCCTCGTGATTAAAGAAACTACCCCACTTGGAGCATTAGCTCAGCTGTACATTGATGAAGTGATTAGACTTCATGGAGCACCTTTGTCTATAGTCTCAGATAGAGATCCTCGGTTCACGTCTAACTTTTGGGATTCTCTACAAGAAAGGATGGGAACTCGAATCAAGATGAGTACAGCCTATCATCCTCAGATAGATGGACAAAGCGAACGTACTATCCAGACGTTGGAAGACATGTTGAGATCATGTGCCATTGATTTTGGAGGTAATTGGGATGAGCACTTACCATTGGTAGAATTCTCGTATAACAACAGTTACCACTCAAGCATCAAGATGCCGCCTTTTGAAGCGTTATATGGTAGAAAGTGTAGAACACCAGTGTGTTGGTTAGAAGCTGGTGAAACAAAACTCACTGGGCCAGAAATTGTAAGAATGACGAATGAAAATATTGGTGTGATACAAACCAACATGAAAGCTGCGCAAGATCGCCAAAGAAGCTACTCAAACCTGAAGAAAAGGCCGTATGATTTAAAAGAGGGCGATTTGGTGATGATAAAAGTATCACCTTGGAAGGGGGTGATAAGATTTGGCAAGAGAGGGAAATTAAGTCCAAGGTATATTGGACCCTTCAAAATTTTGAAAAGAGTTTGTTAACAAGCGTTCAAACTAGAACTGCCACAAGAACTCAAGGGAATACATGATACATTTCATGTATGCTATCTCAAGAAATACTTTGGAAAGAAGGAGTTAACCATTCCTTTAGAAGAAATATGGGTGGAAACACCCAACCGACTAGTTGAAGAACCAGAAGCAATGTTAGAGGTGAAAACCAAGAAGCTAAGGAACAAAGAAATTGACTTAGTATTGGTCAAGTGGAAACATCCATTAGGCTCGGATTTAACTTGGGAAACTTTGGAAAGCATGAAGAAAAGATACCCTAATTTCACAGATTTTGAAGCGATTCTGTAACACCCGACTTTTAAAACAAAAACACCCCTGAAAATTTTTCATTTAAAACGAAGGTTTCAATACATAAAACCATAACAAAAGGGGTATATTTTATTAAAAACGGGTACAAGTGTATCAAGGAGAGTATAAAATACCATAGTCTCCTTTGAAGCCGGGCTGCTACCGACAGCATCTACAAGTCCCACTTCTCTAGTTACGGACTCTATCTTTTCCCTTATCAGGATATTGCTAACTCACGGATTATCCGGTATTGTCTTTTCAAAGGTTGACTCACAGCTCCGTTCTTGTCTATCATAGACTCACGGCTTATCTGGTATTGTCTTTTTACTTTTATTATTGACTCACAGCTCCGTTCTTGTCTTTCACAGACTCACGGCTTATCTGGTATTGCCGTATTAATGACTCACAGCTCCGTTCTTGTCTATCACAGACTCACGGCTTATCTGGTATTGCCGTATTAATGACTCACAGCTCCGTTCTTGTCTATCACAGACTCACGGCTTATCTGGTATTGTCTTTTCAATGCATCTGTAAACTGTCAAATTTCGTCCCCCAAATCTGTTTCAATCTGTAACAGTCCAATCAATACATATCATATATGATATAAGTGAGATTACTCACCTGGATACATGCTGCATTTTAATTCCGGTTGTTTCTTGCTTTTGCATACACCACAACCATTTGTCCCGTACCTATATATTCATTTATATACCAAATGATCATAGGTTAATTACCATTTCAATTGACTCCATTACACAAGAGTCCAAAATAACACAACTGGGGACTATTTCTAGATGATAACTTTCAATTACCATCTTTCTTTAAATTATACATTTTCCCAAAATACACGTATTTTGCTACAGTACTTTCGGGAGGTCGTATACGTATTCCGACAATTTTCTACGAAGTTTCATACCATATTAGACCTATGTTTAAAATTTCAGGTCAATCGTATAAGCCTAGCATCAAAATCAAATTTGAAAATTGCTCAAAGCTTAACAGGGGGTTTTCTGCCTCTTGGGAGCACTGCGCCTGGAACCTGGGCGCACTGCGCGTGGCGCCTGGGTAGGTCTCCAGACCAGTCGCGATTTTGCACTGTAGCATGCAGTTTTGGGGTATTAAGCTCTTAATACTCGACTTAATCAGTAGGGGTTTGTTCCAGGACCAAAACCCTTCATTTATATCAAGTTTTAAACAATGGAATTGGTAATTCCAATCCAATTCCGAAAATTCCCGTTTTTCACATTTTTGGTCCAAAACCGAAATTACTAGGTTATAATCACTTCTATTGATTTAGTTCAATTAAAATAACATCTAGAAGTCATTATCAACCATTAAAATCAGGTTTATCACAAGAACTCAAAATCTAGGGTTCTTGACCAATGTTGCTAATTTCAACAATAGCAACATACTTTCATATCTTTGAGTTATGTTCTTAACATATGACTTATTAGAAGTTTAGAACCATAAACTTCATGATTCTTGACTGAAATTTCAGTCACAAAAGTTCTCCCATGAAGAACACACAAAAACTTAGGTTAGAAGTTTCTTACTAACCTTAATTGCTTGACAAGTTCAAGCTCCAAGCTATTAATCCGATTCCACACTTCAATGCTCATGAATTCTGCAGGAATCGTGCTCCAGAAAACCCTCTCGATCATCACCAATGTTCTGCACATTTGAGGGGAGTTTTCAACATTTTATATTTTCCAATTTTTCATTTTTGTCCCTAAGTTCCATTTCTTGGACTTTTGCCACAATAATCAAGTTTTATTACAATAAAACTTTCATTCCTTATCCTTTTGCCACAAACAACAATATTTTTCTATATAATTGGTCCTTCACATGGTCAAATGACCAAATTACCCTTTTATGGTAAAATGACCAATTTACCCTTTTTCTAGTATTAACTTTCTAATACATAGAACACCATGTTAAATCATAAATACACTATGATTAACATTTTAATACTTAACAAAAGTATCGTGGTGTTACAAAATTCTCCCCTCCTTCAAAAGATTTCGTCCCCGAAATCATACAAAGAGTTGGGGATATTTCTATCTCGCTACAATTTCGGTTTCCCATATCATACAGAAACATTCATGGTATTGCCAAAGCACTTTTACCATACTAGTCTTCTTATTTCGTGATTATATCACTGTTCATCTAACATTCCTCCGGTTGTCCCGGGTACCTTAACTACTTATCTACCTTCATTTCAGCATGAGGGATTCGTTAAAATTTATCAATCCATGTTCTCAGAACTATGAGACCCATAGAAACATTATAAATATCTTGAAGTTCATCAAGAAACTTCGATCAGTACACCACAATTCTTACTCTTTGTGACATATGGAAAAGTCCAATAAATGAGGGCTTGACTTTCTTTTCGTCCCAAGCAGATTTTTAATCTTTCCAAGGGATATTTTGAACACTGTCATCTTTCCCATTTGGAATTTCAACGGTTTTACTCGGCAATCCGCATACTACTTTTGTCGATTTTTGTCTATTTCCAAGCTTTCTCGAATTTGCCTAATCTTTTCTTCTGTTTGAGGTACAAATCTCGGGTCCTGCCAACGGCTTCTCCCCAACTTCAGTCTAGTAAATCGGCGTGCAACGCGATACTCCATACTATGTATTATACAGGCCATCTGAATGCTGATACGAAAATTGTTATTATCTACGGGTTCTACCAAAGATAGGCGATCTTTTCATCTTCCATCAGGGTCTAATATGCAAGTTTCAAGCATAACTTTTAAAGTCTGCATCATTATCTCATCTCGCCTATCAAGATACGGTACTTACTAGTACTTTTGAACTAATTATTCTTGGAATTTATGCCAAGATTAACGAATAATTCTATTATCTCGACCCGATAAAATCGACACCGGTAATTCACGTCAACAAATTACTCTTTCTATGTAGTTTTTCACTACTTTTTAATCCTAATTTCTTCCTTAGTCAGTATAAATCTACACTGATTTCATCAATCAACCTGCAATTACCCATATGGTGTCATGCCCATGCGGTACTTGCAAAGACTTTATTACAAAGTCTATAATTATGTCGTCCCATTTCTTATTTGGGACCCACAACGGCTACATTTGCCGTATGCTTCTAATGATTTGACTGTAGTTACACATAAGTCAAACATTTTTCACATGTCTTTCAATATATTTCTTTAGTCCCGACCACCAATGCATAGGTTATATCATCCTACACAGTTTGGTACTGCCCCGGGTATTTTGCATATCTACCCCAATATACATATTTTAAGGGCAAATTCCATATCTCGCTTCGATTTAGAACCCACATACACAACCACCAAGGGTGTTCAATCACTGTGAGTTTCTAACTAGCTTCTTTCAATAGGCAATTATTCACTTTTCACGTTTTCAGACTTGCACACTTCTTTCTGTGCTACCCGAATCAACTCAGGTAATCAATTCGCCACACTCACGCATGTGGTTGTATCTTTCAAAGAATATTCTTTTCAATTCAAGGCATCTTTAACCACATCTGCCTTTTCGAGATGATACAAGATTTCATAACCGAAATCTTTAAGTAACCTATCTATCTTTGCTATCTCATATTCAACTTCTTTTTGACTAATTAAGTACTTCAAACTTATGTGATCTATATAAACAGTAAGCTTTACACCATATAGATGGTGTTTCCAAAGCTTCAATGTCAAAATCATAATTGCTACTGCAATATCATGTACCCAAAGTCAACTCTGGATGCATTTCTATAATCCAATTTATCTTCTCCACTTAGCGAATATGCTAACACCGGAGCTTCACACGAGGTTTATTTCAACCTTTAAAAGATACGTGGGGTCTTTTACCACTCGAACTTTTCACTTTTCTTGGTCAACTTTAGTCAGCTAACCAGCAATCAAGGAGCAGTTTTCTACAACTCTCCTATAGTAACCTGCCAAACCAAGGAACTACAATTCTAGTCAGATTCCTCAGGCGGTTCCAGTTTTATCACAACATCATATTCACTGGATGTACTTTATCATCTTTGGCACTGTTAACATGCCCAAAGATTTGAAACTTCTTTTAGCTAAATTTCACACTTGGAAAACTTTGCATATTATTTTTCTCTACGAAGTAACTCCAATATTTAGCACGACTGTACATCATATTCGTTCTGGTTTTGAGAATATCAGATTCTCGGTAGTCAACGCACATACACATCAACTTGTCTTTCTTCTTTTCAAACAAGATAAGGCTCCACATGATGACACATTCGGCCATATGAGACCCCGATTCAAAACAATTTCTTCTAAATGTTTTACCACTCTGCCATCTCTGTAGATGTTAATCAGTTTGGAGCCTAAATAACAGAAACGGCTCCCAAAATCAGTTTAATTATAAACTCTTCTCATCAATCTGGCGGTAATTCTGGAGGTTCTTTGGAAGAAACATCCAAGAATTCGTTTAATATTTTACACTTCTGTCACCGCTTTATTTAGCTTGGCCAATACTGCAGATGCCAACTAAAACATCCTTCCTTTACTAACTCTTTTCCGAGTTAAGCAAAGAGAAGTAATCGGTATTATCAACAACGGTCGTTTACTCTGAATTTTCATCCAATTCATTTCTGAGTTTAGAACCAAAATGTTCATTTTTCTACAATTCATGTTAGCATCATTCATTGCTAACCAATTCATACGCACCATTACTTCAGATTCATTGGTAATCATCGAAATGGTCCCGTAAATCCTAGGCAGACTACCTTCCAGGTGTTCAATATCTTGAACATATTTGCTAACTGCTATAGCTACTTCCAGCATTTCATCCATAATCGTTGATGAAATGTTCAGACAAGATATCAAAGTCATCGATCCAAAGCATAGCTTCATGGATCAAATATAACATACACAGGGATTATATTCAAGACAATGATATCTGAGACCATATTAGTCTACTTACGAGCTTCTTCCACAATCCGCTGGATTGCTCATGGTACCACTGGTCCTTTACAATCATTCGTTTCTTCTTTCTTTTCTCCTCGTTCTTTCCTGAGTTTATCACCCGTTACTCCACATTTAGCATGTGAACATTTCGTAGGAAAGTGTTCTATAGCTCCGCGCTAGACACACTTCCGTGACATCCAACAAGCTCGAGAAATATGCTCCTATTTTCTGCAAGTTTAGCATTTCAACGGTAGAGTCTCTACTCTACAATTTTCTTAGTGCTTTTCGTGCACTTCTTACATCGCATCGCCTTTTTCATTTTGGTCCCTTCCCTTTAAGGTTGGACCTAAATCGTGGTAACTTCTCCTGAAGCGTCCACTAACATTTTTCTGCTTTTCTTGTAGTCTCAGCTACTTTTCTTTCACCTTGAATATCAGTCAGGGTGAGCACCCAATTTCTTTTTCTGACCACAGCAGCTACTATTGCTTGTCATGTGGATTTTCTGCTACTTGTCTCTTTGCCCCTCGTTCAATGGAGCCTTGAGAAAGGGCTGATCCACTTCTTAAAGCTCCACGCCCTAAATTCCTCCAAATGAGATTCGTTGCTCATACTTCTTATACGTTAGAAGTCAGCACCAGTTAGGTTATATATGTATAATAACAACTTGTATACACCTAACTATACATCGTGTCTACTATCTCTCAAGGTTTAAGTCCAGGAATCTACTCTATAGACACCTAGTTCACTTAAACCACGGCTCTGATACCAACTTGTAACACCCGGCTTTTAAAACAAAAACACCTCTGAAAATTTTTCATTTAAAACGAAGGTTTCAATACATAAAACCATAACAAAAGGGGTATATTTTATTAAAAACGGGTACAAGTGTATCAAGGAGAGTATAAAATACCATAGTCTCCTTTGAAGCCGGGCTGCTACCGACAGCATCTACAAGTCCCACTTCTCTAGTTACGGACTCTATCTTTTCCCTTATGAGGATAATGCTAACCTGTAGGGACATTTAACAAATATCGTGAGCTATAAAGCTCAGTGAGTAATCATATCTGCAAATAACACGTATAAGAATACATTCATATATAATTTCCTATATATGATAAATCTCATAACCGTATATCTCTGTCTGGATATCGGATCCAAACTCCTAGCCATTCTGGCTGACCGTATATCTTTTAGGATTGCACATCCTACCACATAGTCTCAATGGTTGTTATTTGCATACATTTCTGTCCCATATAGTCTCAATGGTTGTCATAGCCCGAAGGCCGCACCAGCTGGGTTCAATAACCCGATATCATGGTCATAAGACCGCACCATTTGGATTCAAATTCAATGTCACAATCATTTATGGCTCACGAGTTTGTCCCGCTTTTGCCTAGACTCACGGCTCCGTTCTTGCCATTTCAATGACTCACGGATTATCCGGTATTGCCTTTTCAAAGGTTGACTCACAGCTCCGTTCTTGTCTATCATAAACTCACGGCTTATCTGGTATTGTCTTTTTACTTTTATTATTGACTCACAGCTCCGTTCTTGTCTTTCACAGACTCACGACTTATCTGGTATTGTCGTATTAATGACTCACAGCTCCGTTCTTGTCTATCGCAGACTCACAGCTTATCTGGTATTGTCTTTTCAATGCATCTGTAAACTGTCAAATTTCGTCCCCCAAATCTGTTTCAATCTGTAACAGTCCAATCAATACATATCATATATGATATAAGTGAGATTACTCACCTGGATACATGCTGCATTTTAATTTCGGTTGTTTCTTGCTTTTGCATACACCACAACCATTTGTCCCGTACCTATATATTCATTTATATACCAAATGATCATAGGTTAATTACCATTTCAATTGACTCCATTACACAAGAGTCCAAAATAACACAACTGGGGACCATTTCTAGATGATAACTTTCAATTACCATCTTTCTTTAAATTATACATTTTCCCAAAATACACGTATTTTGCTACAGTACTTTCGGGAGGTCGTATACGTATTCCGACAATTTTCTACGAAGTTTCATACCATATTAGACCTATGTTTAAAATTTCAGGTCAATCATATAAGCCTAGCATCAAAATCAAATTTGAAAATTGCTCAAAGCTTAACAGGGGGTTTTCTGCCTCTTGGGCGCACTGCGCCTGGCGCTTGGGCAGGTCTCCAGACCAGTCGCGATTTTGCACTGTAGCATGCAGTTTTGGGGTATTAAGCTCTTAATACTCGACTTAATCAGTAGGGGTTTGTTCCAGGACCAAAACCCTTCATTTATATCAAGTTTTAAACAATGGAATTGGTAATTCCAATCCAATTCCGAAAATTCCCGTTTTTCACATTTTTGGTCCAAAACCGAAATTACTAGGTTATAATCACTTCTATTGATTTAGTTCAACTAAAATAACATCTAGAAGTCATTATCAACCATTAAAATCAGGTTTATCACAAGAACTCAAAATCTAGGGTTCTTGACCAAAGTTGCTAATTTCAACAATAGCAACATACTTTCATATCTTTGAGTTATGTTCTTAACATATGACTTATTAGAAGTTTAGAACCATAAACTTCATGATTCTTGACTGAAATTTGAGTCACAAAAGTTCTCCCATGAAGAACATACAAAAACTTAGGTTAGAAGTTTCTTACTAACCTTAATTGCTTGACAACTTCAAGCTCCAAGCTATTAATCCGATTCCACACTTCAATGCTCATGAATTCTGCAGGAATCATGCTCCAGAAAACCCTCCCGATCATCACCAATGTTCTGCACATTTGAGGGGAGTTTTCAACATTTTATATTTTCCAATTTTTCATTTTTGTCCCTAAGTTCCATTTCTTGGACTTTTGCCACAATAATCAAGTTTTATTACAATAAAACTTTCATTCCTTATCCTTTTGCCACAAACAACAATATTTTTACATAATTGGTCCTTCACATGGTCAAATGACCAAATTACCCTTTTATGGTAAAATGACCAATTTACCCTTTTTCTAGTATTAACTTTCTAATACATAGAACACCATGTTAAATCATAAATACACTATGATTAACATTTTAATACTTAATGACAACGCCTAGTGATATCAAGTATTTTAGGCGTTGTTGAGTCCTGTTCTTGATAAAATTATATCAAATATGTATGGGTATTCTCACTTTTCGTGCCAGGACTTGTTTTTAGAAAAAGAATATAAACAGGGACTAAAAGCGTGCAAAAGGAAGAAGTTGGAAAGAATGAAAAATCAAGAGAACTTGTACGCGCGCCGCGGGAATCAACTATGCGCGACGCGGGCTTAAGGCGGTGGAACACATTCAAATGCCGAAGAAAACGGGAAAAGATAAGTACGCATGCCGCGGATTTCACTTCTGCGCGGCGCGGTTGCGGGAAATTTGTAAGTATAAATAGATGCATTTCCAGCCGAAAACCCTAGCAAAGACCGGGTGTAAACATCGACCTTGAAGCTCTTTGACTCCAGGATTTCATTTCAGCAAGCTCACAATTGGTATTTTATGTTTTTGGATTTAATTTCCTTTTTAGTAGTAAGTAGTTTTGTAGCTAAAGTCTTTGGGAGTGACAACCACTGACTTTGGGCACTTAGGTTTCTGATTTTAGACACATTTGGTTATTGTTTTGTGATTGGAATTCAGTTTGGTGAATGAAAAGCATTTGGTTACATTTAAACTTAGCTTTTCGGTGTTTGGATGTTTGTGTTTGGTTTTGATGATTGATTGTGTTTTGGATATTGTTTTGGACCTTGTTAGGACTGTTTTTCTTAGCTGAAATTAGTAGCTAATTAGGTTATTTGGTAAGCATTAAACCTTGGCTAGTAACTGTTCAATAGGACTTTAACTAGTGGTTAGTTTATGCTTTGCTTGGTTTGGCTAGTTTGGATGCCTTTGATTACTTCTGACTCAGAGATGTACTTCTGATTTCAGAAAGTGACTAGGTCATTTGGACATAGCTTAGCTTGGCTTGAGTGTTTGATCATTGTCTCATTTGCTAGTGATAGGGAAATAGAAACCAGATCCTCCGACTATAGCTGTGACACTATTAGTTGGTAATCTCTCATCTAGTCTAACCACGAAGCTCCTGTGGATCGACCCTGACTACCGCTATACTAGTGTGTGTGTTCGGTTTTCTCTTATTTTTGACCGCACGACGACCTCTGCACGTGTCAAATTTTAGCGCCGTTGCCGGGGAGCTGTGCGCTTAGATTAGGTGATTTGTAGGATTTAGTTTCTGATTTTGATGTTGATTTTAGTTTGCTGATTTTTGGTATGTGTACATCCTTATAATGGGTGATTACATGTACCCGGATCTGTATTATGAAGGTTATGAAAATCCGGCCGACACCTATTACGAGGATGATTGCTACAATGGATCACCCGATGACGATGGATGACGGACCGAGGAGTCATCTCAGCCTGAGAATTCTGCAATTTGGGCCCAATTATTGGAACTCATGGCTAGCACCCACCAAGTGTAGAAGGATCAGGCTGATGCTCTTGAAAGAGTGCAAGCTTCTTTAGATAGGTTAGAGGAAAGTTGGAAATGTTCACCACCTTCGCCAGAACCGGAGGTGAGTGATTTTTATACCAATGATAATGTGTGTGAACTTGCATTACCTGAATATGTGATGGAAGGGCATACACCGTGGGAAAGTCAAGAGACCACTGAGAGGGTCGAAAATGTTGTTGAGGAAGAGGTTGTAGGTGACAATGCTACTTCTGACTCAACAACCTTTGAAGTTTTTGATGTTTTTGAAAGTATTGATAATGTTGATCTGGTGATGTGTGAATCCGTACCATCACCAGACGATTTGATTGATGAGGATGTTGTGGAGGGGACTGTAAGTGACAGTACAGATCCCAGCCCAACAATTCCCGAATTTATTAAAATTGTTGATGTTTTTGAGGAAAGGGGTGTAGATGACAATATTACCCTTGACCCTATAATTTTTGAAAATTTTGAGAAATTTAAAAGTAAGGATCTGGTGATGGGCAACTTTGTACCACCATCAAATCAAACCAGTCACTCACTCTTGGTCCCGATCCACCTGTTGGACGATGATCAAGAAGTTGATACTGACGAATTGATATTTGAAAACAATAAACATGATTTTATCACCACTCATGATCCATTCATGAATGGAAAATTAGATGTAATCAATACCATCGATGAGGACATATGGAAGCATCCTGACATGTTGCCTTCCGATCCCATTAGATTGGAAAACTTTTATTGGTACTGCAAGCCAAAATTGCAGCCTGAAGATAGAATGCGGGACACTTGCAACCGAGGTGTGAAACAACCACTGGGAGCGGCACTGGGCGCGCTTCACGTCAAGCCAGTGATTTTGAAGAGACATAGAAGGAAGGACCGAGCTTGGAGGTTCAAAGCTACCTCCAAGCATTCACGGGAGTTAATAAGAAAGCAGCAATTGGGCAGCAACAGGAGAACCAACAAGCCATTCGACCCAGGAAAGTTTGAGGAGCAGTGGGTCAACGAAGGGACGGTGGGAGTAGGAATGCAGCAGAAACAAAATGCATACGATCCACCGTAGCTGTAGAAGGACTGCACGTCTGGCTGAAGACGTTAAACTTAGCGCTTGTTGGGAGGCAACCCATCGTGTCATAAGTTAGGATATATTTCTTAAAAATAAAATAAAAAAATACATCAAACATTCTGCAGGTACTAGTGGTTTGAAATAAGTGTGGGGTCATTTGAGAAGTTTTGAAATTTTTGAAGTCCGCGCCGCGGGTATTTGAATTACGCGACGCGGGATCGTAAACCAACCCGATGCGCAGGGGTTGATTTGGACACGCGCGACGCGCAAAGAGTAAACCCGCGACGCAGTAAACGATCAGTCGGTTTTTTCCTTTATAGGGTAAACCGCGGCTCGCATAACCCACACGCGACTCGGAGCTCTGGTTATTGAAATTCTCTTGCGATTTTTCTTGCTTATTGTGTTTCTACTACTAAGGTATGCCATTCTAACTATCTATTGCTCGTCAAAACTAGCGATTAGGTAGTTAATTTTAGTGATTTGCCCAAAATAGTTCAAAACTTAGAATCGCTAATGCTAGCTCATAGGGTGTTTGTTTTGCCAAATGGAGACCCTAGATGAGCTAGTCGGCACCTAGGCTACCTTGTGGTGTGATTAGATTGAATTCTAGCAGGTTAAATTGAGAGATTGAATCGGGGTTTGGAAACAGCCGTACGCCGCGCCGCGCCCTTGCTCTTGGGCCGCGCCGCGGTGCGGTGGGGAAGAAAAGGACTGATTTTGCAAAAAATTTTGTTTTGTGCTATGTGTTTTCTTTTGCAGATGATGTTCAGATTGGACCACCCCTTCCTCCAGTTCCCCGCAGAGCTTGCCAGTTCAGTAGAGTACACTTCACGGAGAGACGCATTGACTCGTCGCCGGGTCCTTGAGGCGACAGTCATCGATCGAGATATTCTGAGAGACGCTGGGCTCTGGGGTGCGATTGAGCCATTCCTACATCGCACCTGGACCCACGAGGAGGCATCCTTCACATGCCATGGCTAGGATAGGATCATGGCCACAGACGAGGACGTGGTCTACACGGAGTTGCTGCTGGAGTTCATATCCACCATCCAGTTCGCACCTCGGGCGGGAGACCCGCGCTCCAGGCTGGTACGATTTCGTTTGGGAGGTGAGCACAGGGAGTGCAACCTCCGGGAGTTCGGGAGGCGAGTGGGGTTATACACTCCAGCGGACCTCCAGCATCGCTACTTCACCCGGTTCTTCGGGTCCTATATTCAGGGGGAGCCGGACAGGGCTCCCAACATGGAGGTTTGGGCATCGCTGTCCAACGTCAGATACGAGGCGGGAGCTTCCAGGGAGAGTCATCTCCGGAACCCACTTCACCGCCTCATGCACCGGATCGTCTCCACCTCCATCATGCAGCGGGAGGGAGGCGAGAAGGTGTCGGGCGACGACATGACCTTTTTGTGGGTCCTCCTCGACCCATCCAGATTCCTCCACCTCCCATACGCCCTCGCAGTCGCTCTCTCCACCCACTCTATCGGCGCCTCCACCAGCAGCCCATTAGCCAGGGGGTATTTCATTACCCGCCTGGCCCGTTCCTATGGCATCCTTACTGCCCCCGTGGCAGCCTCTTTGACTGCTCTGCCTCCATCGCGCACTACAGCACGCACGTTGGAGAGGATGCGGCTCATTGAGCTGCAGCGCCCGGGGCAGTACATCCGGGCACCTACCGAGCCTCTTCAGGCACTCCAGCCTGCGTATGCTCAGCCTGGCAGGAGACGTAGGAGGCCAGAGCCGGAGCCAGAGCCCGTAGCCCCGACAGAGCCACACTAGGAGGACCTGGCAGCCAGGGTTACCAGGATCGAGGACCAGCTCGAGTGGATCGGGGAGGTACTTCTTCAGATCGCATCAGCACAGGGCCAGCACCCCCGAACATTTCCAGCCAGAGCCCACGATCATGAGGCCAGACCCTCCAGGCCGCCTGGTAGTGATTGATGTACCTTTTTCTTTCTTTCTTTTTATCTTTTTTGGGATATATGTACAAACTTATGACACTTCTTTCTGTATATTTTGTGTTTATATTTAATTTTTGTCATGTGTGTTTTTGAGTTGTTTGTTGAGTGATGCATGATATACCAATTTGAGAAGGAGTTGTCTCAGACAAGTGTGGGGTCACCGTGCCCCCTCCACTTGTCTCGACCACCGGCGTGTTCACTGTAGCGCTACAACTCCAGAATACGAAATCAAGGATCCGTTTATACGCATTTATACCTGTGATATTGAGCACCAAGCAGTCTATCGTCCAAAAGGGGTAACTCTTTCTCCCTTGTTTTGAAATAATTTTGTACAACGGGGACGTTGTACGGTTTTAAGTGTGGGGTGTGGACGGTCGAAAGAGAATCTTTTGAAATTTTTGCAGAAATGACCAATTTTCAAGTTTTTAGCAACTTTTTCAAAATTTTTAATAAACTGCAATTTTGAAATGAATGGTTTGTGATTGTGATAGCATTAGTATTTTTCAAGAAATACTATTTATTTGTGATCATGCTATTAGTTAGTCAAATAAGTTGAGTTTTACGAGTTTAGAAGATTGAGCTGTTTTAGGATTGGAATTTAGGAAGGAAAAGTCAATCTGTGGCCTTTGTTGTTCGAGCCGGTAGGTCTAAAATGGGTGGGCCTTATGCACCTTACCACCTAAGATCGTCTGGTCTGGGATGGTATTTCTGAAAGCTCGCTACACGGACAACATCGAAAGTCATGGATAATTCCTTAATGGCCTTTAGAATCTGAATGAGTAAGTACACTTCATTGTGGACAGAAAATTTGTAATCAAGGGCTCTCTAGAAAGCCATGAATTCCAAAGAACAACCCAATTATGTTTTCGCGAACTATTCCACTCTAACTCAAAAGAGCAATAAACTTTGAAACTGAACACAGTCAAAAATTGTTTGATTCTTTATTATAATTTGTTAAAAACTCTCTTGCTTGGGGACAAGCAAGGCACAAGTGTGGGGTGTTTGACAACGCCTAGTGATATCAAGTATTTTAGGCGTTGTTGAGCCCTGTTCTTGATAAAATTATATCAAATATGTCTGGGTATTCTCACTTTTCGTGCCAGGACTTGTTTGGAGAAAAAGAATAGAAACAGGGACTAAAAGCGTGCAAAAGGAAGAAGTTGGAAAGAATGAAAAATCAAGAGAACTCGTACGCGCGCCGCGGGAATCAACTATGCACGAAGCGGGCTTAAGGCGGTGGAACACATTCAAATGCCGAAGAAAACGGGAAAAGATAAGTACGCGCGCTGCGGATTTCACTTCTGCGCGGCGCGGTTGCGGGAAATTTTCAAGTATAAATAGATGCATTTCTAGCCGAAAACCCTAGCAAAGACCGGGTGTAAACATCGACCTTGAAGCTCTTTGACTCCAGGATTTCATTTCAGCAAGCTCACAATTGGTATTTTATGTTTTTGGATTTAATTTCCTTTTTAGTAGTAAGTAGTTTTGTAGCTAAAGTCTTTGGGAGTGACAACCACTGACTTTGGGCACTTAGGTTTCTGATTTTAGAAACATTTGGTTATTGTTTTGTGATTGGAATTCAGTTTGGTGAATGAAAAGCATTTGGTTACATTTAATCTTAGCTTTTCGGTGTTTGGATGTTTGTGTTTGGTTTTGATGATTGATTGTGTTTTGGACCTTGTTAGGACTGTTTTTCTTAGCTGAAATTAGTAGCTAATTAGGTTATTTGGTAAGCATTAAACCTTGGCAAGTAACTGTTCAATAGGACTTTAACTAGTGGTTAGTTTATGCTTTGCTTGGTTTGGCTAGTTTGGATGCCTTTGATTACTTCTGACTCAGAGATGTACTTCTGATTTCAGAAAGTGACTAGGTCATTTGTGTCACACCCCGATCCTTGGCGGAATCGATCAAGGCGTGATATATTGTTCAAAGTCTCATGACAACTATGTTATAATATGATTAGATTCAATTAAGTACTAAGTATGCAAACAAGATCCACAACATACAAATACAAATCAAAATACAATAACATTTATTACATCAAATTTAAATAGTCTTGTGGGTTTCTAAGGTAAACCCTACTTTTCATCAACTTCATTCTTCAAATCTGCATCATGGGTAAAAACAGGTCAACTACGAGAGTTGGTGAGTAATCTAGTTTTATTAAAGAAAATTGTGAGTTTGAATAATTTGAAATTTGTTTTCTTTTGAAGTTGGCAAGCAAGTGTTATTGAGATAACAGTTTATAAATCAAAAATTGATTAACAAATGATAACAACAACAATAAGTCCTCACCCTATATATATATATATATATATATATATATATATATATATATATATATATATATATATATATATATATATATATATATATATATAGGATGGAGCATCTAATCATCATACACACACAACCACGTGCGATCAATCACCTTAGCGTCCCAAGGCGGGGTGGTCAACCCAATAGCGCTATTATTGTCCATAACGTACCTCAAGAATACAGGCATAGTCATGGAGATTAGACTAAAATGATAATGCACTACAAGTACATGTAGCGTAAACAAACAATAATTATACAAATAATGATTCAAGTATAAACGTCCCCAACAATGTCTCAATTGTGATAAAATAATAAAATGAAGTTGAAAACATATTAGAACTACATGATACACCCCAAAAGTATTGAAAATTATAAAATATGGGGTAGATTACTCACATTAGTCCAAACGGAATACGCGTGTTGTACGATAGACGGCTCGGGTCAAAACGACGTGGAACCTATTATAATTAATAGTTTTGGTTTAGGAACTACTAAACGGGAATTGAGTATTAATAAAAATAATTAGACACATATTCTTATATTAGATGAATTAACAATAATCAAATTTTGTTTTGAATATTAATGTATTCATAGGTTAGATGAATTTTAAATTGAATTAATTACTTTTCTTAATTAATTTATATTTTCACTTTAGGCAAGATTTTTTATAATTTCTTATTAAAATAATAACTTGTCAAATTATAAGTATTTACAGATTTTATATATTATAAACAATTATTTATATGAAATAATCATTAAAAATGCATTTTTACATGCTTAGATATTTAGGAAAATGGTTTTAAATACTAAACAGTAATGAAACATTTTGAAATTATCAGAAAATCATTATTTCATAAAATAGTAATTACTGTAAAATTGTCATATTTTTCTTAACTGCTTTAGTATTTATTTAGTATTTTAATAATTAAACCACAACAAAATTCGGGAAAAATAATAAATGATTCCCAAAAATTCTGGAAATTAACCATATTTTTCTAACAATATATTGAGCCTACTGTAAATATGTTGGATATTTTGGACTATGGGAAGTATTTCTTATGTTTTTCATTATTAACTAATCAATAAAATCATAAATAATAGCAAAACGATTAAGGGAAATTCATCAAACTTTTTATTTATGATTATTATGTTATATGTGACATTCTGATAAGGTGTTATAATTTTTGGACATGTGTAGGTATTTATTATCAATTTAAACCATTAAACAATCATTAAATCAGGAAAATTAAGCAAACATTCTTAAAAAGTTATGTAAATTTTGTCATGGAGTCTTTATAATGTTAATAAGGTGCGAAAAATATAACATCTAATTTTGGACCTAAATAACTATATTTTGCTATTTATTTATCTATAACAAAATAAAATACACAATAAGCATAAAACAGTAATATAAATGAATGAAACTTCATAAATCCACTTTAATCAATATATGGGTCATTGCAGAATTTTTACAGAATTTATTGACAGTAAAAAGAATTTTATGTGAATTATTGCCCTATTATATTGCAATAATTATAGTAATTCAATAAAAATAAGTTATTTTCTGAAAATTTCCAGAACTTCTTATTTTATTGATGGGATTCTGAGAAAAATCAGGTTTATATATAAAATGAGTTTTAGATGTTTTGGTGGATTTAATTTGTTTCATTAATGAATTTGAAACTTTTAACAACATACCTTGATGAATGGTTCAAGAGAGATGGAGATTTGAGTATGAGGGATTGTTCTTGGCTGGAAAATTGATATTTCTTGGAAGAATTTCGAGATTGAGAGTGAGAGAAAGAATAGAGAGGGTTTGAGTGGTGATGAGAATAATGTGTTGAGAGAAAAATGAAAGGAAAGATGATGGGAGGTGTGAGTGGGAGACCATGGGAATAACTTTTGGCTTTTGGTGGTCTTTATAATTTCCCACTAGCACAAGCATCTCTATGTAATACACTAATTAATATAAGAATTTTATAATATTTAATGTAGAGTTTATAAAAATAGAGTTTTATAAAAAAAAAATAGGTTATTATTTGATTATAACAATCTACTTTGATTTGAAGTTTAATTATAGCATTCAAGTTTGATTCTTTTAATTTAATTAGAGCATCATACTTTGATTTTATTTTAATATGGTATCATAATTTAATTTGATTATAGTTATAACGTTATACTATGCTATATCGCTATTAACGTCAATTTATATCGTATTGTATGGGTTTTGATCCTATTAGCGTCAAGGAATCTTGAGTAGGGTTTATTAAATTTCCAATCGGGTTGGGTTGAACCGAATCCATTTTAGGCGGATGTCACAGTCTCCCCTACTTTAGTAAATTTCGTCCCGAAATTTAAGAAGAAAGTACCTTAAGAGAAAAGCTGTGGGTATTTGGTACGCATTTGATCCTCACGCTCCCATGTATACTCGGGTCCACGTGCTGACTGCCACCTGACCTTGACCAGGGGAATGCGACTTCTTTTGAGTTGCTTTTCCTTTCGGTCGGCAATTTCCAAGGGTTTCTCGATAAATTGCATTGTCTCGTCGATTTGGATATCCTCGAGAGGAACATGAAGGTTCTCGTCTGCTAAACACTTCTTGAGGTTGGCTATATGAAATACTGGGTGAACTTTATTAAGTTCTGTTGGTAGATCCAACTCGTAGGCTACTGGTCCGATCCTTTTCAGGATCTTAAACGGCCCTACGTAGCGGGGTGCCAATTTACCCTTGCGTCCAAATCGAACCACACCTTTCCATGGGGACACTTTTAACATGAGCATGTCACCCACGGTAAATTCAAGCGGTTTGCGTCGCTTGTCGGCGTAACTCTTTTGTCGGCTACGAGCTGTGAGAAGGTTATTGCGAATCTGAGTGATTTTGTCGGTTGTTTCCTGGATAAGCTCAGGACCAACGATTGGAGAATCCACTGTTGCGCGAATTACGTGGGACTCGCCAATTTCATGCCAGCAAATAGGAGATCGGCATTTACGGCCATACAATGCCTCAAATGGTGGCATCCCGATGCTAGAATGATAACTGTTATTATAGGAGAATTCCACCAACGGTAAATGAGAGTCCCAGTTTCCTCCGAAATCTAAGACACACGCCCTCAACATATCTTCGAGTGTTTGAATTGTCCTCTCAGATTGACCATCGGTCTGAGGATGATAGGCGGTACTGATATCGAGGCGGGTTCCCATGGCTTCTTGAAGTGATTGCCAGAACCGAGAGAGAAATCTCCCATCACGATCTGAAATGATGCTGAGAGGGATGCCATGCCGACTAACTATCTCATCGATGTAAATCCGAGCAAGTTGTTCGACCATGAAATGTTCACGGATGGGAAGGAAGTGAGCAGATTTAGTCAAACGGCCAACGATTACCCAAATGCTGTCATGTCCCTTTGTGGTACGGGGAAGTTTGGTTACGAAATCCATGGTGATCGCTTCCCATTTCCACTCGGGGATTTCCGGTTGGACCAATAGTCCAGAGGGTCGTTGATGTTCTGCTTTGACCCTGGAACATGTAAGACATTTGGCTACGAATAAAGCAATATCCTTTTTCATTCCCGACCACCAATAATTGGTTCTCAAGCCATGATACATCTTGTGAGCGCCCGGATGAATGGAATATCGAGTTTTATGGATTTCTTCCATCAGGAATGTACGAAGATTGTCGCGATCTGGGATCCAGATGTGATCTTGATAATAGAAAATACCATCAGATTTAGATTCCAACTCTCCATCAATTCCCGTGGGCATGTCATTTTCGGTAATTGCCGAGTGTTGGGCTCCTCGAATTCGGTCGCTGAGATTGGACAAGATAGGAGAACATATTAAATGAAATGCTTTGGCATATTCTTTTCGACTTAACGCGTCGGCTACGACGTTCGCCTTTCCTGGATGATAGCGTATTTCACACTCGTAATCATTTAGGAGTTCGACCCATCGTGTTTGCCTCATATTGAGATCCTTTTGATTAAGAATATGTTGCAAGCTCTTATGGTCGGTGAAAATTACGCATTTAGTGCCGTAAAGGTAATGCCTCCAAATTTTAAAAGCGAAAACCACGGCACCGATCTGCAAATCATGAGTCGTATAATTCCTTTCATGGATTTTGAGTTGTCGCGATGCGTAAGCTATAACCTTTCCCCTTTGCATCAAAACACAATCTAGACCGAGATTGGAGGCATCGCAGTATACCACGAAATCTTCGGATCCTTCAGGGAGTGTAAGAATTGGAGCGTCACACAATCTTTGTTTAAGAGTTTGGAAAGCGTATTCCTGCTTGGGTCCCCAATCAAATGGCGTACCCTTGCAAGTGAGCGAAGTAAGCGGTAAAGCGATCTTCGAGAAATTTGAAATGAAACGCCGGTAATATCCTGCTAAACCGAGGAATGTCCGAATTTCCTTGGGGGTACGTGGGGCTTTCCAATTCTTGACTGCTTCAACTTTTGCGGGGTCGACTAAAATACCCTTGTCACTTACAATATGACCGAGGAATTGTACCTCATTTAACCAAAACTCGCATTTCGAAAATTTGGCATAGAGCTGATTTCCTTGCAATGTTTGGAGAGTTAGACGAAGGTGTCTTTCATGGTCTGCCTTTGTCTTGGAGTAAATGAGGATGTCATCAATAAAGACGATAACAAAACGGTCGAGATAAGGTTTAAATACTCGATTCATCAAGTCCATGAATGCGGCAGGGGCATTCGTTAGGCCAAAAGGCATAACGGTGAACTCGTAATGACCATAGCGGGTCCGGAAAGCAGTTTTGGGAATGTATTCTTCCCGTACTCGAAGTTGGTGATAACCTGAGCGAAGGTCGATTTTTGAGAAGCATGAAGCTCCTTGAAGCTGATCAAAAAGGTCGTCGATCCGAGGTAACGGATATCGGTTCTTGATGGTCAATTTATTTAACTCCCGATAATCGATACACATACGAAACGAACCATCTTTCTTTTTGATGAAGAGAACTGCGGCTCCCCAGGGTGAAGTACTAGGGCGGATAAATCCCTTATCGGTTAATTCTTGGAGCTGACTTGCCAATTCTTGCATCTCGGTTGGAGCCAACCGATATGGAGACTTGGCTATGGGAGCAGCTTCAGGAACGAGATCGATGCGGAACTCTAGCTCACGTACTGGAGGGAGTCCAGATACGTCATCGGGAAAGATGTCGGGAAAGTCTCGTACAATCGGAATATCTTCTATCTTCTTTTCTGTAACCTTTGTTTCCACCACATGGGCTATGAAAGCCATGTATTCTTTACGTAGATATGATCGAGCTTGAGTACATGACATAAGACTAAGCTTTTTCGAACGAGTCTCGCCATAAATACGAAGACTTTGACCGTCGGCAAGAGGAATACGAATGAACTTCTCGAAACATACTATTTCAGCATGGTTTTGGGATAGCCAATCCATTCCCACGATGATGTCGAAGCTACCAAGTTCCATAGGAACTAAATTGACGGAAAATTTATGACCGCAAAAATCGAAAGTGCAATCTTGGATGACTGCATTGAGTGAAATGTATTTTCCATTGGCGACTTCTACGGTAAAGTGTTCATCAAGTATCGTGCGAGGTGTGTGAAGTATGGGTTCAAATTCCAAAGACCCGAAACTTTTATCGGCACCTGAATCAAAATGTACTGACGCGTAGCAGTCATTTATGAGAAACGTACCATTTACGACCTTGTTATCGGTCTGTGCTTGGGTTGCGGTAATGACAAATGCTCGGCCTTTGGGAGCTGGAACCTGCATTGTTGGATTTGCCTGGGCTTGAGTGTTAATGATATTGACAAGCCTAGGACACGCGTTTCTCAAATGGATGGGGTCACCACAGTTGAAGCATGTTCCAGTTGGATACCGGGTTTGTGTTTGCTGATTTGAGGGTAGAGCGAATGGTCGCTGAGTTTTTTGTGCACGGCATGTGTCCGCCAAGTGGCCATAGCGACCACAAGTCGTACAAAGGCGACACGGGCTGGTGGACATATGGTGATAGTTACAATGGTTACAGAGGGGGTGAGGTCCGGTATACGGCTTTTTGTTTGGTTGGGTGACTTGGGTGATAGGAGCAGCAGGGGTAATAACAGCATGGTTGTGGTGATGGCTTTTCCGCTTCTTTTTGTCGTGTCGGTGTGAGGACTCGGACTTGACAATTAGGGGAGTCTCAGGGGTCGGCTTTTCAGTTGTCATCTTTGAACCCTTGCGTGGGAGGACACCATCGTTCATATTATCCTCGTTGAGTTGACCTGCTATTTCAATAGCGGATTCCAGAGTAGATGGCCTGCTGCTGGTCACCGAATCACGGATCTGGCGCGGTAACCCTTTAATGTAGCGGCGTATTGCAGTTTTCATAAGTTGAACCATGTGAGGTAGGAGTCTTGAAAGATCATAGAATCTATTAGTGTACGTAGCGTTGTCTCCTCCAACCTGTTTCAAATTCCAGAATTCCTCCTCGAGAGTTTGCAATTCGCTGTCCGGGCACAACTTCTCTATCATGCGTTCCTTTAGTTTTGACCAGGTCATTCCCAAGGCAACACCCTCTCCTTTTGCCCGTTTTTCTAGGTTTCACCATGAGAGAGCATGTCCTTGGAGGCACCCTGTAGCGTGACGGACCATCAGGTCCTCAGGGCACTCGCTGTGGATGAAAGTACTCTCCATTTCTTCGATCCATGTGAGGAGTGCGGTGGCACCATCTATGCCTTTGAAGTAAGGCGGATTACAGCTACGAAAGTGCTTAAACTAGACACGATGAGTGGTTGCTGGAGCTTGCGGCTGAAGAGTTTGAAGATGGGTTGCAATTGTTGGGATGACATTTGCTACCTCCTTAGCGATAAGGGCGGCTAGCCTTCGGTTGTTACGAGCAGCGTATGGAGGTCGTAATGCCATCTATGAGAAACATGCATATGGACTTGTGAGTTATTTGTAAATTAATTATGGAAATTAAGTTTGTAGACATTGTTGGGTAAAATGATTGTAAAACACTTGTTGGGCCATGGTTAGGAGTGTTAGGCACCTTTTGGGCTTTCTATAGGTACTAAATGTGAAGCATGTAGCAATTGCGTGGGCCCCCACAATACTAAGTTTTCACATGTTTTTCCCACTTCTAGGCCCATTAGGGAACTTAATAGTCCAATGAGTTGGCCATTTTGGAGTGTATCCTTTCGGATACGTTTGATAAGGTCGGGTATTTTGATGGCTCAAAAGTAATGTGAATAACGCGCTTTGGCCTATAGGTTTGGGAACTCTCGCCTTTGGTCCCCAGGTAAGCAAACTGGTCCCTCGGTTGATTGGGATGTATACGAATGCTTACCTAGTCAGGACTTTTGGGCTACCGGCACCTCCCCCTTCCAGTTACTACGCGTCCATTACTTCGATCCTACCCAACTAGAGTGGATGACTTTTAATTTCCTATGAGCTCTAAGGAATATATATGTATATAAAATTTTATTTTGAAACCATTTGAGTATGTGTGTGATTTTAAGAGAAAGAGGAGAAAATTCACAAGTGTATGCGCACATATAAGTGTCGGGAATAATACGTAAGCACATAAGGGAGCAATTAGCACACAAAGGTATTCCAAGGATTTTCTAAGTGCGAATTGCATGCAGTTGTGTGTGCATTTTATAAACTAGCATACAAGAGGACCCTAGAGGCTATAGACTAGGTCAAGGCAATTAACCTAATTCCCTATAGTCAAGGGCTCTGATACCAATCTGTCACACCCCGATCCTTGGCGGAATCGATCAAGGCGTGATATATTGTTCAAAGTCTTATGACAACTATGTTATAATATGATTAGATTCAATTAAGTACTAAGTATGCAAACAAGATCCACAACATACAAATACAAATCAAAATACAATAACATTTATTACATCAAATTTAAATAGTCTTGTGGGTTTCTAAGGTAAACCCTACTTTTCATCAACTTCATTCTTCAAATCTGCATCATGGGTAAAAACAGGTCAACTACGAGAGTTGGTGAGTAATCTAGTTTTATTAAAGAAAATTGTGAGTTTGAATAATTTGAAATTTGTTTTCTTTTGAAGTTGGCAAGCAAGTGTTATTGAGATAACAGTTTATAAATCAAAAATTGATTAACAAATGATAACAACAACAATAAGTCCTCACCCTATATATACATATATATATATATATATATATATATATATATATATATATATATATATATATATATATATATATATATATATATATATATATATATATATATATATATATATATATATATATATATATATATATATATATATATATATATAGGATGGAGCATCTAATCATCATACACACACAACCACGTGCGATCAATCACCTTAGCGTCCCAAGGCGGGGTGGTCAACCCAATAGCGCTATTATTGTCCATAACGTACCTCAAGAATACGGGCATAGTCATGGAGATTAGACTAAAATGATAATGCACTACAAGTACATGTAGCGTAAACAAACAATAATTATACAAATAATGATTCAAGTATAAACGTCCCCAACAATGTCTCAATTGTGATAAAATAATAAAATGAAGTTGAAAACATATTAGAACCACATGATACACCCCAAAAGTATTGAAAATTATAAAATATGGGGTAGATTACTCACATTAGTCCAAACGGAATACGCGTGTTGTACGATAGACGGCTCGGGTCAAAACGACGTGGAACCTATTATAATTAATAGTTTTGGTTTAGGAACTACTAAACGGGAATGGAGTATTAATAAAAATAATTAGACACATATTCTTATATTAGATGAATTAACAATAATCAAATTTTGTTTTGAATATTAATGTATTCATAGGTTAGATGAATTTTAAATTGAATTAATTACTTTGCTTAATTAATTTATATTTTCACTTTAGGCAAGATTTTAATAATTTCTTATTAAAATAATAACTTGTCAAATTATAAGTATTTACAGATTTTATATATTATAAACAATTATTTATATGAAATAATCATTAAAAAGGCATTTTTACATGCTTAGATATTTAGGAAAATGGTTTTAAATACTAAACAGTAATGAAACATTTTGAAATTATAAGAAAACCATTATTTCATAAAATAGTAATTACTGTAAAATTTTCATATTTTTCTTAACTGGTTTAGTATTTATTTAGTATTTTAATAATTAAACCACAACAAAATTCGGGAAAACTAATAAATGATTCCCAAAACTTCTGGAAAATTAACCATAGTTTTCTAACAATATATTGAGCCTACTGTAAATATTTTGGGTATTTTGGACTATGGGAAGTATTTCTTATGTTTTTCATTATTAACTAATCAATAAAATCATAAATAATAGCAAAACGATTAAGGGAAATTCATCAAACTTTTTATTTATGATTATTATGTTATATGTGACATTCTGATAAGGTGTTATAATTTTTGGACATGTGTAGGTATTTATTATCAATTTAAACCATTAAACAATCATTAAATCAGGAAAATTAAGCAAACATTCTTACAAAATTATGTAAATTTTGTCATGGAGTCTTTATAATGTTAATAAGGTGCGAAAAATATAACATCTAATTTTGGACCTAAATAACTATATTTTGCTATTTATTTATCTATAACAAAATAAAATACACAATAGGCATAAAACAGTAATATAAATGAATGAAACTTCCTAAATCCACTTTAATCAATATATGGGTCATTGCAGAATTTTTACAGAATTTATTGACGGTAAAAAGTATTTTATGTGAATTATTGCCCTATTATATTACAATAATTATAGTAATTCAATAAAAATAAGTTATTTTCTGAAAAATTCCAGAACTTCTTATTTTATTGATGGGATTCTGAGAAAAATCAGGTTTATATATAAAATGAGTTTTTGATATTTTGGTGGATTTAATTTGTTTCATTAATGAATTTGAAACTTTTAACAACATACCTTGATGAATGCTTCAAGAGGGATGGAGATTTGAGTATGAGGGATTTTTCTTGGCTGGAAAATTGATATTTCTTGGAAGAATTTCGAGATTGAGAGTGAGAGAAAGAATAGAGAGGGTTTGAGTGGTGATGAGAATAATGTGTTGGGAGAAAAATGAAAGGAAAGATGATGGGAGGTGTGAGTGGGAGACCATGGGAATAACTTTTGGCTTTTGGTGGTCTTCATAATTTCCCACTAGCACAAGCATCTCTATGTAATACACTAATTAATATAAGAATTTTATAATATTTAATGTAGAGTTTATAAAAATAGAGTTTTATAAAAAAAAATAGGTTATTATTTGATTATAACAATCTACTTTGATTTGAAGTTTAATTATAGCATTCAAGTTTGATTCTTTTAATTTAATTAGAGCATCATACTTTGATTTTATTTTAATATGGTATCATAATTTAATTTGATTATAGTTATAACGTTATACTATGCTATATTGCTATTAACGTCAATTTATATCGTATTGTATGGGTTTTGATCCTATTAGCGTCAAGGAATCTTGAGTAGGGTTTATTAAATTTCCAATTGGGTTGGGTTGACCCGAATCCATTTTAGGCGGATGTCACAGTCTCCCCTACTTCAGTAAATTTCGTCCCGAAATTTAAGAAGAAAGTACCTTAAGAGAAAAGTTGTGGGTATTTGGTACGCATTTGATCCTCACGCTCCCATGTATACTCGGGTCCACGTGCTGACTGCCACCTGACCTTGACCAGGGGAATGCGACTTCTTTTGAGTTGCTTTTCCTTTCGGTCGGCAATTTCCAAGGGTTTCTCGATTAATTGCATTGTCTCGTCGATTTGGATATCCTCGAGAGGAACATGAAGGTTCTCGTCTGCTAAACACTTCTTGAGGTTGGCTATATGAAATACTGGGTGAACTTTATTAAGTTCTGTTGGTAGATCCAACTCGTAGGCTACTGGTCCGATCCTTTTCAGGATCTTAAACGGCCCTACGTAGCGGGGTGCCAATTTACCCTTGCGTCCAAATCGAACCACACCTTTCCATGGGGACACTTTTAACATGACCATGTCACCCACGGTAAATTCAAGCGGTTTGCATCGCTTGTCGGCGTAACTCTTTTGTCGGCTACGAGCTGTGAGAAGGTTATTGCGAATCTGAGTGATTTTGTCGGTTGTTTCCTGGATAAGCTCAGGACCAACGATTGGAGAATCCACTGTTGCGCGAATTACGTGGGACTCGCCAATTTCATGCCAGCAAATAGGAGATCGGCATTTACGGCCATACAATGCCTCAAATGGTGGCATCCCGATGCTAGAATGATAACTGTTATTATAGGAGAATTCCACCAACGGTAAATGAGAGTCCCAGTTTCCTCCGAAATCTAAGACACACGCCCTCAACATATCTTCGAGTGTTTGAATTGTCCTCTCAGATTGACCATCGGTCTGAGGATGATAGGCGGTACTGATATCGAGGCGGGTTCCCATGGCTTATTGAAGTGATTGCCAGAACCGAGAGAGAAATCTCCCATCACGATCTGAAATTATGCTGAGAGGGATGCCATGTCGACTAACTATCTCGTCGATGTAAATCCGAGCAAGTTGTTCGACCTTGAAATGTTCACGGATGGGAAGGAAGTGAGCAGATTTAGTCAAACGGCCAACGATTACCCAAATGCTGTCATGTCCCTTTGTGGTACGGGGAAGTTTGGTTACGAAATCCATGGTGATCGCTTCCCATTTCCACTCGGGGATTTCCGGTTGGACCAATAATCCAGAGGGTCGTTGATGTTCTGCTTTGACCCTGGAACATGTAAGACATTTGGCTACGAATAAAGCAATATCCTTTTTCATTCCCGACCACCAATAATTGGTTCTCAAGCCATGATACATCTTGTGAGCGCCCGGATGAATGGAATATCGAGTTTTATGGATTTCTTCCATCAGGAATGTACGAAGATTGTCGCGATCTGGGATCCAGATGTGATCTTGATAATAGAAAATACCATCAGATTTAGATTCCAACTCTCCATCAATTCCTGTGGGCATGTCATTTTCGGTAATTGCCGAGTGTTGGGCTCCTCGAATTCGGTCACTGAGATTGGACAAGATAGGAGAACATATTAAATGAAATGCTTTGGCATATTCTTTTCGACTTAACGCGTCGGCTACGACGTTCGCCTTTCCCGGATGATAGCGTATTTCACACTCGTAATCATTTAGGAGTTCGACCCATCGTGTTTGCCTCATATTGAGTTCCTTTTGATTAAGAATATGTTGCAAGCTCTTATGGTCGGTGAAAATTACGCATTTAGTGCCGTAAAGGTAATGCCTCCAAATTTTAAGAGCGAAAACCACGGCACCGAGCTGCAAATCATGAGTCGTATAATTCCTTTCATGGATTTTGAGTTGTCGCGATGCGTAAGCTATAACCTTTCCCCTTTGCATCAAAACACAACCTAGACCGAGATTGGAGGCATCGCAGTATACCACGAAATCTTCGGATCCTTCAGGGAGTGTAAGAATTGGAGCGTCACACAATCTTTGTTTAAGAGTTTGGAAAGCGTATTCCTGCTTGGGTCCCCAATCAAATGGTGTACCCTTGCAAGTGAGCGAAGTAAGCGGTAAAGCGATCTTTGAGAAATTTGAAATGAAACGCCGGTAATATCCCGCTAAACCGAGGAATGACCGAATTTCCTTGGGGGTACGTGGGGCTTTCCAATTCTTGACTGCTTCAACTTTTGCGGGGTCGACTAAAATACCCTTGTCACTTACAATATGACCGAGGAATTGTACCTCATTTAACCAAAACTCGCATTTCGAAAATTTGGCATAGAGCTGATTTCCTTGCAATGTTTGGAGAGTTAGACGAAGGTGTCTTTCATGGTCTGCCTTTGTCTTGGAGTAAATGAGGATGTCATCAATAAAGACGATAACAAAACGGTCGAGATAAGGTTTAAATACTCGATTCATCAAGTCCATGAATGCGGCAGGGGCATTCGTTAGGCCAAAAGGCATAACGGTGAACTCGTAATGACCATAGCGGGTCCGGAAAGCAGTTTTGGGAATGTCTTCTTCCCGTACTCGAAGTTGGTGATAACCCGAGCGAAGGTCGATTTTTGAGAAGCATGAAGCTCCTTGAAGTTGATCAAAAAGGTCGTCGATCCGAGGTAACGGATATCGGTTCTTGATGGTCAATTTATTTAACTCCCGATAATCGATACACATACGAAACGAACCATCTTTCTTTTTGATGAAGAGAACTGCGGCTCCCCAGGGTGAAGTACTAGGGCGGATAAATCCCTTATCGGTTAATTCTTGGAGCTGACTTGCCAATTCTTGCATCTCGGTTGGAGCCAACCGATATGGAGACTTGGCTATGGGAGCAGCTTCAGGAACGAGATCGATGCGGAACTCTAGCTCACGTACTGGAGGGAGTCCAGATACGTCATCGGGAAAGATGTCGGGAAAGTCTCGTACAATCGGAATATCTTCTATCTTCTTTTCTGTGACCTTTGTTTCCACCACATGGGCTAAGAAAGCCATGTATTCTTTACGTAGATATGATCGAGCTTGAGTACATGACATAAGACTAAGCTTTTTCGAACGAGTCTCGCCATAAATACGAAGACTTTGACCGTCGGCAAGAGGAATACGAATGAACTTCTCGAAACATACTATTTCAGCATGGTTTTGGGATAGCCAATCCATTCCCACGATGATGTCGAAGCTACCAAGTTCCATAGGAACTAAATTGACGGAAAATTTATGACCGCAAAAATCGAAAGTGCAATCTTGGATGACTGCATTGAGTGAAATGTATTTTCCATTGGCGACTTCTACGGTAAAGTGTTCATCAAGTATCGTGCGAGGTGTGTGAAGTATGGGTTCAAATTCCAAAGACACGAAACTTTTATCGGCACCTGAATCAAAATGTACTGACGCGTAGCAGTCATTTATGAGAAACGTACCATTTACGACCTTGTTATCGGTCTGTGCTTGGGTTGCGGTAATGACAAATGCTCGGCCTTTGGGAGCTGGAACCTGCATTGTTGGATTTGCCTGGGCTTGAGTGTTAATGATATTGACAAGCCTAGGACACGCGTTTCTCAAATGGATGGGGTCACCACAGTTGAAGCATGTTCCAGTTGGATACCGGGTTTGTGTTTGCTGATTTGAGGGTAGAGCGAATGGTCGCTGAGTTTTTTGTGCACGGCATGTGTCCGCCAAGTGGCCATAGCGACCACAAGTCGTACAAAGGCGACACGGGCTGGTGGACATATGGTGATAGTTACAATGGTTACAGAGGGGGTGAGGTCCGGTATACGGCTTTTTGTTTGGTTGGGTGACTTGGGTGATAGGAGCAGCAGGGGTAATAACAGCATGGTTGTGGTGATGGCTTTTCCGCTTCTTTTTGTCGTGTCGGTGTGAGGACTCGGACTTGACAATTAGGGGAGTCTCAGGGGTCGGCTTTTCAGTTGTCATCTTTGAACCCTTGCGTGGGAGGACACCATCGTTCATATTATCCTCGTTGAGTTGACCTGCTATTTCAATAGCGGATTCCAGAGTAGATGGCCTGCTGCTGGTCACCGAATCACGGATCTGGCGCGGTAACCCTTTAATGTAGCGGCGTATTGCAGTTTTCATAGGTTGAACCATGTGAGGTAGGAGTCTTGAAAGATCATAGAATCTATTAGTGTACGTAGCGTTGTCTCCTCAAACCTGTTTCAGATTCCAGAATTCCTCCTCGAGAGTTTTCAATTCGTTGTCCGGGCACAACTTCTCTATCATGCGTTCCTTTAGTTTTGACCAGGTCATTCCCAAGGCAACACCCTCTCCTTTTGCCCGTTTTTCTAGGTTCCACCATGAGAGAGCATGTCCTTGGAGGCACCCTGTAGCGTGACGGACCATCAGGTCCTCAGGGCACTCGCTGTGGATGAAAGTACTCTCTATTTCTTCGATCCATGTGAGGAGTGCGGTGGCACCATCTATGCCTTTGAAGTAAGGCGGATTACAGCTACGAAAGTGCTTAAACTAGACACGATGAGTGGTTGCTGGAGCTTGCGGCTGAAGAGTTTGAAGATGGGTTGCAATTGTTGGGATGACATTTGCTACCTCCTTAGCGATAAGGGCGGCTAGCCTTCGGTTGTTACGAGCAGCGTATGGAGGTCGTAATGCCATCTATGAGAAACATGCATATGGACTTGTGAGTTATTTGTAAATTAATTATGGAAATTAAGTTTGTAGACATTGTTGGGTAAAATGATTGTAAAACACTTGTTGGGCCATGGTTAGGAGTGTTAGGCACCTTTTGGGCTTTCTATAGGTACTAAATGTGAAGCATGTAGCAATTGCGTGGGCCCCCACAATACTAAGTTTTCACATGTTTTTCCCACTTCTAGGCCCATTAGGGAACTTAATAGTCCAATGAGTTGGCCATTTTGGAGTGTATCCTTTCGGATACGTTTGATAAGGTCGGGTATTTTGATGGCTCAAAAGTAATGTGAATAACGCGCTTTGGCCTATAGGTTTGGGAACTCTCGCCTTTGGTCCCCAGGTAAGCAAACTGGTCCCTCGGTTGATTGGGATGTATACGAATGCTTACCTAGTCAGGACTTTTGGGCTACCGGCACCTCCCCCTTCCAGTTACTACGCGTCCATTACTTCGATCCTACCCAACTAGAGTGGATGACTTTTAATTTCCTATGAGCTCTAAGGAATATATATGTATATAAAATTTTATTTTGAAACCATTTGAGTATGTGTGTGATTTTAAGAGAAAGAGGAGAAAATTCACAAGTGTATGCGCACATATAAGTGTCGGGAATAATACGTAAGCACATAAGGGAGCAATTAGCACACAAAGGTATTCCAAGGATTTTCTAAGTGCGAATTGCATGCAGTTGTGTGTGCATTTTATAAACTAGCATACGAGAGGACCCTAGAGGCTATAGACTAGGTCAAGGCAATTAACCTAATTCCCTATAGTCAAGGGCTCTGATACCAATCTGTCACACCCCGATCCTTGGCGGAATCGATCAAGGCGTGATATATTGTTCAAAGTCTTATGACAACTATGTTATAATATGATTAGATTCAATTAAGTACTAAGTATGCAAACAAGATCCACAACATACAAATACAAATCAAAATACAATAACATTTATTACATCAAATTTAAATAGTCTTGTGGGTTTCTAAGGTAAACCCTACTTTTCATCAACTTCATTCTTCAAATCTGCATCATGGGTAAAAACAGGTCAACTACGAGAGTTGGTGAGTAATCTAGTTTTATTAAAGAAAATTGTGAGTTTGAATAATTTGAAATTTGTTTTCTTTTGAAGTTGGCAAGCAAGTGTTATTGAGATAACAGTTTATAAATCAAAAATTGATTAACAAATGATAACAACAACAATAAGTCCTCACCCTATATATACATATATATATATATATATATATATATATATATATATATATATATATATATATATATATATATATATATATATATATATATATATATATATATATATATATATATATATATATATATATAGGATGGAGCATCTAATCATCATACACACACAACCACGTGCGATCAATCACCTTAGCGTCCCAAGGCGGGGTGGTCAACCCAATAGCGCTATTATTGTCCATAACGTACCTCAAGAATACGGGCATAGTCATGGAGATTAGACTAAAATGATAATGCACTACAAGTACATGTAGCGTAAACAAACAATAATTATACAAATAATGATTCAAGTATAAACGTCCCCAACAATGTCTCAATTGTGATAAAATAATAAAATGAAGTTGAAAACATATTAGAACCACATGATACACCCCAAAAGTATTGAAAATTATAAAATATGGGGTAGATTACTCACATTAGTCCAAACGGAATACGCGTGTTGTACGATAGACGGCTCGGGTCAAAACGACGTGGAACCTATTATAATTAATAGTTTTGGTTTAGGAACTACTAAACGGGAATGGAGTATTAATAAAAATAATTAGACACATATTCTTATATTAGATGAATTAACAATAATCAAATTTTGTTTTGAATATTAATGTATTCATAGGTTAGATGAATTTTAAATTGAATTAATTACTTTGCTTAATTAATTTATATTTTCACTTTAGGCAAGATTTTAATAATTTCTTATTAAAATAATAACTTGTCAAATTATAAGTATTTACAGATTTTATATATTATAAACAATTATTTATATGAAATAATCATTAAAAAGGCATTTTTACATGCTTAGATATTTAGGAAAATGGTTTTAAATACTAAACAGTAATGAAACATTTTGAAATTATAAGAAAACCATTATTTCATAAAATAGTAATTACTGTAAAATTTTCATATTTTTCTTAACTGGTTTAGTATTTATTTAGTATTTTAATAATTAAACCACAACAAAATTCGGGAAAACTAATAAATGATTCCCAAAACTTCTGGAAAATTAACCATAGTTTTCTAACAATATATTGAGCCTACTGTAAATATTTTGGGTATTTTGGACTATGGGAAGTATTTCTTATGTTTTTCATTATTAACTAATCAATAAAATCATAAATAATAGCAAAACGATTAAGGGAAATTCATCAAACTTTTTATTTATGATTATTATGTTATATGTGACATTCTGATAAGGTGTTATAATTTTTGGACATGTGTAGGTATTTATTATCAATTTAAACCATTAAACAATCATTAAATCAGGAAAATTAAGCAAACATTCTTACAAAATTATGTAAATTTTGTCATGGAGTCTTTATAATGTTAATAAGGTGCGAAAAATATAACATCTAATTTTGGACCTAAATAACTATATTTTGCTATTTATTTATCTATAACAAAATAAAATACACAATAGGCATAAAACAGTAATATAAATGAATGAAACTTCATAAATCCACTTTAATCAATATATGGGTCATTGCAGAATTTTTACAGAATTTATTGACGGTAAAAAGTATTTTATGTGAATTATTGCCCTATTATATTACAATAATTATAGTAATTCAATAAAAATAAGTTATTTTCTGAAAAATTCCAGAACTTCTTATTTTATTGATGGGATTCTGAGAAAAATCAGGTTTATATATAAAATGAGTTTTTGATATTTTGGTGGATTTAATTTGTTTCATTAATGAATTTGAAACTTTTAACAACATACCTTGATGAATGCTTCAAGAGGGATGGAGATTTGAGTATGAGGGATTTTTCTTGGCTGGAAAATTGATATTTCTTGGAAGAATTTCGAGATTGAGAGTGAGAGAAAGAATAGAGAGGGTTTGAGTGGTGATGAGAATAATGTGTTGGGAGAAAAATGAAAGGAAAGATGATGGGAGGTGTGAGTGGGAGACCATGGGAATAACTTTTGGCTTTTGGTGGTCTTCATAATTTCCCACTAGCACAAGCATCTCTATGTAATACACTAATTAATATAAGAATTTTATAATATTTAATGTAGAGTTTATAAAAATAGAGTTTTATAAAAAAAATAGGTTATTATTTGATTATAACAATCTACTTTGATTTGAAGTTTAATTATAGCATTCAAGTTTGATTCTTTTAATTTAATTAGAGCATCATACTTTGATTTTATTTTAATATGGTATCATAATTTAATTTGATTATAGTTATAACGTTATACTATGCTATATTGCTATTAACGTCAATTTATATCGTATTGTATGGGTTTTGATCCTATTAGCGTCAAGGAATCTTGAGTAGGGTTTATTAAATTTCCAATTGGGTTGGGTTGACCCGAATCCATTTTAGGCGGATGTCACAATTTGGACATAGCTTAGCTTGGCTTGAGTGTTTGATCATTGTCTCATTTGCTAGTGATAGGGAAATAGAAACCAGATCCTCCGACTATAGCTGTGACACTATTAGTTGGTAATCTCTCATCTAGTCTAACCACGAAGCTCCTGTGGATCGACCCTGACTACCGCTATACTAGTGTGTGTGCTAGGTTTTCTCTTATTTTTGACCGCACGACGACCTCTGCGCGTGTCACTTAACAAAAGTATCGTGGTGTTACAGATTCCGAGGACGGAATCCTAATTAGGGGGAGGTAGTTGAAACGACCAAAATTTATAATATAAATATGTAAACTAAAATGTGTGTAATTTAAATGTTATATGTAAATTTTATGAGAAATTATGGTTGTGAGGGTAATTAAGTCATTTTACCTTAAAAAGGGTAAATTGGTTATTTGACCATATGCAAAAATTATCATAAAATTTTATTTATAGTTTAGGACAAAAAATGTGAGAAATTAGAGTCTATGTAAAGATAATTGATTTTGGTGGCCAAAGTTTAAGGAAGTGAACTTGAGGGACCAAAACTGTAAATATAGAAAATTTAAAAATGAGAAAAATATCTCATAAATCATCACAAAATCAGTAGAGAGTTCGAGAGAGAGCTAGAGAACTGGAGACACGGGAGATTTCAAGCTCACGAAGAATTGAAGCAATGAATTAAGAATTCAACACTTGGAATTGGTGATTCCAAGCTTCTAAGGTAAGTATTCCAAGTTCTAACCTAGATTTTTCTTGATGGGTTTTTATGGAAACTGAAATTTGTAATTTCAGTAATGAATCATGTAGTTTAAATGGCTTAACACTTCCAGTAAGTCATGCTAAAAGGACTTAATTCAAGAATATGGAAGTAGGTTGCTATTTTTCAAGAATTGAGATTTTGATCAAGAACCCTAGATTGTGAGTTCTTGTGATTAACTTGATTCTAATGGTTTAAAACTTGAAGTAAATGAAGGGTTTTGGTCTTGGAACAAACCCCTATCGATTAAGCAGAGTAATAAGTACTTAATATGAGAAAATGGAAATTTGTAGCATAAAAATTGGGAAATTCTGGGCTGCTGCTTAGCAGGCGCGACGCGCCCCTCACCTTGGCGCGATGCGCCATCGCGGCAAAGTGAAATGCAGTTTTGCTTCAAAGTCCCCTGCCAAGTGAATTTTGGTTTTTGAGATTTGGACCTATACTTGTTCAAATGACCCCAAATTTTGAACATAGGTCCAATATAGTCCAAAACTTCACAGAAAATTTTCAGAATCGAAATACGACCCTCTGAGGGTACTGTAGTAAAATACGTATAATATACGATTTAATTAAAGTTGGTCATTCAAAAGTTTTACACTTGTTTTGACCATTAATGGTATAATAAGGACTCTAATATGTTATAGAGTCAATTAGAATGTAAATTAATGTATCATATACTACATATAGGTGCAAGTCAAATAATTGGACACCGAAAGGGTAAAGAACCGAGGGACGTCTAATCGACTTCTCAAGAGTTATAAGGTGAGTACATGTAGTATTTTTATCCATTTTGGGATACATGGCAAGCAAGTAAGTATTTTTCAGATTTCCATATAATATTTCTATGTGTGAAAATATTTGCAAGAATGTTTTATTTCCTAGTTTATATGGAAAGTAAGCTGCTATATTTGAAAGTATGATTTTGGCGATATCCTAGATTATGGTAAAAGCATGTTTAAATCTAAAGCTTGGCATTTAGCCATTATGTGTACAAGTACTGTTTCAGTTTTCAGAAAGTATTTTTATATATGACTGATATTGTAGCTAGCAATGTTAGTAAGGGAACTATGTTCCAACCTACCCGGGTTAGGTAAGGAGTCTACTGGGGATAACCCCTTCGCGAAGTAGGCTGCCTCAACACTTCTACCGTGAGGATTGATCCGTTCTTTCTAGCTGTAGAGACTTGGGGTATCACTTATAGTGATTAAAGCCCTAAGTATAAAAATCCAGCAAGTTTATAAAACCAGTCAAAGAAAGAAGCTAGTTTTGAAAGATATAAAATGATTTTGAAAGATAAAAGAATTATAGTATATTAATAATCAAAAGTTTTTGCGAATGTTTATATTATGAAATTTTTATAAAAGGAGATTAAATGTTTGAGTCTAAAACTCATGTAACTCACGAGACATTCTTGTCTTACGTATTCTATTTTTATGCCATGTATTCCAGGTTCAGGTACAAAGTTGTAAGATAGTTGGAGTTGCGAAATAAATCCTAGGGTGCAAAGGAGTGGAGCTGGATACAGCTTCCATGTATTGGTATTTGATTGAATCCATTTCCCTTAAACTTATGGTTGTTTGATATGTAATTGTAACACCCCCTTGTGGTATTTAAACAAGTACAATGGTTTTTGTTGAACCGTATTTTGTAAAATATGCTTTTATGTAATATAAATGGTTTGTAAAAATTGGGGCGTTACACAGGTGTTCAATCAAAATTCGCTTTTTGACTAAACCTAGTTTATAAAATGTAACCTAAGCATGCTCATAGATTGTATATAAAAACGACATTAAGTATTTGTACAATTTCCCAACAATGTTCATTTCTTCACATACGCTTGAAAGTATGAAAATGTAAGACCCTAATCCCGAAATCACAAATTCTACATTAAAAGAACTAGTTTTTAGGGGAAAATGTTGTTAGCGTCGCTAAGCATGTACATAGTGTCGTTATGGGTTCTTGATAGTGTCGTTATCTGTGTGGCTGGTGGTGGGTTTGCACGATCTCAGTTAGCTAACCGCTGTTTTTTGGCCAAAACCCTAGATATTGAGCTATGTGCCATATATAAAGGTGTTATAACCTAGAGCAGCCGCCATTTGTTTCTTTTCAGCCTCCAAATCGTCCATTTCCTCTCTAAGCCTCATTGGATGAGTTTTTGGTCTCTTGGGAATGATTTTTGAAGCTTAGATGGTATTAGAAGGTTGATGGTGATGCTAGAAGTTGTTAGGAATCGGATAGGGTACACGCAGCGGAAACACTATCACACACACACAAACTCACGAAAATAAAGCAAGAAGAACACAAGGATTTTTACGTGGTTCGGATTCGGTGCAAATCCTACGTCCACGGGCTACAACTAGATTTTATTTGAATGAGGAGATTACAAGAGATACACTCAATTCTTATAGGTATTGACTTGTGGTGCGATTTTTCCTTGAACATATGAAGGCTATTTATACATATGAGAAGGTAATGTGAATGTAGAGTTGTGTTTCAACACATTCACCAACCTTTGAAAATTGTTTCACCAAACTTTGAAAAAACAACTTCAAAATGTTCACATTCACCTAACAATCTCCCACTTGAAGATTTTGAACATCTCTCATTAATCTCCTAACATAACAAGTCTTCCAAGCTTCCAGTTCCAAAGAACAAGCTAAGACTCAGCCAATTTCCTAGTTGCAGCCGCCCCTCATCATCAAGTACTAGAAGGGCCAGTTGAAGCTCCTACAAGCTCCAACTCAGTCGTGGTCAATACCGCCACCGACTCATCCCCTGTCTCAACTGGCTTGGACACTCCACCGGATCCAGAGATACACCGAGGACCACTAACACTCTCCAAACTTTGCAAACTTCCAACAGGAGAGAATTTTTCAGTCTTAGTCTTCAAAACCCAACGGCTCTTTGTAACTGTACCCGGAACACACCCCGTGCTCCCACTGTCACAAAATCCCCTGAATGGTTTAGACTTTCCGACTCGTTCAGCTAACATCTCTTTGGCTCCAGACTTCATGTTTGCAAAATGAACTCTCTTAGCACTAGATTTAGCGAACCAGATTTTGTTATGCTTAACAGGGACGGTCATACTTCCCTCAGCAGGTACCTCAACTATATATAATGACCCACGCTTCATACCTTGAGCAATCACCGAATTTCCATTGACCACCCTCCATTTACCACCACCAAACCTTACTTCCAGTCCTTGTTTATCCAGCTGACCAACAGAAATCAATTTCTTCTTCAGCTTGGGAATCACCCTGACATTCTTCAGGTTCCATGTAGTTCCCAATGAAGTAACCAGATCAATATCTCCTATGCCCGTTACTTCAAGCATCTCGTCATTTGCTAACCGTACCTTCCCAAAATCTCCTTCTTTTAGATTCACCATCGTTTCTCCGTTGTCCATGGCGTGAAACGAAGCCCCTGAATCCATGACCCAAGAGTCTACAGAACTTTCCATACTTAGTATCAGTGCATCATCCTCAGACACACTCTCGGCACCAGCAATGTTCAATTCTTTCTTTGGACATTGACTCTTAACATGTCCCACCTCCTGGCAGTTCCAGCACTTCACATTCTTCCAAGTTCTAGATGAACTTCTTCCCCGACTCCCACTGCTCCCACTATTCCTGTTATTCCCTCTACCTCTTCCGATATTTAATAACTCAGAAGAAGACGAGCCACCTTGATTCTTGCGTCTGGTATCCTCGCCTAGAACCAAATCTCGAACCCCTTCAAACGTCATACCACTGGTCCCCACTGAACTCGTAACAGCAGTAACTGTTCCTGACCAGCTATCAGGTAGTGAAGCTAGTAGCAGTGAAGCTTGAGTCTCGTTATCAAATTTAATTCCCACAGATGACAATCTGGACAGAATTGAATTTAGATTGTTAATGTGAACAGTAACTGAACCTTCCTCATTCATCCTTGTAGTGAACAGCTCCCTCATCAAGAACACCTTGTTAGCCGCCGACGGTTTCTCATACATGTTCGTCAGAGCATCCATCATACCACGTGCCGTGGTTTCCTTCATGATGTTGAAAGCGACGCTCCTTTCCAACGATAATGTAATAACCGCCTTAGCTTTCTTGTCCTTTGAGTTCCACGCATCTTCAGCAGCTTTTTCCATTTTCTCCGGCTTGTCCCCAAGTACCACATCCAAGTCTTTCTGACATAACAATGCTTCTAATTGCATTTTCCACCAGCTAAAGTCAGAACCGTTAAACTTCTCGATTACAACCTTGTCTTCAGCCATTACGACAAACAAGAGACAAATATTTTATAGTACTTTTGTGTGACAGAACAGTACCCTTCAAAGTACCGAGATACCTTTAATACGATTAATAGAAATTAGTTTCTGATGTGGAAGATCAGACAAAACTGCAACCACAGAGCATACTCTAATTTCTAAAACCGAGACCTCTTTCGAAACCCGAAGCTCTGATACCAGTTGTTAGGAATCGGACAGGGTACACGCAGCGGAAACACTATCACACACACACAAACTCACGAAAATAAAGCAAGAAGAACACAAGGATTTTTACGTGGTTCGGATTCGGTGCAAATCCTACGTCCACGGGCTACAACTAGATTTTATTTGAATGAGGAGATTACAAGAGATACACTCAATTCTTATAGGTATTGACTTGTGGTGCGATTTTTCCTTGAACATATGAAGGCTATTTATACATATGAGAAGGTAATGTGAATGTAGAGTTGTGTTTCAACACATTCACCAACCTTTGAAAATTGTTTCACCAAACTTTGAAAAAACAACTTCAAAATGTTCACATTCACCTAACAGAAGTTGTTCCTCTTGGTTGAATATTCAAAGATCTGTATTTTCTGGACCATTGTGAGTAAAGTTCCCACCTATTTACATTATTAATGTTCTTTTGTAATTTAAGTGGGATTTTATAGATTAAAATGGAGTATGGTTCCTTTTTGGTGTTGTACATGGTTGGGAATGATAAACTTCAGAACTTTATGCCTTTGAGTCCTCTTTTGGAGCCATTAGGCTGGATTAGAGAGTAAGCCAAGCTTTCTTTGGTTGTTTTGTGGAGTTTTGGACCATTTTGGACTTGGATCTTGTTCATGAGCTTGTTTGGCTATGATTGAACGATAAAATTAGAATTATTATGGACCTTGGAACTATTTGGAAGGGTCCTGGAAGGTTTAATGTGACACCCCATTTCTACTGTTTGCAAATACTATGGTTTTTCGTATAAATACATGAATACAAAAATACGGTTTATCAAAAACCGGTAATTTAAATGCTTAAAACAGTGGGTGTACAAATCCATATCAAAACTAACCATAGTAAGCAAGAAAAGGATTAAACCTTGAGTCCAAGATAGGAGCTAACTCGAGCCCCACTCCGGCCAAACTTCATCCCGTTTATAGCAATTCATTTTAACCTGGAATACATGGCAAAACATAGAATACGTAAGACAATAATGTCTCGTGAGTTACATGAGTTTTAGACTCAAACCTTTAACTTTTTTTTCCAACTTTTTGTAAATTTATAACATAAAACTTCTGTCAAAACTTTATAGTAATAAAATACTATAACTCTTTACTTCTCGAAATCATTTCATAACATACTTTACAAAAATAACATCTTTCCAAAACATTATAGTAGTAACATACTATAACTCTTTACTTTTCAAAATCACTTCATAACATACTTTACAAAAATATATTCTTTCTTACTTTCTTTGACTGGTTTTATAAGCTTGCTGGATTTTTATACTTAGGGTTTTAATCACCATAAGTGATACCCCAAGTCTCTATGGCTAGAAAGAACGGATCAATCCTCACCATATAAGTGCTGAGGCGATCCACTTTGCGATGGGGCTTTTTCCCCAGTAGACCCCTTACCTAACCCGGGTAGGTTGGAACATAGTTCCCTTACTAACGCTGCTTGCTACAATTACCAGTCATACAAAATACTTGCTGCTTGCTTGAACATTTCTCATAAACATATAACTTGTGGCTAGGTGCCAAACTACATCACTTTATGTCTTTATGGCTAGATGCCAAATACATAACTTTCGTTTCACATAACCCATATGTTTAAAACATGTCCTTATAACATTTTAGGCTTAATGTCAAATCATACTTTCTAAACATCTTGTGGCTATACGCCCTTTCATACTTGAAAACATATACAATTTGTAACCAAAACATACTTCTTAAACATTTTATGGCTATATGCCTATCCATACTTTCAAACATGTATAACTTGTATTCAAAATATACTTTCACATAATTGGTTCATAGACCAAAATATACTTCAAATATAACATTATACTTTCACAAACAAGTTAGAAATAATACTCTTGCATATAATTTCACATATAGAAATTTTATAAGAAATCTTGAAAATACTTACTTGCCATGTACCCCAGAATGGGTAAAAATACTGCATGTACTCACCTCATGTATTGCTAGAAGATTGACTACACGTTCCTTGTATTTACACTCTTTTGGAACCAATAATCACTTTGCATGAACCTATATTTAACATATTATATATTAAAATTCATGCTAACTGACTCTATAACTCCTTAGAGTCCTTATTATACCAATATAGGTCATAACAAGTCTATAACTTTTAAATGACCAACTTTAGTTAAATCGTATTTTATACGCAACTTTAGTTAAATCGTATTTTATACGTATTGTACTACAGTACCCTCGGAGGGTCGTATTTCGGTTCCGACAATTTTCCATGAAGTTTTAGGCCATAATAGACCTATGTTTAAAATTTGAGATCAAACGGACAAGTTTTGAACCAAATCTCAAAATCAAATTGCACTTGGCAGGAGACTCAATACAAAAACTGCATGCTTCTGCTGGCGCCGCCTCGCGTCGCGACGAGTGTAGTCGTCGCGTCGCGAAGGCAAAGCAGGTTGCCTTAATTGACAATTTTCCAAACTGCAGTTGCACTAGTTCTTTACATTAAGTTCTTAATACTTGATTTAATTAGTTTAGGGTCATTTCCAGGCCCTAATTACCAACTTATACTTAACTTTAAACTTCAAAATTATCAAATCATCTTTATAAACTTGAAAATTCTTCCGAAATCCTCATTTTTCACCAAAAACCCATTTATTGAATTTTCAAGCTTATGAACTGATTTCTTGTTTCTTTTATGACATTTTTAACTTAACAAAACCATTAGAACTATATGAAATCAGTTTCAACTCATAATTTGATTTATTCTCATAAAATCCCGTTTTTGACAATTTTCACCAAAAATGCAAATTTTTGAAAACAATCACTTAGGAATGTATTTATACATCTTAAGTGATTGTTAGAACCTAACAAAACAATAAAAATCATTTTCAATCTCACAAACCCATTTCTAGGGTTCTTGAGCTAAAATTCTCATTTCTTGATCTTTAACACTTTCAATGGTTAAACTAGGTTTAGGTAGTGATTAAGACACAAGTTAAGGCTAGGAATCATAGGATAATCCTCCTCTAGCCACTAGATTCTCGAAGCTACAGTAACCTATTCATAAGAAATGGGTTAAACAACCCTAAAGACAAGATTACTAACCTTATATGGCTTGGAATTCTTCAATTCAAAGTAAATTTCTTCCAAATCTTCAAAAACTCAAAACCCGATCACTGAAACTCTCTCTGGATCTCTCACGATTCCTCTAGAACTCTCTTCTGAGTTTTATGTTGATTAATGACCACTATAATCAATTTTTATCACATAAAACCTTCTTTTCTTATATTTTTGCCACAAGTAAACAATATTTTTACATATTTGGTCCTTCACATGGTCTAGTGTCCAAATTACCCTTTTATGGCAAATTGACCAAATTATCATTTTTACTAGAATTAACTTTCAAATATTTATCACCATTCTTTGGTGTCAAAATTTTTATTTCATTACATATTAGCTCCAAAAATCATATTTTTCCTTACTTAAAAGTCATTTGGATGTCAAATGACCATTTTGCCATTTTTCATCATCTTTCTCCAAACTTTTGGTATTTTACCACATTTCTAAGTAAATTATTTTAAAACTTTCAAAATATTTTTGGTCTTTTCCTTACGTATTTTCTCGAATATAAATTCGAGATTTTTGGGTCGTTACATTTAAGACCATGACTTATCGGATTATTATGTGTTCTACTTATCAATTAACTTTGCAAGAATTCAATTCATCTAAGTGGCCAATAAAAAACAAACCAAATTCAAGACTAAAATTGAAACAAGAAAATGATCACTAGGACATAATCATAGACAAACATCAAGTCATATGATTCAATCTAGATGATAAACATGTCTGAACAAAGAACTAGATCTAGGGTTTCTAGCCAAACATGGCTAGAATCAAAACAAAAATTATTTAGAAAATTAAAACACTAGAGTTTCTTCAATAAATGCAAATAAATCGGATGTTAAAGATGTGATTTGGGCTTCAAAAACCTTTAAAAAATTGCCACTTCTACTTTCTGGAATGTGACTATTGTGTGTGATCGTCGAGTGATGCCTCTGGAGTGAAGAAATCAGCTATTTATAAAGGTTATAACCGACCTTGGATAGCTGCGCTAAGGTCTCCAATAATGCTGCTATGGTAACAAAAATCTCAACATTACGCTAGGATTATCTTAATTAGGCATCGTTATTTCATGTCATTAGCATCGTGATGTCTTCACATAGTGCCACTATCTTGACTAGTAATATTCCAGCATTTTCCTTCGTGTTTGGATTCCGCTCCAGTTTTCGTCCTTTTCATGTGATTATCTACAAAACCTGTACAATAACACTTTCCGAGTATAGTGAGTATTTTTTTGCATTAGTTTATACTCAAAAGTACCATGATATCTCCTGAAATATGTGCAACATAATGCGATATCAGTCCTACTCAACTTTAACATGGTCAGAGCCCCTCACCCTACAACATCATCCTTGCATGACCATGAATGCTCGAAATTGGAACCATATCATCCACTCTACATGGCTTACTAGCATCACATGGTATATTGATTGTAATCAACGTGCTTCAGTATGGTCAAATCATTACGCCAAACAAATCACTGATAGTAACAAGTGGCCTCAGCTATAGGTAAATGTGAGAAATCCAAAAACTGCAAGTTAACGTACATTTCGATCAGCCCACATTGGGTTTCTAACCATATTTTAATGAATATATACGAACTCGGTACCCACATTAGTCCTAATTATCATTATGAATAATGCTCTAGCTTTACAAGCCTAACCGACCCTTTTAACAGATTTTAAAAAAGTTTCTACCCAAATCTACGCGTTGCTATCATCTTGGCTGGGAAGGTCCATTACAATGGGTTGCCGCATAGCAGTGTTACCAAGCATGTTACGTGACGTTATGGTCAGTTCATTGGTCTGTCTCCATTCATACCTTATCCATAAGTTCTAAAGTATCCATCAACTAAGTTTTGTTCTAGGTTCAGTTTAGTATCCGTAAAACATGACAAATTCAACAAAACATCATCAATTTACCACCTAGGGTTTCAAAACCCCACAAATCCCTAAAATCAAGCAACCATACCTTGTTACAAGTAAATTGTAGCACTCTTTGAGATTATGTGTGTTAGTTCCTTGTTCCCCCTTCAATCCAACATCCAAATTCCATTATTTCACCATACTTTCTCCTGAGGTATGAGTTTAGAAGTTAAGTGCTAAATGACCGACCTAAGACGACTTAACATATTAAATGTGTTCTGAAGTTCGCGTTGCAACCAACACATATTCACATCGCTAAGGTCTCGCGACGTGAATCCTATCCTTCGGGTCTCAACCGGTACAATGTTCCTCTAGGTATCTTACTTCGCAAAAAAATTCAATTAGGGCATCATGCTTTCCTATTTGTGTCGTGACCTATTGGGCGTCGTGTCGCTAACCTATGGCAGAAGGTATAATTTTCCCAAAATTCCTGCTATGATCCATTTATTCACAAACCACTAGTAGGTAACATTTATGCCATTCTTATACACCTAAATAAATTTTTATATCACCAAAATATCACATTATAGGAAAGAAATCACAAGACTTACTTACCAAATGAAATGTGGTGTTACATCACAGATGATATTGAAGAAGAAAATGAATATTTTTAGGGTGATAGCTTCACCGTTTTGGGTTGGTGGAAAAAGAGATGTGGTTTGTTTCCAATATTATCACTTGCTGCTCGTAAATGCTAGTTATTCCTATATCAACAGTGGTATATAAATATGGTTTTAGTACCGAAGGAAGGGTTCTTGTTTCACCTAGGATTTCCTTAACTCCAAAAGTTATGTAAGTGTTAATATGTTGTCAAGATTGGATCCTCTCAAGTGACATTGATGTTAATGTGGAAGAAAAGATTGAAGATCTTGAGAGGTTTGAAGATGGTAAGTTGGTATTGACTTTTCTTATGTTGTTTAATTTATTTTATGTATCGACTTTTACGGTTTTACCTATTCTATTGTAGACCTGTGACAATCGATGATGGAATCAACTGTTCTTGATGTATACATAGGTTTAAAGTTTGGCAATCCACTAGGAATAAATTTTGAACTTCATGTTTTATAATTTTGTTTGGAACTTGGAGGTTAAACTTTATGTTTCTAGCTAGTACTATTACCATTTTATCATTTTATGCATGGAACTTTAGATCATTATGTATGGAACTTTATCTTTTTATGTTTGAAAATTTGTAATTTATGTTTGGAAAATTGCAACAATGGATTTATTAAGAAAATATTTGGTTCCGTGGATTTCAAACCAAACCAAACCGAATTAAAATTTGGTTTTCCATTTGGTGTAAAGTTATTTGAAATCGGTTTGGTTCGATTTTCGGTTTTGGACTAAAAATTAAAATTCAAATCTAGGAAACAGAAGAAACCATAAATTGAACCGATTTCCACCCCTAATTTTACTAAACATACCATTCTTATTCCATTTTGATAAAATAACAAGTTCTCACAATTAATTACGTCAAAATATCTAATCCTTTTTATCTAATCTTTAACATTCAAACTCAAGATTTTAGGGATGTTACACCATCATTGTAGTAAAAAGGAAAAAACAACAACTCCCAATATATTTTGTCAAGAGAGCCTTATAACCAGTTGAGCTAAATTACCTGAACCTAGAAAATGATTGTAGCACTAATGTATGTAGCATGACAATTACGACGTTGCTTACAAGCTCACCACATTGAAGTACTGATACGTAAGTAATTAAGCAAATATTGTTTTGCCTAGAAAAGTTAGGGAGATTGTAAAATGTGTAATCAAGCTAAAGGATAATGGCATTGAATATCAACCTTGAAATGGCATTAAAGAGAGGTCCTCATAGAATTCTTAACAGAACTTACACAAGAAGGATAGACACAACAGGCTGCAACGTAGACAAACCAAAAGCCCCAACAACAGTCCATCAAAAAGAAAGATGTGGGGACCTTGCACACCGGTGGAGCCTCCAACAAGGAAGGATTCAGAATTGGAAAATTCCTCATAAGTCCTGAAGGAACCAAGATCACATACACCCAATATTCAACTTCATCACGTCGAATAATGAAGCCCTACTAACAAGGTTACACTTAGCAAAAAAAGGGTGCAAAATGCTTAACAACATCAGAGATTCCATGCTAGTAGCCAACCAATTATGAGGATTGTATGAAGCCAAGAAGCCGCAAAGGATTAAAAGGATGCATGATAACCAAATCCTTAGAGCCAAAGACAAACATGTAGATGCACACAACAAAATGGTCGCCTTTTTATTCGAACATTTAACACAAAATATCCCGGTAGAGGTACTAACAAAGTGAAACATAAACAATCTTGATGTTAATGATGTTTAGCCAGACTAAACTGGATGACACATATCACGACTATACCTAACACGGTATACTATAAGATGATGACAAAAAGGGAAATAAGGGTCGATGTCGTTCAATTCGCTGTTCGAATAGGAATTTTTTACAAAAGGGATACCAATGACCATTGATACGATGTGTTAACCATGCTGAGGCAGGTTGCATTATCAATGAAATACACTCTAGAATCAACGAAGTGCATGAAAAGGCTATGAGTATTTGTCTTGGGCATAAGAAACAGATGGACCAATCTTGCATTCCAAAGCTCTCTTCAGTTCGTATGATCAATAAAGGTCAAAAAAGCAGAAGCCACACAACAAGGGAATAGGAAATGGCACGAGATTTTTGCCTAAAAGGTGGCTACTCAACCCAAAAGAAGGAACACCATGCAAAATATGCCAATTGTTGTTTTTGTGGCTAGATTGGGCATTTGAAAAGGAATTGTTCCACCTACCTTAGAGAGGTGAACAAGGGCATAACTAGTAAGACCAACAAGTGAGGTATATCCATTTGATAGGATTTTAGAATTTTCAAAATTCCTAGGTATACGATGCAAACATCTATTGCTATGTACAAGAATTAGGAACAAGCGAGGAAACTATAATCGCTTGGGAGCTACGGTTGAATCATCACGTTTATTTTTTAATTTAGAACTAATTGATAGTTTCTAGTAATTTTTAGACATAGTTGGTTTTAGAAACAATGTTTTATGTTTGATGCATATGATTTAGTTTGATTATATATAGTTGATTATCCTTTTGTTGAATGCCTTATCTCGACATTGTCCATTTGATTATAATTTTTGTGAAATGAATGTGTGAGAGAATGATTCAAATTAACTATACTTGAAATATGAATGCACAAAGTATTCAATTTTTTTTGTACATGTATCCAGGTTTTAAGACTATTTATTTGGGTCAAACCTACTTGTATAACTAAAAAAAATTCTAATAAACTGACAAGAGGTTAAAGATTCATTTGAAAAAAAGCTATAAATAAGTATATGTGATATTGTTATTCGTTTTTTAGGACTATTCAGTTATCATTTTAGTAACCAAAACCAAAACCAAAACCAATCCGTATACAAAATAACAATCCGACTTTGGTTCAAACCAATCCAGAAATCCGAATATTCGAATCATATAATCAAATTCGGATTGTCCAATTGAACAATCCAATTTTATCCGAATAATAAACAACCTTACCTACATGACTAATCAATCAATAAAATAATCTTTTAAATGCTACCATATGATATTTTTTGAACCAAAGTAATAGTTTTTGACATTCTCATAACAAAATTTCAATTAACATGTCTTTTTGAACAAGCTCCCTAGTTAGTTACCTTATACCGGCCTAAACACTCGTATTTAACCGATCCATGGATAATCATGAGTTTGGAATTTTATTTGGTTTCTAATTCCACTGCAATAAAGTTCTAATATGAAATTGTTCACGTCCTATAAACTCCACCACCTAATTCTCATGTTTTCACAACCAACTCTAATATAAATTTGATATAAACCCCAAGAAATACTACTAATTCTAACATAAAAATAATCTAAACACTATACTTGTTTATCACAAGGTGGTTGCCTCTATTGGTTAACCAACCTTCACTTGCCCCTAAAATATAATTTAACATAGACTAGCCTTAACAAGTAACGACTTTCTTAAATCTAGGTGGCCCAAATATTGGAAATTCGATTTAAAATAACAAAAACATCCAAAAAACTAAAGCCTAACAACCGTACAATTTAAAAAGTAAAAGGTTAGTTTTATATACTTTTATATATAAAATCAAAAAGTTCAAACAAAAAAAAAAAAAAAAAAACCCAAAAATACATTTTTGAACATATGATTTTGGGCTTTTTTGTACACGGTATACTCGTCTCAGATCACCTCAACTAAATCGGGAATATCGGTAGAGAGAGCGAGAGTGCAGACGACTATGGAGGAAGAAGAACACGAGGTGTACGGAGGAGACATCCCAGATGTGGGTGAAATGGAAGGAGACGTTGATCCTCATCACGCCGACGTCGAGATGGCTACCGCAGACGATGATGCCGTCAAGGTTTTGTTTTTCTTTACATATTTATTCAAATTCGTAACCCTAAATATTTGATTGAGTTGATTGTCTAAATTTCTTTGCACTTTTTCCGTGAATTGCTGTAGGAACTTGATGAGATGAAGAAACGATTGAAGGAGATGGAAGAAGAAGCAGCCGCTCTTCGTGAAATGCAAGCCAAAGTTGAAAAAGAAATGGGGGCTGTTCAAGGTCGAGTGTCCATTTCTCTACCGAATTTAATTTTGTTATAAGCGCGCTTGTATGTCGATGTGTGCGTTCTGTGACATGTTGATTGCAATTGTGTTTCTATCAGTTTTATAATCAATCATCGGAAACTTAACGATGTATCTGAATCTTTTCAAATTCGAATGTCTTGGTAGAGATTTGAGCATTTCAGTTCTAAATACTCAGTCTTTTAGCTTTTATGCTGCATTGTTATAGGATCTTTGTGTCAATGGTGTCAATCGCTTATTAATATGATCCATTATCATGTGGGTGTTGATTTTTTCTGATGTTGACTCTGTAATTGGTTGAATTTTGACCTAATTGATTCTGGCTGTCTACAGATCCTGCTGGTGCAGCTGCTAGTCAGGCAAGCAGGGAGGAGGTAGATACAAGGTCTATATTTGTTGGCAATGTAAGCAGCAAAAAACTACTTATAGAAAAAAAAAACTTGGAAGTTGTCCTTTGTGTATAAGCTTTCAATCAAAATCTCCATATTTGGAACTATGTAAACTAGAGATGTAGGATAGGGATGAAAAAATATATAAAAAAGAGAGAAAAGCATGATACATTCCTTCCTTGAAAAAGAAAAAAGAGAAAAAAAAAGAAAAGCAAAAGAGAAAAATGAAAAAAAGAAAGAAAAAAAGTGGACATTTTGAGAAAAAAAGAGTAAAAAATAGTATATCTCAAAAAGCAAATATGGTTTTCATACAACATGGAGGTCAAGAACCGAGTCGAACCGAGTCAAGTGGTGAGTCGAACCGAGTCAAGGTTGGGCTTCATTGCTGCTGTTGAAGGTGGATGGTGATGCTGCAAGTGGTGAGGAGTTTGCAATCACTACATATATATTTGTCACTTAAACTAATTTTTCTTTTCTTTGACTAGTCAAACTCGAATATTATACAATTCATTATCATGCCCATATGATCTTTATAATCTAGTAACAATTTCAATGATTGATCCCATTTATACACTTCAAAATTTTAGTAAAAGTAGAAGTGATTTCGACATTTCATTAATGTAGCTTCCATATGTATTTCATGCTATTTCTTTAAAGTTTAGTTTTTTTTTTAAAAATATGGGTTTTGTAGGTGGATTACGCTTGTACCCCTGAAGAAGTTCAACAGCATTTTCAGTCTTGTGGGACTGTAAACAGAGTGACTATTCTTACAGACAAATTCGGTCAACCAAAAGGTTTTGCTTATGTGGAGTTTCTTGAAGTGGAAGCTGTTCAAGAAGCTCTTTCCCTTAATGAATCCGAACTACATGGCCGACAACTCAAGGTAACACTTTCAAAATGACCAAAATACCCGTCCCTTAATACTAGAAAAATAACGTGTGCACCATCATTTCCGTGATCTTTATCATCAACTTTAGTAAAAGACAATGAAAAAGTACGTTGCTATTTTGTCATTTTGTGTCATGGCCTCATGAAAACAATTATGTGATTTTTATATTTTTATGCTTTTTTGTATAAAGGTAATGGCGAAAAGGACAAATGTGCCCGGAATGAAACAATTTCGTGGGAGGCGTTTTAATCCTTACATGGGCTATAGAGGATTTAGGAGGCCATATGTACCTCCTTATTTTTATTCCCCATATGGATACGGGTTAGCTTTTTATTTTTATATTTCGCTTTTATTTAATAATAATAATAATAAAAGAATTAGACACTAACTCTCTTTCATGATCTTGTTGTAGGAAGGTTCCGAGGTTTAGGAGGCCATCGCGTTACATGCCTTATTACTGAAGACCAATAGGAGGCTGACATGTGTCCCATGGTTAATTGCATGATCACAAACAATATTTCTAATGATTATGCTATGAATAGGTGGTAATGGTTGGTTTCTTTCCGTTACACAACTTTCATTGGTTTGAAGTTGTTTATGCGCGTATAATGTGAATCTGCTATTGCCTCCAAATTAAGACTAGATTATAACAATCGTTCATGTTGTTTGGTACAATTTATGAATATGTTTGATCCATAATTAGGGATTGTTTGATAAAAGTGAATCGTTTAGTGTTGAATGAGTCCAATCTCATAATGGCTATTTGGAGGCTTTTGATTGGTTGAGGCCCTTTTGAGGCTGTATCAAACGCGCTGAATGCTGACTGATTTAGAAGTGACATGAATGGTTGCGTTTAGAGGTTATAAAAGTAGTGATTGATTCATAAATTCATGAATGGGATATCACATAATAATGATAAAGATCATCAACGTAGTAGGAAAGAGACTCGTGTTCTCGTATTTGACTTTGTAGAATGAGGTGTCAAATGAAATTAATGTAATGATGTGAAAGACTAAGTGTGATAAGATGAATAGGTGATATGAGTTATGGAGAGTGATGTAGAAAGTTTTAAAGAGCATGTGATGATTATGAAGATGACATGATATGATTATAGATAATGATGTGCGACTTTTCAATGAGGTTGAATGAGCCAATTTGAAAGCAACGTGTTTGTTGGATTTTAAAATAATGCATGATTGATAGGATGATGTTTATTATAAGAAATGGATGTACAAAACAATTAATAAGTTGTCCAAAGGGAGAAAGTGTCAAATCAATGATGTTTAAAAGGATAATTTGAGCGCACCAAGACATGTAGTAATATTGGACACACAATGGTGGTAAAAGGTGCATAAATTGGAACTTTTTTTAGGAAATCGGATTGGATTTAATACTTGTTCGGTTTGAGTCAACCATGTCAAAATTGGATTGTACAAGAATTGGATCGGTTTCAAACCGGTTCAAATTGGAAAAAATTCAAACCTATACAAACTGGATCGGATCGTATCGATAGAAATATGTTTGGTAAAAAAGAACCCTACAGAATTGAAGTTGTGAAAATGAGGTGGTTTGAAGCAAATTTTTGGATTTTTTTTAAAGTTTTTTTTTGGTTTTTTGTTCATGAAAATACATAAGACATCAAACAAATTCATATTGAAACATAAAAAACAAGAAATATAGAACCTCGTTTTCTTCGGTGTTATTGATTTGATCGTTCATAGCCGTCGTTGCTCACATCTGTATGCCATTACATGAGAGTGTTTTTGCGTTGTATGAGTGTTTATGAGTGATGCGATTAAGCCTCAACATCCGATGCCTATATATACTATCAATGAAGGGGCAATATGGACATTTAGGCTAGAAGATACGACCATTAAAGAGCCCACGAACGGATGATCGTTCCTTCATGCAAGTACAAGACAAAAGACGACTATAATTATCTTGAAAAAACTGTTTTCAAACCACTTTTAAAACCGAATCGACTCAAAACATATTCAATGGCTATAATTCAGAACCTGATCCAAATTGGTGGATAGGTTTGAAATCGAATCAGTTTCACCGAAACCGGTTTCATTTTCGAATAAGTTTTGGCTTACGAACCGGTTTAAGGATCATGAACTTATTTTTCTTTTGCCCACCTATAAATGGTGATACTAATATAGTCAACATGTGATGACAATGATAATGATGATGTAGAACATTATGTATGAATTATGATGGTAGCATAGTGTTCTGCTAGTGAAAATTGCAAACATGTATAACAAGACCTTTTAACTAGACAGACTTTCATACGGTGGCACATGAGTAAGAATTATGAATTATGAATTATGAATAATGTAACAACCTTAACCTTTTGAATTTTAATGTTAATAATAAATGAACTATTCGGTTCGTAATTTTGAAATTATCAACCCAAATATTGTAAATTCTAATTTCCTAAATTAAAAAGGATAAACACTAAATGGATCCACGTGACTATCCTTTTCAAGTCACTTCTTCCGCCTTCTCTCTACTTGTCTTTTTGCCTATGTATGAGTCATTTTTTTTTTTTGTTAAACAGCACGGAACATTGAGTGATTCCGTTAAAGTAGAGGCGATGATAGTGGTCATAAATAACTGAATATCGTCTTAAAATTAATCGGCATCACGAGATTAATATTACAATTCAAAGTCTATTTAGTAAATCATTTCTCGTGACGAAATAAAGGTGGCAATTAATAATTGAAAGAAAAACACAATCTTTTCATCATTTTATGATTGAGTTTCCTAAGCAAAATCTAGTGTTAACTGACAAAAAAAAAGTTTCAATGACATTGTCGATTCATGCTTTACATGTTCTTATTCTTCCATAAGTTCTTAAAACGTCATTTTTTGGGTTAGAAAACGTGACAGGTCTCACACAAGAAGAGATGAGTGCACAAGTGTGTGTTCGCCGATGAGAGTTTCGTAAGTGTTATCCATGAAACATAACGAGGGATGGGTTCATTAATGGTGTGGGTTTCGTTGGTGGTATCCAGATAATGGAAGGAGGGATGGTTTCACCGATTATTAGATGGAATGAAATTGTTCATCGAGGGAATGAGAGTTCACACGTGAATGGAGCTACTTAGTTTCTTCTCTTAATGACTTGTGGCTGAGTACATCACGAGAAGGGGTGAACCATCGATAATCGTAGAGCTGGTTTTCTTGACATGTGGAATATTGAACACAACTCTTTTGAGGGAAACACCAACACTTTATTAAGACCATTTGCGAAGATATTACACTTTGAGAGACTACTAGCCTATGCTTTTGTAGAGTATGCTCTGGATTCTTGGATGGTTGTGAGAAAATGAGTTCCACACCTATTTCTTGGTGTTTCTACCTCCACTTAGGAATGTTCTAGGTCTTTCTATAAGCTACATACATTCATGACTATTCTAGAATCATCTACCATAATTTATATCTATTATACACTTCTATATGTTTCGAGAATGTTCTAACATACCCGAGAGAAAGTCTTGGACGTTATAGTGTCTTCCACAGTCTTCTAGAAGGTTCCATAACCTTCCAGGGTCTTCCATGCCATTCTAGGACATTTTAGATTCTTCTGGTATATTCTAGATTCTTCCATTGACTTCCACAATGTTCTAGAATCTTTGAGGACATTCTAGAACATTCTAACTTCTAGATAATGGGCTAAGCTCGATTAGGCTAGTGATGATTTTTCAACACTCCCCCTCAACACTAGCCCCCACTCGTCGCACCATGTTGAGCTAATAACGAAAGCCATCACATTTTCCATTAATTAGCCCTCTGGTGAACAAGTCTGCTGCTACTTGGGCATCAGTCTTGATATGTTAGATCTCGATTTCTTCTTTGAAAACCTTCTCTTCGACAAAATGATAGTATACTTCCACATGCTTTGTTTAAGCATGAAATACAGAGTTTTCTGCTAGGCGAATCACAAATTGGTTGTTGTAATAAAATGGCACTGTATAGTCAATCTTCTAATGCAAATCCTCCTTTAAGAGTACCAACCATGTACTTTCTTGAGCTATTGTAGTCGTTGCTCTATGCTCTACTTCTATTGCTGTTAATGATATTGTTGGTTGTCTTTTGATACACTAGGAAATTGTTCCCGACCCCAACTTAAACACATACCCAGTGGTTGTCTTCGAGTATCGTGGTCTCCTGCATAGTCAGCATCATATTATCCAACTAGCTTTCACTCGTTTCATCTTGTGTACAATAGACCATAGTTGATTGTAAATTTAACATATCTCAGATCCATCGAGCTACGTCCAAATGAGGATTTTTTGACTTTGCATGTACCGACTCATAAATCCAATTGCAAAGGAAATTTCGGGCGAGATAAAGTAAGGTAGATTAGACTACCAACCAGTTTTCGATACATGGTTCCATCGTCCAACTCTTTGCTTTCGTGTGCACATAGCTTTACATTTGGCTCTATCAGTGTTGAGACTAGCTTATACTCTAACATGCCAAACTTTCGAAGTATATCTCATGTATACTTTTGTTAGCAGAGAGATAGCCCTTCTTTTGTATGATTAACTTCTAGCCTAAAGAAGTGTTTAAGCTATCCTAGCTCTTTCATCTACAAGCGTACCATTAGGTTTTCTCTTGTTAGATGATTTCTCGTTGGTCATCCCCGGTGATGATTAGATAATCCAAATAGACCAACACGATTGTCGATTTTCCTTTTATTTTTTTAATGAACAAGCTTGAGTCTGCCTGTGCAATTAGATAACCACTTCGCGTAAGAAATTCAGCAATCTTACCATACGAAGATCTTGGTGTCTGCTTCAATCCGTAAAGAGCTTTTCTTAGTTGTAAACATAATTGAGATTAGTTGTATCCTCAAATCCCTTTCGTTGGTTTATGTAGATCTTTCAGTCCAACTCTCCATGCAAGAAAGAATTCTTCACATTCATCTACCATAATTTCTAATCTTTACTAGCCGCAAGTGCTCACAGGTCCCATAAAGTAGCGATATTCACTACTGGACTAAATGTTTCATAATAATCTAGTCCACACTGTTGTAAGAACCCTTGAGCCACAATGAGAGCCTTTGTAAGTATAACTTGAGATTCTTGACTTTGAACCAAAACGTAATGTGACCGAAGCGGACACTCTGGTCTTGACTGAGGCATAATTTGATGGCTACTGTCAAGAGAGGCTTTGATCAAATCAGCAGAAGCACTTTATGGTCGTAGTTGTAACTCTGATCGATCCAATGTATTATCCAAAGACGTGGATTGAGGAGGATGCAAAGCATAGGTTGTCATTAAGAGTTTGTACTGAATCTGGTATCAATATGATCAGAGGAAAATGTTGATGGAAGATATACTATTTGAAGTGGTGATGCAACAAATGTCTTTCCTATAAGGAGCTTCTACGGACTAACTAGCGGAATGAACCGATGCGGATCATGTCCGAGGAGGTTTACAACCGAGGCGATTCACAACCGATGGAATCCCCTTGTCCAAGGAAACTCGTAACCAGAGAATCCCCTTCTAACTGAATGAGAGATAGACCGAGGAGGTGCGTAACCGCGACGGTCCCTGACCAAAGGAGGTGACTGGCCGAAGCAGCCTTAAGCTGGTCTTCGGTCAACTTGGCAACTTCTGCTGCAAGAAGGCTTTGTTGACTTTGGATGGTAGACTGAAGCATGGTATAATATCTTGTTAGCGTATTTTCTGGGATCTGGTCGATAGGTACATACCTCTAGGGTGGCTGTAGGGTTGAGGATCTGTTCTCTATATATAGGGTTAATGATATTAATTGTTACTATATATAATGGGTGATATCTCTAGAGTATGAGACTACTTGTCTTAGAGTGAATCAGTCTTTACAACCTTGTAACTTGTATTTTCCCCAAGCTAGAAAATAAGAATACTTCCCTTGCCGATGGACATATGTCATCTTGGACCGAACCACTTTATATATGTGTGTCTTTTGTCTTGGTGTTTCTGAAAGTTGTTCGGCGCATATCTTAGTATCTTTCATCCACAGTGTCTTGGTTTGCCTTGTTTGCAGGCCTCACACAGACGATCAACACCCCCGACAAGTGGTATCGGAGCCATTTATGTTCTTGATCTGTTGATTAAAGATGTTTACTCAGAAGTTCGAGTTGGAGAAGTTCAATGGGTCAAATGACTTTACGTTGTGGAAGGTGAAGATGAAGGCTCTTTTGGTTCAACAGGGTTGTGCAATGGCGTTGGAAGGAGAAGCGAACTTTCCAAAAGACATGGCTGGCACAGAGAAGAAGGATATTCTTGCGTAAGCACATGTTGCGATTTTGCTGAGCTTGGGTGATGAAGTTTTAAAGGAGGTTGTTGATCAGACGTCTGCTTCTCGTCTTTAGGAGATGTTGTGTAACAAGTACCAAAACAAATCTCTTACGAATAGGTTGTATCAACAGCAACATCTATATACTCTAAGAATGTCTGAAAGCACTCCGATTAGAGACCACATTGATGCCTTCAATCGGGTCATTTTGGATCTGCAAGGTGTTGCAATGAAGATCGACGATGAGGATCAACTATTGATTCTGTTATGTTCACTGCCGAACTCTTATGAAAAATTTGTTGGTACCATGCTCTATGGTAGGATAACAATTACGGTGAATGACGTGAATGATTCCTTGTTGTCCAAGGAACTCGAGAGGAGAATTTCGGTTGGAGAAGGGGGCCCCAGTTTAGGGTTGTTTGTGAGCAGAGGAAGAACAACAGAAAGAGGTGGTGGTAACCGAGGAAAGACACGTTCCAAGTCGAAAGTCTATGCCAAAACTAAGGGTTATAGCTGCAAGCAGAAGGGGCACTACAAACGCGATTGCCCGCAGTTGAGGAAGGGAAATGATAAAGTGAGCAGCAGTGTTGCGGTCGTTTCTGAGACTTCGGACGGAGTGGACATATGAGAAGTATTGGCGGTTTGTACAACAAGTGTTGTTGATGCCTGGATCTTGGACTTTGGGGCATCTCATCATATGACTTTCGACCGTGATCTCTTTAGATCCTTCAAATAGTGATATGACATAGTGAAGTTGGGAGATGATGGGGTGAAGAGCATCAAGGGGAGTGGTATGGTGCAGATCAAAATGTATAACAGTATCGTACAGATATATGGAAGAATTTAATTTCTCTTGGTATTTTTTGGCGAAAAACGGGCACGTTGCACTAGTTCCCAAGTTTGATTATGCTCCAAGGCCTTGATTTCTTCTTCCATTGCCTTTTTCCATGCATTCTGTGATGCTTCTTCATAAGTCTCTGGCTCTTTAACACCGTCTTCTAAAATGTATTTGATTTACTTGAATTTATTTTCTTGATGCATCATGACACCCTCATTGGACTTGGCAAGTCTAAAGACTTTAATGTATTTTACCATTTGGGACCAAATATTTCTGTTTATATGTTTTTTTGAAAGACAGCAGTTTTATGAAAATTCAGTTTACGGTTTGGAATTTGATTGAAATTATCATTTGGAGACAAAGCCCTTGTTTGGCTTTGAGACTTTATTTCCACAACTCTTTGCTATTTTGAATTTATTTCAAAATTATGTCAAAATCATTTTAAAGAAACTCAAACGGAAGGGTGTTACAAAAACATCTATTATGTACAAAAAGCCATTTTGGTCAAAGAATAAAACATTATTACATATTTTGTATAAAAACACCATTGATGACGTAAGAAAAATATGAAGACAACTTGAGGTTAGATAGACACGAGTAGCGCATGTTGTTTGTCATATAAAATAAGAAAAACATGACGATAAATATAAAGACAACTTGAGGTTAGATAGACACAAGCAGTGCACGTTGTTTGTCATATAAAATAAGAAAAATATGAAACTCCCTTATATAACCAAACATTTAACTCTACCCAACATATCCAAAATAATCTTTAAATAACCAACAAATAAGTACCCAAGAATAGTAGTAAACAAAAGGACATAAAAGGTAGCAATTTATTGAAAGCAAACTCAAAACTCATAATTTATTTTGTCCAAAACTAACAATTACATGTGAATTAAAAATCCCACAAGCTTCAAAACCACCAAAAATTACAATAACCATTCAAAATGCATCTAAAGCTTTAAAGAGGGGAAGTTTTGGGATCCCATTCTTCTCTTCCTTAGCCTTTCAGCAATGATGAAAGATAGCTCTAAAGATTGAGAAGCATTAAGCCTTGGGTCACAATGTGTGTGGTATCGCGAGCTTAAATCATCAAATGTCACCGTGCGGGACCCACCGACACACTCTGTCACGTTTTGTCCAGTCATCTCCAAATGAATGCCACCTGGATGGCTCCCTTCTTGCTCATGAACATCAAAGAAAGCTCTCACTTCCGCCTATTTTCACAAAAAAAAAAAAAAATACAAAAAATAGATTAACAACTTGTGGTTATTGTCATAAAAGCCCTTAAGTTAGTCAGAAATGTTCGGTTTTACCCTTTTATGTATTTTTTTTTCATAAAAGCCCTTAAATTTATGTATTAAGTTTGGCAGGAATGTTCGGTTTTACCCTTGTGTCCTGTTATAGAACCTGTCAAACTTAAGGGTAAAACCGAACATTCCTGCCAAACTTAAGGGTTTTAATGAACCAAAATAAATTTAAGGGCTTTTATGAACAAAAAATATATAAAAGGGTAAACTCGAACATTTCTTACAAACTTAAGGGCTTTTATGACAATAACCCTAACAACTTGCAATAGGTTAAAGGAAACTTAAAAAGAATAGCAACCTACTTTACTCTACCTACCAAATATTTTTTTAACATCATTTACACAGACAATATATAATAGGACAATTTGCAATAATTTAATAGCCAACTACCAACACACTACTTGGAAAGGACATCATAGTCTTTTTGACTTTTCAGTCATATTTTGACATAAAGCAACAAAAGTTTCAAACTTCATTCATCGAATGTGTCCACATTCTCTAAAGTATCAAGGATATACCCTTGATTTTTCCTAGATGCTTCCTTATTATATTCCCACCTATTTTGATATACCAACTTTACCCCTCGTGTATCAAACAACAAAGAAAATCCACAAAAGGACAAGATCAACTTGATATTTATAGTATTACACGTGAAGGAAAAGGCTTAAAGATACACTAAAGGCATAAAGAGACTATACTAAATTACTAATCTCATTTTTCTACCTCTACCTATTTGTATATTCTTTTTTGGGTTAATTACGAAAAAAGCACTATATTTTGCCAAAAGTTCGGTTTAACCAGCAATTTTTAAAAAGATTTGGAAAAAGCCACCAATTTTTGGTAAAAAGTTTCATTGAAGCCATTATTACCGGTTCTTCCGGTCATAATGGTTAGACTAAAACTTTTTCTAAAAATCGGTGGTTTATTAGAACAAATGAAAAATTGATGGTTTAAGCAGAAAAAGTAATGAAATATAGTGTTTTTCCCGTAATTATATAAATTAAACTGTAAACATTATCTAGGTCTAATTACAAAAAAGCACTATATTTTGCAAAAAATTCGGATTAACCACCAATTTTTAAGATTCAGAAAAACCACCATTTTTGGTAAAAAGTTTCATCGAAACCACTGTTACCGGCTTCTTCAGGTCATAGTGGTCAGCTTAAAAGATTTTCCAAAAATTAGTGGTTTTATTAGAACAAATGAAAAATTAACGGTTAAACCATAAAAAGTGCAAAAATATAGTGCTTTTTTCGTAATTTGCCCTTCTTTTTCCAAAAAAGAAAGATACTAACACCATGTAATAATGAATTAATTAATAAAAAGATGAGAAATTTTTACCAATATGGAATCAAATGGACGCGTTTTAAGGCCAGATGGCGCCTTTATAGTGTTTCCATGCATCGGGTCACAAACCCAAGTCACAACTTGTCCCGCTTGTCTCACTGCTTTTATTAAAGGTGAAAGTTTTACTCGCATATTTTCAGCTCCCATTCTTACAATAACTGTAATCCTTCCTGGTTTATTATTAGGGTTCAATATGTCCACCAGTTTAACAAGTTCATTTGGATCCATCTTTTGGCTCACCTGTAAAAAAAATCACATTTTTAGACACCCGAATTGTAAAAATACCGAAAACGTAATAAATTTTGAATCTTGTAGAAAAAATTCTCTCGAATACCGATTTTCTTTGGTATTTATAACGTTTATCGTGTAATTTCATGTAATATTGAGTTTTCCTAAGGGAAAGATTAAAGATACAAAAAGAAAAAAAACTTGTACTTTTACCATTTTACTGATTTAACAATTTAAATATTTTCTTTAAGTGATCAAATCATTATACTTTCTTTGTACGTTTTAAAAAGATAGTCGTGTGGCTAAATCAATAGAATGGTAAAAGTATATTGTGTTTTTTTTGTATTTTGCACTGTTTTATAACTGGGTAACTGGGAAAATGGTTTTTTAAAATCAGAAAAAGTACAAATATTCCCCAATTACCTGGCAAAATTCTAATATCAGGACATATAAAAAAAATAAAATAAAAAAACACAAGATACTTTCAATATTTTTTCAATTTAGGAACTAAACTTTTGTTCTTTATCTATTTAGCCACTTTATACCATTATTATAACCACCATGAAAAAAAAAAAAAAAAAACAGTTGAGTGGTCAAGTCATTAAAAAGGCGAAAGGTTGTTGTGCTTTTCTGTATTTTAATCTTTTAAAAAGGCAAAAGGTTGTTAACCAGGAAAAACGGTTATTTTAAATGGTCCAAAAACTTAAAACGAGTTAATCACTACGATAAAAAGTCAAGTAATGAAATCAATAAACTGATGAAACTACTTTGTGCTTTTCTGTCTTTTGTCATTTTCCTAAAAAGAATAAATATATTCACATTAACATCAAAAAAAGGGTTTGCAACTTTGTTTGACATTCGACTCAAAGTAAAGAGACTAAAAAAGAACCAAGAAAGTAAGATACATAATATTACCATACGAAAAATTACTTGTATAAGTTTATTGTTACCTTAATGCCAAGAGGATTAGCAACACCTCTCAAGAACTCCACGTGGGCCCCGTCCAGCTGGCGGGTACGCTCACCAACCCAAACCATGTGAGCTGAACAATCATAGTAAAGGCCTGAAGTTGTATCGAGCCTAGTCAGCGATTGTTCATAAGGTAAAAGCAAACATTCATGAGAAGTCCAAAAATCGGTTGTTGCCATGATTGGGTGGTCAATGGTGAGTCCAGCAGCTGACATAAACCCTAATGCCTCATCAACTCGGTGAGCTAACTCTTGGTACCTGTTTCAAACAATAGCAATGTACTTTCATATATGTGTTTATTATAGCATCCTACAAAGAAATGTTCATTGATATAATTGGAAAGATGTTCTTAAAGTAATGTGTCATAGACATAGTAAGAAAAAGATTGAAAATACAATGACTTAATAAGAAAAGGGAAATCTCCATTAAAGTCCAAAAATAATGACTCAGGTTATGAAAAAGTTCCAAATTAATTTTTATTACCAAAAAAGTCCCAAATTAGTTTTTATTAACAAAAAAGGACAGAAACTACATGTTTTATCTTCAATAAAGTCGCAATATTTTCGCACAGTTTACGGAAAAGTCCCAACATTAGCTGTTTTTCTGTCCTTTTTTGTTAATAAAAATTAATTTGGGACTTTTTTGTTAATAAAAATTAATTTGGGACTTTTTCATAAACCGAGCCGAAATATTGGGATTTTATTGGAGATTTCCCGTAAGAAAATCGTTGAAAACACAATGCTTGTGAAAATGCGAAAATAATGTGTCATATATTTTTGCAAGATCGATCATTTTGGATAAAAGTGTTAAGTAAGACGGTTATTTGAAAATAATGCTTGTGAAAATGCGAAAATAATGTGTCATATAAGGTGTAAATGTAATATTTCTTTTTCATTATGCAAGAAAGATGGTTTATTTGCAACAAAAAAAAATGTAAAGTGGATGGAAAAGTTGCATAAATTGGTAAAATATTGAAACATCATGGTTTTCTATACAAAATATGCAACCCCATTTCAGTTGAGGGTCAAAACAAAAGATTCAATATTTAACCAATAAACCCATCCAACAATTTGAAACATGGTTGCATAAATCGGTAAAATCTTGAAACATTGTTGCATAAATAAGCATTTACAACATTGCGATTTTACACATTTTAGGTTATAAAACGTAACACCGTTGCATATTTCATAGAAAAAAGACCACTTTCTTGCATAAACTACGAAAAAGATGAATATTTTTTGCATAAACGATAAATCCGCATCTAACCCTTAAACTAAAATTAAAAAAACTACAATCTCGATGAATACATACCTGTCACCCTGTTCACTATTTGCAACAAAGTCAAGATTCCACTGAGTGACTCTTTGCATGGCGGCATAACCACCGGTGGCAAAAGCCCTAAGAAGATTAAGAGTGGCGGCAGCTTGACAATATGCCCTAATCATCCTTTCGGGATCTGGAATTCTTGATTTTTCATTAAAAGCATCTCCATTAATGTTGTCCCCTTTGTAACTTGGAAGCTTCACTCCATCTTTTTCCTCATATGCATCCGATCTTGGTTTTGCAAATTGGCCCGCCATTCTTCCAACCTAAAACAATCAATCGGTTATCTTTCACATCTGAGAAATTTTCTACCTTTTGTTGACTTGGCGCTGATGTGGACACGTGACGTGACATGTTTCTTGAAATAAATTGCGACAATGTCACTAGATAGTAACCAAGTTTCGTACTTTACTTCATAAAGATTTGACGAATTAAGTTTTAGTTGTGTTTTATGGTTGTGAAACTTTGTTTTTGTTGTGAAAATTTGTACCAATTTGAGAAATATTAGAACAAAATCGAAACTTGGTTTACAATACGGCGAAATTGTTCCGATAAACCTGTCGCATCATATGATGTAAACGTCCCTTCGACAAAAAATACGATTTTTTTTATGAAAGAGGAGAAAAAAGACGAAATTTCACAATAATTGAACGAAATTAGAAGTTAGTGGTTGATCCTTTAGGGAAAAAAGTTTTGAATTCGCAACAATTGAACGTGTGCAAGAATATACTAGTCTAAAGAATAAGAAGTACATCTACGAAAAGCAATAAACTAGAATTTGTTTTGAATTCTACAAAAAGGACAAGATGAAATCGATTAATGGGTTTATTATAAATTAGCAAGATCGAGAATAAAATTCATAGTTAATTGGAAAGCGTATGTATTAAGAGAGATAATGGATTCGCGTTTTACCTTAATGATCGGCATCTGGCCGCCGAACATCAAAACAACGCTCATCTGCAGAAGGAGTCTGAAAGTATCTCGAATGTTATTAGCACTGAACTCCTTAAAACTCTCGGCGCAATCCCCTCCTTGTAACAAGAACGCCTTCCCAACGGCGGCGTCGGCGAGGCGCTCCTCCAAGTGCCTGGCCTCTCCGGCGAAGACGATCGGAGGGAAGTCTTCAAGGGTTTTGAGAACAGCGGCGAGACTGGCTTCATTTGGGTATTCCGGAAGCTGCAAGGCCTTCTTTGATTTCCAGCTGTCAATGCTCCATCGTGACGGCGCAGGCGGCGATGGGGTTTTCGTAACGCTCTTGGCAGGCTCTGCGGCGTGGACGGCGGAGATCGGGTTTAGTTTCCGGTAGGAGTTGGTGGCTGGGAGGCGAGAGAAACTTGGTTGGTGAGATTGGTGGGGAGAAAGGTAGGTTTGGAGGAGGGTTTTGGAGGACATGGTGGAGGAGTTTGAAAGCGCCATTGTTGTTTCTTTCCCCCTTCCCAAGGTTGGTGTGTTTGTGTCTGTGTTTAGATCAAGGACATGGGTTATATACAAGGTAAAGAGTTGGTGAGATTAGAAGGGTCAAATTAAGCTTTGGGGTAGGTAGCCATGGCTGCAATGAAGTGGGGACAAATCTGGTGGGATGGTGAAATTCTATTTATTTAATCATACTACACATGGGAATAGGAGTTGGATCTAGATATGTGGTCATTGACCAAGCATTTTTTCTGTAATGTGAAACATTCGTAGCAAAGTTCATTTACAAATATAAATGAGATTTTTTGTTGGTTTAATTGTTGATTTTTTTTTTGTTGTTGTTGTTGTTTTGTGTCTTTGGTCTAGTTTTTCGTCTGTTTGCGGTTTAAAAAAAATTAAAAGAACGTATAGAACGTTAGTCTGGATCCTTTATTTATATTTATGTTTGTTCATATTTGTTTATTTATGTTTGTTTAGATAACAGGCGAACATCTGTGTTTTACATGGAAAAAATATATATATTATTAAATAAAAGTAAAATACTATAATAATTAAAAAATACATCATCGACAATACATAATTTTAGAGTCAATTAACTTTAGTTGTTGAAAAATTATTTATTTGGTTTGTAATGATTATATTAATTAATATTACAACTAATTAATGTTATATTAATTAATATTACATCTAATTAAAATTATTTATTTGGTTTGTAATGATTATATTAATTAATATTACAACTAATTAAAGTTATACTAATCCATTTTGAATCCAAAGTTTATGCAATAAGTGCAATATGGATAAATATGGATCTAATTCTTTCAATATCGATCCATTTTGGAATCAAAAATTTCAATATGTATAGAATCGATAGATTTAAATTTGAATATTCTTTTGGCTTCCAAAATTTCAATATGGATCTACTTGTAAGTTCATGACTTAGTGCAACAAAATATTCAATCTACAAATGCAGTTTTTGTAATGAAAAAAAAGGTTGCACCAAAGTTAACTATTTTCATTAAGCTTGTGGAGTTTAATCTGAACCGAGGAATATATCACGGCCGAAGAAGATCAGCAGTCCAGAGTAACCAGGAACCAAGGCAAGGGAGTGAGTGCGGTTGGAAATGTTGCGTTCCGGGCCGATCAGTTTCCTCATCCGATGAATGTCCTTCTCCTTGGTTGGATGGTGCGAAGCGAAGCAGATCGACATATGTAAAGTGGGTATCATGAGTCAGGGGTAGACCTGGCAATCCGTGTCTACGTGTCGTGTATTCGTGTCAGACACGAATTTATAAAACACGTACACGACACGAATTATAAAACGTGTCTGGGATATGAAACACGAACACGACACATAATTAATGTGTGTAACACGCGACACGACACGATCAGACACGTTTTTTATCCGTGTCACACGAAACACGAATTTACACGAATTATAGCACGAATTTTACCACAATATTACAAAATATTTCAAAACAAGTAAACTTGAAAGTGGAGCAGTGAAGTAATCGGTGGTTGAGCAGCGTCGAGTAGGTGGTTGAGCAGCGATCGAAGGCACTGCCGGGATCTGCAAATCGTCAAGCAGGTGGAGTCGGGTGTCGACTGCGCGACTCAACCAGAATAAGAGATCGGGGATTTAGGGTTCAACTTCAAATGTCGGGTGTCGACTGCGCGACTCAACCAGAAACCAGAAATCGAGAAGCAAAACGAGATCGAGAACCAGAAATCAGAAGCAAATCGAGGTCGAGAACCAAAACTCTGGAAGAAAATCGAGATCGAGAACCAGTGGAAGCAAGTCGGCGAGAAATCAGCAGCGATCGAGAACCAGAAGCAGTGACGGTCAGGAAGGAAGCAAGGCGCAAGCGGTGACGGTCGGGAAGGAAGCAAGGCGGCAGAAATCGACAGCCGGTGATCGATGGTCGAGAAGGAAGTAAGGCGGCAGCGGGAAGGATTTGAGATTTGAGGCGAGAAACTCAGAAATCAGATTTGAGATTTGAGGATACGATGATTTTAGGAATTAGGTTTATTTACAAAATCTATGATTTTTCTAAATTGGTCCCTCGTATATCAGTAAACGTTAAACTAATCCCTGAACTTCAAGGAAAACTGAATTTAATTCGTGTATATACGTGTCTATTCGTGTCACATGTTCATGTCACGTGTAACACGAATTTAATTCGTGTCTTATACGTGTCAAAATAGGTAAATTCGTGTTTGACACGTATAAGACACGAAACACGAATTTAAAATACGTGTCAGACACGAATAGACACGAAACACGAATTTCTAAAACCCATACACGGAAAACTCGTGTCGTTTTCGTGTCGTGTCTTTCGTGTCATGACCCATATTGCCAGGTCTAGTCAGGGGTATTCCTCACTTTCTCGGTCTACTTTAGGAGGTCAGCAGTTCGGTCCAAACCGAAGTCAACAGGACTGAGGAAGCAGCCTCGCTCCGGTCCGAACTTTTGCAGCAGAATCTCCACATGGGTGGGATGTGGAGAGTAGAGATGTTGATAAAATAAAGAAGCTACTTTAGAGGCGAAGTATCCCGTTGGCATAAGTTCACAGGCATGTTGCTGTCAGAAAGTTGGTATGCACAACACGTTCCATCACCTGTCCCATTGACAACGCGATCGTCACACGCGTCAAAAACAATTTATAACCAACTATTACTACGTAGATAGGGCAAGCGGTGTCGAGTCCACAGGGATTTAGTGGTTAATCCTTAACGAGTTGTAAAGTAAATGTTGATTGTGATAGTAATAATATTGAAATAGTAACTTGAGAATAGAGAAAGAATTACTTCCGGTTTAGTTATCAACAATTAATTTCGCATGTTTTACTATAATGATTCCGATATAATTACTTTGACATAATTACAGTTTACTAACAATTGCTATTAATCGAGTAAATACATAACATGTTGAATCAATTATTTGTCTTTGTCTAACAATTTGGTAGATTAGGTACAAACAATGGTATGACAATATTATGTTTTATCAAAATAATAGTAACATTACAACTTATTAACATATTAATTGGGCACAAAGTATATTAAGTGATTATTCGTCTTAACTGGTTATTTAGATGAGATGGGCACGAATAATAAGTTGATAATACTATGTCTTGAAAATATGATAACAAGTAGAAGTAAACACAAATGATTCACTAATTGTATTCAAGGATATGAGAGTTTAATAGTTACAATAGTAAAACATTTGTTCGGAATCAAAGTAAAAACATGTTACACTAAAGGTATGATAACATTACCGGAAGTAATCTGAAGAGATTAGCCTTCCATTCGAGTGATGATCGTGGCGATAGTCTTGGTGTTCCTCGGCATGTAGCTTGGTGCTTTTACCCTTCGAATTATCTTGAATTACTACTAGAATTACCACCGAAATGGAGAATCTATTGGTTCTAAACAACTAACTAAGAGAGATTTCGAGATATTACAACTGATTGAGAGTGTTGGAGTATTCTTATGAGAATTGGTGTAAATTGGTGTCTTGGTGGTGAATTGGTGGTCTAAAACCGTGCATAGAAGGCTTCTATTTATACTTGCTGAAACACAGTGCTCGCGTCGCGACCATCTTCTCGTCGCGTCGCGAGGGTGCGTCGTGGTGTTGCTTTTGTCGGCCACTTGTCTGGTCAGTGCGCCTTGTTGGTAGTCTCGCGATCGAAAAGTTGGTGTTGTCGCGTTGGTGTCTTCGCGTCGCGACCAGTGATGTCGTCGCGTCGCGATTGCTGTAGAGTCTAGATTCTTGTGTTTTGTCCTTTTTTGCGTCGCGACCATAGCTCCTGTCATGTCGCGATTGCTGTAGCTTTTATGAGTTTTTCGCATTTTTGCTCTTTGGTTCGGAGCATCACTTCCTCGGGTTTGGTTGTTTTCTCAGAGTTTCTTGGGTCTTGATTCATTCTTGTTCCTGAAATAAAGCCATAAATGTTAGCACACAAATCCCTCGTGTTTTCCTCACTCCAGCAGCTCCGGAGAACTCTGTTCAAGTTAAACATGAATCGTAATTCATGTTTAGCCACCTGTTAATATAAGCCTGTTTTGATGTTGAGCTTATCAGGATTTCCTATGGTAATTACCATAGTTCTGGCAGATTTGCATCTGCAACACAGCAGTGGGCCGTGATGTGCAGTGTATGAACAAATGAGATATTCTCTCGTTGGCTTGCAATTTTAGTGAGGATGTCTGGGGACTAAAGACAAATTAATCATAATTCTTTTGAGAGAATTAATGATATCATAATAGGCTTTCCCCGTGATTTGTGAGATGGTTTCTATGCAAAAACAAATGGCTAGCTTGGGTTAGTGATGACCCGACAGTAGATCTATTATCACCGCCAGACTTTTGGGAGTCTGTGGTGTGCATCAGGAGCTGCCGTTGGAATGTGAGCTTTTGCCTAATTGTTATAAAAACATACATTCATATTTGAAATGTTGACTGTTTGGTTAACAGATGAGGTAGGTTAGACGGGTCTGTCTGAACCATATCTGTTATAAAGAAGCATTTTGCATGTTTTAAGGCAGTTATTGCGTTCCTTCGTGTTGCACAAAAATACGGTTTTCGTGTGTCTCTGAGTGTATTTTATGCGATAAAAACGGTCTTTTAATGATAGTGTTTTATTGTAAAAATAAAGCACTATCAAAATACTACACACTTGAGGTTTGCTTGTCCTCAAGCAAAATTGAGTTTTTCGCAATTGACTTCTTTTTGGAAAGTTATTATTATTATTATTATTATTATTATTATTATTATTATTATTATTTTTATAATCGGCGGGATCAATTGATACTTTTGGGCGCTGAACTTACTGCCAGCATGTTTCATCACCTTCTATAGTATAATCAATAAAACAAACAAAACGTCATTCTGAACAAAAGCAATAAACATAAAATAACTTCAATGCAAAAATTAAAAATCACACCATGCAGTATTTTATCACACAAGTTTTTAAAACAAAAGAAAAAAATCACTCATCCTCATCGTCATGATCAAACTGGATACCTGATGGGCCAGCCCCATCCCCTGGAGGATATCTACCTGTGTACCAATCAGGTACGGGTGGAACAATACCTGGATATGGGTGTTGATAGTGCTTTATTTTTACAATAAAGCACTATCTTAAAAGACAGTTTTTATCGCATAAAGACCCTCAGAAACACAAGAAAACCTTCTTTTCTTGTAACTCGAAGAAACACAAGAATTGCCTTAAAACATGCAAAATGCTTCTCTATAACAGATATGGTTCAGACAGACCCGTCTAACCTACCTCGTCTGTAACCAAATAGATCGTATTTCATATAAGAATGCATGTTTTCCTAAACATCCAGGCAAAAACTCACATTCCAACGGCAGCTCCTGATGCACACCACAGACTCCCAAAAGTCTGGCGGTGATAATAGATCTACTGTCGGGTCATCACTAGCCCAAGCTAGCCATTTGTTTTCGCATAGAAAACATCTCACAAATCACGGGGAAGACCTATTAAGATATCATTATTTCTCTTAAAAGAATTATGATTAATTTGTCTTTAGTCCCCAGACATCCTCACTAAAATTACAAGCCAACGAGAGAATATCTCATTTGTTCATACACTGCACATCACGGCCCACTGCTGTGTTGCAGATGCAAATCTGCCAGAACTATGGTAATTACCATAGGAAATCCTGATAAGCTCAACATTAAAACAGGCTTATATTAACAGGTGGCTAAACATGAATTACGATTCATGTTTAACTTGAACAGAGTTCTCCGGAGCTGCTGGTGTGAGGAAAACACGAGGGATTTGTTTGCTAACATTTATGGCTTTATTTCAGGAACAAGAATGAATCAAGACCCAAGAAACTTTGAGAAAACAACCAAACCCGAGGAAGTGATGCTCCGAACCACAGAGCAAAAATGCGAAAAACTCATAAAAGCTACAGCAATCGCGACATGACAGGAGCTATGGTCGCGACGCAAAGAAGGACAAAACACAAGAATCCAGACTCTACAGCAATCGCGACGCGACGGCATCACTGGTCACGACGCGAAGACACCAACACGACAACACCAACTTTTCGATCGCGAGACTACCAACAAGACGCACTGACCAGACAAGTGGCCGACAAAAAGCAACACACGACGCACCCTCGCGACGCGACGGGAAGATGGTCGCGACACGAGCACTGTGTTTCAGCAAGTATAAATAGAAGCCTTCTATGCACGGTTTTAGACACCAATTCACCACCAAGACACCAATTTACACCAATTCTCATAAGAATACTCCAACACTCTCAATCAGTTGTAATATCTCGAAATCTCTCTTAGTTAGTTGTTTAGAACCAATAGATTCTCCATTTCGGTGGTAATTCTAGTAGTAATTCAAGATAATTCGAAGGGTAAAAGCACCAAGCTACATGCCGAGGAACACCAAGACTATCGCCACGATCATCACTCGAATGGAAGGCTAATCTCTTCAGATTACTTTCGGTAATGTTATCATACCTTTAGTGTAACATGTTTTTACTTTGATTCCGAATAAATGTTTTACTATTGTAACTATTAAACTCTCATATCCTTGAATACAATTAGTGAATCATTTGTGTTTACTTCTACTTGTTATCATATTTTCAAGAAATAGTATTATCAACTTATTATTCGTGCCCATCTCATCTAAATAACGAGTTAAGACGAATAATCACTTAATATACTTTGTGCCCAATTAATATGTTAATAAGTTGTAATGTTACTATTATTTTGATAAAACATAATATTGTCATACCATTGTTTGTACCTAATCTACCAAATTGTTAGACAAAGACAAATAATTGATTCAACATGTTATGTATTTACCCAATTAATAGCAATTGTTAGTAAACTGTAATTATGTCAAAGTAATTATATCGGAATCATTATAGTAAAACATGCGAAATTAATTGTTGATAACTAAACCGGAAGTAATTCTTTCTCTATTCTCAAGTTACTATTTCAATATTATTACCATCACAATCAACATTTACTTTACAACTCGTTAAGGATTAACCACTAAATCCCTGTGGACTCGACACCGCTTGCCCTATCTACGTAGTAATAGTGGGTTATAAATTGTTTTTGACGCGTGTGACGATCGCGTTCTCAAAATGGCGCCGCTGCCAGGGATTATGTGCACTTAATTTCTAAAGAGTTGGTTAAAGTTATTTATTATTATTTTTTTTGTATAATTTCTTTTTTGAGCAAACTCACTTGTTTATGCATACAAGACATAATAGCAACAATTCACCATTGTTATTTAATCCAGAGCCTGAAAGAACTATTAGAAACAATCGAATTGCAACACGTTTATTTGGAACCATGGATCTGGGTTATTATGACTTTTATAGTCCACCACCACAACGAGATCCATACAATGATGATTGGTGGGGTAGCAACAATTCGGACCCAAATCAAGATGATGAGTCATCCTATTTTCTAGCAAATCAAGGAACACACGAGTCTTCACTTGATAAGAAGTTGGATATAATAATGGAATTGTTGAAGGAAGGCTTCAAACAAGAGGAAAACAACTCCAAAGCAATTTCAATTCTTGAAAATCAATTGGAACAAATGGTGGAGCAACTAAAACAACAACCATTGGACGAACATTCAGATACTATGCAAGCAGATGAAGTAACTATCTTGTGTAGTGATAAACCTTTTGACGTTAATGTACATAAACCTACACCACCCGATTATGAGGTTGTGGTGGAGGATTATGTATCAATTGATGAGGAAAATACTAAATTAGAAACAATTAACTAAGAAAATTCTGAAATTGAATTGGAAACATCTCAAATAATTTTCCAAGAACTGGAAACACCCAAAGTTGGGGAGGGGTCAGTGGAGTCTAATACCACCCCCGACTTAGCGAATTTCAAAGAACCCAAAAAGAACATTCTTGTTAACATTTTTGTGCTAGATTCTAAAAAACTAGACAAATTCAAAAAACCACATGCCATCATCAATCGTCCCATTTTGAGACCTATTTACTCCCAAATTAGTTGTCAAGAAGGTGTCATTGATGTGACATTTGGAAACCAGAAATTTAAACTTCAACTATTTGGATGTACTAATTATCCTCCGATCGGTGGAGACTTGTTTGTAATCAATACTATGGATGATTACTTTTATGAGCATAATGCAAGTATGCTCGCTGACACTATCCACGATCTGGAGGAACGTTTCTTTTGTAACAGGTCAAAATCATTGGATGATTCCAAAAGTCAACTTCTGAAAAAAAAAAATAAGGAACAAGAAGCATCATACGACACTCACCCATAAATCAAATAAGAAGGCGGTTCATGAAGCAAAACATCAAGTCAATAAATTCATTCAAAAAAATCGTGGTCGGTTTTTCAAAGCAAGGTTTAAGTACTCTTTCAGAAGACTCAAAGGTAAAAGACCGGGATTCAATAAGGTCAAAGTTGACATGCCTTTTGATCCGGGTAATACTCAGGAATGTGAATTGTTTGAAGATAAAGAGAAATATATGACACCATATCACCACAACATGATTGTTTTTCAAAAACGTCAACTGACATACGATCCTCCGTGAACCATGATACAGGTATGCGTCCGGCTGAAGATGTTAAACTTAGCGCTTTTCGGGAGGCAACCCGAGAACTTTGTGGGTGTGTTCACTGCAAACCCTCATTTACACTTATGCAAAGCATAAGTGTGTAGTGTGTTGATTTATTTGTTTTTATTTTGTTTTATTTCATAAAAACATAAAAAAAACATAAAAAAATTGTGTTTGTTAAATGTTCTGACACATAGGTGAAAAGAGGGGGTAAAAACGAACTTTGAAAAAGAAAAAAATAGCCCTCTGAAGACCCCTCGCGACGTGACAATCAAGTCTCGCGACCGCGACATAGGTAAAAATGCGAACATTATATTCAGAAGTTCCAGGATTCGCGACGCGACAATACCATCCGTCGCGACGCGAAGGAGCGTGCACAGGTATAAACCCTAACCTTATGTTGACCGCCGTTTTTTTTACCCCAAACATCTCACCTTCGCGTTCTCTCTTGCGGCCAAGGCAAAATCCGACCAAACACTCGTTTTTCTTGATTTTTTCTTGTGCAAATCATCATACAAGGTACGTATAACATTCCTCTACTCTCGATTAGTGATTCTACATGCAAAAACATAGAAAAATCGCGATGAATCGGTCCAAAACCGAAGGTTACGATCGGATGAGTTAGGATGTGGTTATTTGGTTAAATTGATGTTTATACATGTTAGATCTAGGACCTAGGAACCTTTATGACTTAACGTATTAAGTTAAAACCGAGTTAAACTTGCAAAAATCGGCCCTCACGATGACCGATCGCCGCTCGCGATCGCGACCACACACATCCTCGCGTCGCGAGGTTTGAACAGGAAAAGATGCGACCAGGTCGCGAAGGCTGTGCAGGAACCATTTTTTTTCGCTCATTTTTGCTATTTTCTTGCGTATAAAACCCGATTGATGATTTGTATAACTTGAAAAATTGCAAATATGGCAGCACGAAGGGAGCAAAGGCAACAGGCAGTACAAAGGGACGATCTCCCTACGCATATATGGTTGCAATTTCCATAGACTATTCCTTCTGTCAGGAAAAACTTATATGAGTCGAATTTATAGAAACTAAAACGAAGAGATGTCGAGGCAGCCCCAATACTTGATTGGAATTTTGCCAACAACGTGGGGATCACAGCAGCACTTGATCAGTACCTGATCAAGACAGATGGCACTTATACTTGCCATGCATGGAAAAACCTGCTCCAGATCCGAGAGCCCAGTTACAAAGAACTGATGCTAGAGTTCTTTTCCACCATATCCTTCGATCCTACTGAGGAGGATATGTTTCAGCGTACGGCCATTTCCTTCCGACTTGGAGGGACGAGCAGGCAATGCAGTGTCGTAGAGCTCGGATGGAGATTGGGTCTTTACCCACATGGTGATGCCCGCTCACCTGCTTTCAGACAGTACCTGTCTCGATGTCTTACCGGACCTACTCAAGAATTCAGCACCGCCGACTTCTGGGGAGAGATTGCTGACACGGTGTATTTCCCCGAGACTGCAGTGGAGAGTGCGATCCGCTCTCCTATTCACAGGTTATTACACAGACTTGTTGCCACTTCCGTCAATCAACGGAAAGGCAGCGAGAAGGTCCCAGCTGCAGATCTCTTCTACTTATGGTGTCTTTTGACACCTGGGAGGCACTGCAACCTCCCATACTCTCTGGCATATTTCTTGGCCCGAAAGGCCACAGGGGCTAGGTCCTCCAGCCCCCTCTGCGGTGGCCATTTGATCACACGCCTGGCCCGATCGTATACCCTCTTAGCATTGCCAGAGATTCGAGCCATGTCCGCGAGCGAGCCCAGAGCCATAGGACGCCAGTACTTGGAGGCCATGAGGGTGATCAGACAGTCAGATGGACCGGGAGGATATGAGATTGCTGAAACAAAAGACGAGCAGGTACCCGATGCTGCTCAAGCACCACCCGCACCTCCTAGGCGACGTCAGCGCCAGCGCCAGAGATCCCCTGTCCAGCCACAGGATCCCGAGCCCGAGATGAACATCGGGACCCTTTACCAGCAGATGCAGTCATGGCACTTGGAGAGTCAGGCACATTGCAGACAGATGCAGGATTGACACCTGGCCAATCAGGTACAACATCAGTGGATGGCTGACTCGATGACCGACTTCATCGGATAGCAGGGATTTCAGCCCAGACACCCATATCCAAGTATTGTTCCACCCATACCTGATTGGTACACAGGTAGATATCCTCCAGGGGATGGGGCTGGCCCATCAGGTACCCAGTTTGATCATTACGATGAGGATGAGTGATTTTTTTTCTTTTGTTTTAAAAACTTGTGTGTTTAAAATACTGCATGGTGTGATTTTTAATTTTTGCATTGAAGTTATTTTATGTTTATTGCTTTTGTTCAAAATGACGTTTTGTTTGTTTTATTGATTATAATACAGAAGGTGATGAAACATGCTGACAGTAAGTTCAGCGCCCAAACGTATCAATTGATCCAGCCGATTTAAAAAAAAATAAAAAATAATAATAAAAAATAATAATAATAAAAACTTTCCAAAAAGAAGTCAATTACGAAAAACTCAATTTTGCTTGAGGACAAGCAAACCTCAAGTGTGTAGTATTTTGATAGTGCTTTATTTTACAATAAAGCACTATCATTAAAAGACCGTTTTTATCGCATAAAGACCCTCAGAAACACAAGAAAACCTTCTTTTCTTGTAACTCGAAGAAACACAAGAATTGCCTTAAAACATGCAAAATGCTTCTCTATAACAGATATGGTTCAGACAGACCCGTCTAACCTACCTCGTCTGTAACCAAATAGATCGTATTTCATATAAGAATGCATTTTTTCCTAAACATCCAGGCAAAAGCTCACATTTCAACGGCAGCTTCTGATGCACACCACAGACTCCCAAAAGTCTGGCGGTGATAATAGATCTACTGTCGGGTCATCACTAGCCCAAGATAGCCATTTGTTTTCGCATAGAAAACATCTCACAAATCACGGGGAAGACCTATTAAGATATCATTATTTCTCTCAAAAGAATTATGATTAATTTGTCTTTAGTCCCCAGACATCCTCACTAAAATTGCAAGCCAACGAGAGAATATCTCATTTGTTCAGATACTGCACATCACGGCCCACTGCTGTGTTGCAGATGCAAATCTGCCAGAACTATGGTAATTACCATAGGAAATCCTGATAAGCTCAACATTAAAACAGGCTTATATTAACAGGTGGCTAAACATGAATTACGATTCATGTTTAACTTGAACAGAGTTCTCCGGAGCTGCTGGTGTGAGGAAAACACGAGGGATTTGTGTGCTAACATTTATGGCTTTATTTCAGGAACAAGAATGAATCAAGACCCAAGAAACTTTGAGAAAACAACCAAACCCGAGGAAGTGATGCTCCGAACCAAAGAGCAAAAATGCGAAAAACTCATAAAAGCTACAGCAATCGCGACATGACAGGAGCTATGGTCGCGACGCAAAGAAGGACAAAACACAAGAATCCAGACTCTACAGCAATCACGACGCGACGGCATCACTGGTCGCGACGCGAAGACACCAACGCGACAACACCAACTTTTCGATCGCGAGACTACCAACAAGACGCACTGACCAGACAAGTGGCCGACAAAAAGCAACACACGACGCACCCTCGCGACGCGACGGGAAGATGGTCGCGACGCGAGCACTGTGTTTCAGCAAGTATAAATAGAAGCCTTCTATGCACGGTTTTAGACACCAATTCACCACCAAGTGACGTGCACGCAGAGGTCGTCATGCGGTCAAAAATAAGAGAAAACCTAACATTCACTAGTATAGTGGAGTCAGGGTCGATCCACAGGAGCTACGTGGTCAGCCTAGATGAGAGATTACCAACTGATAGTGTCACGGCTATAGTCAGAGGAACTAATTTCTATCTTTCTACCTCAAAGCAATATTCAACACCCAAGCCAAGCTTAGCTATGTCCAAATGACCTAGTTACTTTCTGAATTCAGAAGTACATCTCTGACTCAGGAGCAATTGAAGGCATTCAAACTAGCAAAAACGAGCACAGCATAAACTAGCTAATAACTAACAGTTCTATGAGACAGTTAATAGCCAAGATTTAATGCTCAATATAACCAAGTTAGCTACTGTTTTCAGCAAGGGAAAACCGTCCTAACCAAACCACAAACAAAATCCAATCACAATCAAACAATCAAAACTCCAACAAGCATCCGAAATACCGAAAAAACCAATATTTAAGGTAACCGAATGATTTCATTTACCAAAACCAATATCCAAACATAAAATCAGTAACCAAAACTACTAAAAACAGAACCCTAAGCTGAAGATCAATGGTTGTCACACCCAAAGATCCAACTCAAAGCTTACAACTGTTTAACTAAAATGAAATAAAATCTAAAACATGAAAATACCAAATTATAGCTTCTGGAATGGAATCCTCGAGTCAAAGAGCTTCTAGGTCGATGTTTACACCAGGTCTTTGCTTCGGTTTTCGGCTGAAAATGCCTCTATTTATAGTTGCAAATTTCCCGTGACCGCGCCGCGCAAATGTGAAATCCGCGGCGCGCGTACTTATCCGTTCCCCGTTTTTTCGTCATTTAAATGTGTTCCACCGCCTTACATCCGCGTCGCGCAGGAGATAAATCCGCGGCGCGCGTACGTCTTCTCTTGATTTTGCATTCTTTCCATACTTTTTCCTTTTTGTACACTTTTAGTCCCTGTTTCTGTTCTTTTTCTCCAGACAAGTCCTGACACGAAAGGTGAGAATACCCATGCATATTTGATATAATTTTACCAAGAACAGGGCTCAACAACGCCTAAAATACTTGATATCACTAGGCGTTGTCAAACACCCCACACTTGTGCCTTGCTTGTCCCCAAGCAAGAGAGTTTTTAACAAATTATAATAGAGAATCGAACAGTTTTTGAATGTGTTTAGTTTCAAAGCTTATTGCTCTTCGAGTTAGAATGGAATAGTTTGTGAAAACATAATTGAGTTGTTCTTTGGAATTCATGGCTTTCTAGAGAACCCTTGATTACAAATTTTCTGTCCACAATGAAGTGTACGTACTCATTCAGATTCTAAAGGCCATTAAGGAATTGTCCATGACTTTCGATGTTGTCCGTGTAGCGAGCTTTCAGAAATACCATCCCAGACCAGACGATCTTAGGTGGTAAGGTGCATAAGGCCCACCCATTTTAGACTTACCGGCTCGAACAACAAAGGCCACAGATTGACTTTTTCCTTCCTAAATTCCAATCCTAAAACGGCTCAATCTTCTAAACTCGTAAAACTCAACTTATTTGACTAATTAATAGCATGATCACAACTAAACAGTATTTCTTGAAAAATACTGATGCTATCACAATCACAAACCATTCATTTCAAAATTGCAATTCATTAAAAAAATTTGAAAAATATTGCTAAAAAATCTAAAAATTGATCAGTTCTGCAAAAATATTTCAAAAATATCTCTTTTGACCGTCCACACCCCACACTTAAAACCGTACAACGTCCCCGTTGTACAAAAAAATTATTTCAAAGCAAGGGAGAAAGAGTTACCCCTTATTTGGACGATGGATTGCTTGGTGCTCAATATCACAGGTATAATGTGTACAAAAAGATCCTTGATTCATATGCTGGAGTTGTAGCGCTACAGTAGGACACGCCGGTGGTCAAGACAAGTGGAGGGGTACGGTGACCCCACACTTGTCTGAGACAACTCCCTCTCAATTTGATATATCATGCATAGCTTAACAAATAAATTAAAACACACATGGCAGAAAATAATAATATAATATTGTTGGTCGTCGAATTACCAAACAAATAAAAGAGTAATGTAAAATGGATGCAGTTTTTAATGATGGGACAGAAACTGTGAAATGTCAAAAGACCTCTAAATACTCTTCAATTAAGAATAGTATAGTAGTGGTACGAGTCGAACCCAAGGGAATTGATGCGAGTAATCTCTTGCCAAGTTTTCACACTCTTAGAGATTGGGACAAAGAAATATAAAGTTCAAGGGGGGATTTGTCAAGTCGCTTGAATAACAGAAAATTAATAAGTAAGAATGTGATTAATATAATTAAACGGACATTCGGCTTCTAGTCTAATCAATCTTGTCGCATATTCATACTTGAATGAAATTAAGAGTTAAGTAATGGTTCTTGTCAATGGAAAAATGACAATAACACATCAACTTAGAAGAAATCCAAATTAATATGCTCAATACTTCAATGGTCGCTATTTGTGAAAGAAGTATTGTTTTCTCATATATAAGTAAATACCTCAATGGTCATCTTGAAGAGATAGATGTATCTCAACCGAGACAAGATACCACTTAAATATGCGAGCTTTAATCCAAATTCAATATTCCGTCCCTTTAGATGAAGGAACTAAGAACAAGTATGTAATTTAAGACATAGAAATCAACCGGGACAAAAGAAACATGCATCACTAATATAGAACAAGGATTAGCACTTAAATTCTATAAAAGGTATGCACAACACAATGGTCAATTAGTGATTAATGCTAAAATTGACCAAGAGTGATGTTTTATGCTCTTTTGTTAGTTCTTTACTTATTAAGAGCTTGATTGATCTCTCGTGTCAAGCTTAAACAAGTGAAGTTACTTCTAAGATGTTACTAACAATGATCCTCAAAACAATTGAAAATACATCTAACTATAATTGGTCAACTATCGGAATAGAGTGATCGGCTAAATTCCAAAACAGGGACCAAATTTGTAATAAAATTTAAATGACAAAACTGGACCAAAACAGTTTTAATAACTTCAAAACTTCAATCCAAGCATAAACATTAATGACTAGAAAGATAAATGACTAAAAGCCGAATGTTATGAGATTTAGCCACTCATGTTGACTAAAATCTGCATAATTGCAAATAAAGACATTAAAACTAACTAAGAATAAGAAAATATCTAAGTGTATCAAGTGATGTTGGATGATATTGAAGTGTCTCAATAACTCCTCCCAAATGCTCTATTTATAGTCCTCAAATGGCCCTGGAGAGATCTCAGATCGGATTAATCAAATGATGAAAACCTCATGCTTCAAAAGTTGATTTGCTGGAAGATTCCTGCTGCACATGGCTTACAGTGCAGACACGACTCGTGTGTTTCTAGGCTTAGAAAACACACGACTCGTGTGTATTGAAAGTACATTGCCATTTCGTCATTCCAGGTGGGACACGACTCGTGTGTATTTCGTGTATACATTCACACGACTCGTGTCTAGTGAGGCAGGGGGTTTTCGAGTCTATTTTCTCCGTCTCTTGTCCGATTTCCTTGAAACTTGGCGTGAGGCTTCCTTTTGACATTGTAAGGTGGTCCATATTTTTTTTAATGCCTGCAAAACATACCATTTTATGCAAACAAATGGCTTTTGCTCCAAAATGAACACATTAGACCGAAAACATGCGTATAGCATGCTTTAAAGGCAATAAACGATGCTAGAAGCGGTAAATAAACATATAAAAAGGTGTATAATTATACACCTATCAAACATCCACAAGCTTAAACTCTTCTTTGTCCTCAAAGAAAACAATAAAAACTTAGACTAATGGGTGAAAGAAGGAAAACAAAAAGAAAGTGTGAAACCTTTTTATGTCAAATTGCGCCAACATTATCACTAGCAATGATATGATTAACATAACGTCCCTGTATTTGCCTAAAATTTCATATTTGTGAAATAGTAGATTGTACTAAGAAACAAATATTCGTTAAACAATAGCATAGCCACGTCATATATTGATTATAACACCACTACCGTGACTTTCACCGTGTTTAGCAAGAGCAACACAATACAAGGTCAGTGCTCACAATTTTTCGCTCTTCTCATATCTGCACACAATTCGCTGATTGCGACTCACAAATGTATTCCGTCACTCATATGGAATTAGGGTGGTGTTTACACTCGGATGTCGAACTTGGACTCATGTTAATATGACTTTGCCTCAATTATCACATTGACCACCTTTATTGAAACTTGTCAATTCAAATAAATGATCTTCCAAAATTATAAATACAATAAATTACAACTCGATAAATGTAATACAAATACAAAAGGAAAAACACTCTATTTTTGGATTTTCTTTGAAATGAGTAAAATCGTTTGGCAATTATTTTCAAAAGCCATTTTCGCTTTATTCTATTTTTTTGGAAGTTTATTTAATTAACACACATGTTTGGTTCTTGGTTTTATTTATTTATTTATTTATTTATTTATTTATTTATTTATTTTTTTTTTATTTTTTTTATTTTTATATATATATTTTTTTTAAACCAATTTTTTAGAACCAAACAAAATATTTCTGGAATTTCACCATTTATTTGACTCGATATACAAATGTAAAGATTTTGCTTTTGAAATTAGAATTATTGAACGAATAATAATTTCAAAATTTTTGTTTAAGAAGGACCAATTTGGTCAAGACAAAATGATATGAAATTTCGGAAGATTTGGAATTGACATGTTAGAAACAAAGGTGCTGGTCAAAGTGTGATTACGAAGGCAAAACCTGTAACATTAACCAAGTCGATTGCACACATTGAGATTCTCACGGGGTATCTGCATCTTGTATTGCTGTTCTTGCTAAAAATAGATTCAGTTAAAATAGATGTCTTATAAACTGTTCATACGTGTGTATGCTAAGTACATTTGACAAACAAAAGTTTTTTAACATAATCTAAAATTTTGCAAAGTGAAAAAAAATTTCAACCACAAGGTAGATAGGCAACCATAACATTGAAAATAATGATGCAACATAATTTAACAATCATTAGTTTTCACGAGGGTAAGAAAAGAAATGCGATAAATAACAAAAGTTTTAAACACACAAAAATTTTTGTTTTTGTTTTTCAAGATTTTCGATAAAAAAGAAAAATAATATAGAAGTGAAAAATGCTAGCATCCAACATCGTAAATACCTCCACAAGCTTAAAAATAAGCGTCGTCCTCGAAGCTTGCGGGAAGTCTACTGTGGTCCTGGAGGTGGCGGGGGGTGTCCGAGAGTCCAATGATACACGTGTTGCATCATTCTCTCTACTTCTCTGTTGTGCCTCTCCACCTCTCTGTTGTACCGCTGCTGAGCGGTCACATAGTCATCAAAATCCATTCGCAGCGCATGGACATTGTCGTCAATGTGGACGACATCTTCTCGCAAGAAGTCAATCTGCTCCTGCAAGGCACCATAATCGCCCCATCCTTGCTGCTGCTGTTGCTGTGGTGGCGCATCCTCGTCGGCCGCCTGCTGTTCTTCTTCTCCGCCTCCTACATTGGAGGGTGGCTGCCAGTTGGTGTTGTTGGTTGGATCGGCCAGTGTCAAAGTCTCCACATCATCATCATCAATGATCAGGTATGGTGTGTGATGTGGGCCAACAACCCAAGTGTTGCTGTCCTGTTCTTGGTAGTACAATTTCATGTACTCTAACACTTCTCCGGTGAGAGTGTTTCCGTCCTCCAGTCGCTCCATTGTGTGTGGAACCCGTATATGAAGGAGTCTGGCCAAAAGAGTCACCAGTCCTCCTCCATGTATTTCTCCCACTGTTTTTTGGCTTTCTTTCACGAGACGGTCGCACACATAGGCTCCAAAATTCGGCTTTAAAGGACTGTTGGTGACTGCGCACCAAAGGAGCTGTAATTCTTTGGAGTTTATTGTGCTGGTCTCTCTTCTAGGGAATAGAATGGAGGCGAATATTCGGTGCAACACCTTTAAAACTGGGTGTATGATGGACGAAGCTTTTGCGGATTTTGCAATGTATCTGTCGATGCCTGTGATGGTGTTCCAGAAGGCATTATTATTCATATCAGCTTGCCTACCCCTTCTGTCGGGTCCAAATGTGTTTGCCGTTGGACCGTTGATTAGTTGACAGATCTGGTCGGTAGTCAAGGATCTTGCTTCATTGCACAACCTGAAATTTAAAACTCCGTGATCTAGAAAAGCAGAAGACATGAATTCCAATGTCAGAATTCGGTAAGTCGAGGCGTTGGTGTTCATTAGCATTCCCCATCCAAGATTGTTTAAGAGTGTTTGAATGCCATCAAATACGCCTATCTCTTGCAAGGTGTCCACACATATAAATTTTTGGGAGACGACCTCCCTTTCTTGCAAGGCCACAAAGCGGTCTCTTTGGCTATAGTCCGAGAATCGGACACCATCAATACGGGGGGGAGAGTCGCTCCTTTGTCGCGAACTTGAAGCACCATCTCTGGACCTTTTCCTGTAAGTTTCCAAGGCCATTTCAATCTGCACAACCAAAAATTAGCAAAAACAACACCCAAGTTATGAATCATTAAGGAATTTATACATTTGACAATGTTTTAGCTTTGTATTCCTGTGATTTAGAGAGCATCATATGATTCATTAAGTCAAAAATTAAGCTAAAAAGGTTGAATTTATCATGATTGGGACAAAATTCACCATCTTGAATTTTGGATGAAATGGATGTTTCAAAGCTCAATACACACCACATTGCACATCCACAAGCTTGTATGTGCAATGGATTAGAACAATTTCATCTAATTCAAAATTTCAAGAAAAATTAGGGTTCTTGGTGTTCTTCCCCAATTTGGGAGATTTTGCCCTAATCATGTTAATTTCTAGGTAATCAAGCCATAATACATCATAGGAACACTAATATAACATAATAGATCACATATTTCAAACAATAATCATCAATTTTAAGATTTCTCAAAAACTAGGTTTTTGAAGATTTCTTGATTTTTGATGATTTCATGGATAAATCTTTGATTTGATGCAATATAAGTGTTAGAAAGATGAATTATAGCAAAAGAAACATACCTTTGGAGCTTAAAACGGTTGAAAATGAAGATTTTTGGGTGGTTTTGTGTGGTTCGGCCGAGAGAAACCCGAGAGCAAGAAGGGAGTGTGCTGTTCGTGCGTATGAAGAAGTGCAGGAAACTGATCTTATGCTGTCCAGGATACACACGACTCGTGTGTTTCCAGTGAAGAAAAACACACGACTCGTGTGTTTTAACTTGAACTGTTTTTGTTATTTTACCGAACACGACTCGTGTATAATTGCACAGGGGGGAGACACGACTCGTGTATATCCCCTGTTAAGGAAAAAAATTTCGATTTTTTATTTTTTCGCTCGGTGACTCCAAAATTTTTTCGACACTTCCGTACACTTTATTATACAATAAAAACACCAAAAAGTAAAAAAAATCAAATAAAAACATGTTAAAACACGCGAAAACGAAGCACACAAATACCGTAAAATGAAAATCGGGTTGCCTCCCGAGAAGCGCACTTGTTTAACGTCTTTGGCTCGACACGGGCCCGTGTTTGAGCTTTAGGACTCATACACGGGGGCTTAGGAAAGTTTTACCCTGGACATTCCTCTATGTCCACTCCTTGATTGTTAGTGAAACACTCGGTGAACCGTTTGAGACGGTGTTTGTTTCTCGCTTGTTTTGGTATAGGAGGTGGATCTCTATTTTGCAAATCCAGATCATTGTGTTGATGATCATGGCGATCCACAGGCTTGGACTCTTCAGTAAGTCCAATTGTTGTTTCGTTCATTGAAATCATTGCCACTAAATTATTGTTAGATATTGTATGTTCATTTGGCAACAATGAATCATTTTCCCTTAGGTCTTCGGGAGGCACATCACTCGGGTAGCGGGTGGATTGATCGATATTAAAGGTTACAACTTCACCATCGAATTCCATAGATAGGGTACCATTAAAAACATCAATTTTTGTTCTCGATGTTTTTAGGAATGGTCTCCCTAAGAGTGTAGAACTTGAATTCGGTGAGTCGTCATCTCCCATATCGACGACATAAAAGTCAGCGGGAAAAACCAAGTTATTCACTTGCACTAATATGTCTTCCAATACGCCTTTTGGACGTACCGTAGACTTATCGGCCAATTGAATAACGACTCCGGTGCGTTTCAATGTTCCTTTCTTTAAGTTTTTGAAAATTGAAAGTGGTAGAACATTGATAGAGGCACCGAGATCAAGCATGGCTCTCGGTATGTTTGTGTCCCCCAATTTACAAGGGACCGTGAATACGCCCGGATCCTTGTACTTTGGTGGCAATCTTTTTTGTATGATTGCCGAGACATTCTCGTTGACTTTTATTGTCTTATCCCCTTTAAGTTTCTTTTTAGATGTGCAAAGTTCCTTAAGGAACTTAGCATATCTTGGAACTTGTTTAATAGCCTCAAGTAAGGGAATATTTACTTCCACCTTGCGGAATGTGGCCATGATTTCTCGATCTTCCCTTTCTTTCTTTGATTCCAAGAATCTTGAAGGGAAAGGAGGTGATGGAGTATGGATTGGTGGCTCCGCTTGTTTCGTGCCCTCTTTTTCAGCATCCTCGGGCACAATTGGATCTTTGCAAACCTTCCCGCTTCTAAGGGAGATGGCACTCACATTGTGCCTTGGATTTGCTTCTGTTTGGGCCGGCAATTTAGTATCCAACCTACTTTCCAACTTGCTAACCGTTGTTGCAAGTTGTGTCATTTGTGTTTCCAAATTTTGGATGCTTGCTCTTGTCTCTTGCTGAAAAGATATAGTATTTTTAGCCAAGTTAGAGACAATCTCCTCTAAAGACATACCTGAGGGGTTTCGTGGTGCGGCATGTTGTGGTTGTGGGTATCGTGGTTGATACTGAGATCTTGGTTGCGCATTTCTCCACGATTGATTATTGTCAAAATTCCTGGAATTTTGTCCCACGTGGTCACCCATAGCATTTGCATGTTCATTTTCATCTTGTAAAGATGGACACATATCGGTTGGATGACCGTGTTGGAGGCAAATTCCACAAGCTCTTGCTTTTGGTTCGATCCCTCTTTCTTTGGTTAACAAAATGACGGCTTTTGTTAATTCATTTAATTGAGTTTCAATAAGAGGGGTACTTACTTGTTTTTCTCCTCGTGGAGGGTCGGGATACCATTCGTCTTCTCCGATCGCGTGCTTCGAGTCTTCGGCCAAAGTTGCAATTAAGGCCCGGATTTGTGACGGAGTCTTGTCTAGTAAGGCTCCACCGCTTGAAGCATTGATAATTCGCCTATCAAGGTGAGATAGGCCTTCACAAAAGTATTGGAGAAGTTGGTGCTCCGACAAACCGTGTTGTGGGCACCGAGAGCAAAGTTTCTTAAACCTCTCCCAATATGTGTGCAAGGACTCTCTTCGTCCTTGGTGTACGGTGAGAATTTCTCTACGTATGCTCGAAGCTTTTGGCTCCGGGAAGTATTTGTCAAGGAATGCTTGAGCAATGTCGTTCCATGTTGTTATCGTCCCCGGTGGGAGATAGTACAACCATTCTTTGGCGGCATCGTAAAGAGCAAAGGGGAATGCCCTTAGCTTGATTTGGTCCTCGGTCACATTATGCGGTTTCATACCCGAACATACCACATGAAACTCCTTAAGGAATTTATGGGGATCTTCATTTTCCAAACCTCTAAAGGTTGGAAGTAAGTGTATGAGCCCGGACTTTAGCTCAAAATTCTCCACATTGGGATAATTTATACACAAAGGTTGTTGTGTATCTTTTCGGGCACCCCATTGTCTTAAGGTCTTTTCTTCGTCACCCATTTTTAATGGATTAGTAGAAAAATCAGAAATAGGAGTAGAAGTAGAAGTAGAAGGTGGTGTAGGAGAGAGTGTTGATGTAGTGTGAGATTTTTGGTAATCAAGCTTCTTTCGAAGTTTGGTTTGTTTTCTTAATATTTTTGCAGTTTTTTCGATTTCTTTGTTGATCTCAAGAGGTGTACCTGTTCGATCAGATCTGGGCATAAAGAGTTAATCATAAGCCAATTCCCCGGCAACGGCGCCAATTTGTTGGTCGTCGAATTACCAAACAAATAAAAGAGTAATGTAAAATGGATGCAATTTTTAATGATGGGACAGAAACTGTGAAATGTCAAAAGACCTCTAAATACTCTTCAATTAAGAATAGTATAGTAGTGGTACGAGTCGAACCCAAGGGAATTGATGCGAGTAATCTCTTGCCAAGTTTTCACACTCTTAGAGATTGGGACAAAGAAATATAAAGTTCAAGGGGGGATTTGTCAAGTCGCTTGAATAACAGAAAATTAATAAGTAAGAATGTGATTAATATAATTAAACGGACATTCGGCTTCTAGTCTAATCAATCTTGTCGCATATTCATACTTGAATGAAATTAAGAGTTAAGTAATGGTTCTTGTCAATGGAAAAATGACAATAACACATCAACTTAGAAGAAATCCAAATTAATATGCTCAATACTTCAATGGTCGCTATTTGTGAAAGAAGTATTGTTTTCTCATATATAAGTAAATACCTCAATGGTCATCTTGAAGAGATAGATGTATCTCAACCGAGACAAGATACCACTTAAATATGCGAGCTTTAATCCAAATTCAATATTCCGTCCCTTTAGATGAAGGAACTAAGAACAAGTATGTAATTTAAGACATAGAAATCAACCGGGACAAAAGAAACATGCATCACTAATATAGAACAAGGATTAGCACTTAAATTCTATAAAAGGTATGCACAACACAATGGTCAATTAGTGATTAATGCTAAAATTGACCAAGAGTGATGTTTTATGCTCTTTTGTTAGTTCTTTACTTATTAAGAGCTTGATTGATCTCTCGTGTCAAGCTTAAACAAGTGAAGTTACTTCTAAGATGTTACTAACAATGATCCTCAAAACAATTGAAAATACATCTAACTATAATTGGTCAACTATCGGAATAGAGTGATCGGCTAAATTCCAAAACAGGGACCAAATTTGTAATAAAATTTAAATGACAAAACTGGACCAAAACAGTTTTAATAACTTCAAAACTTCAATCCAAGCATAAACATTAATGACTAGAAAGATAAATGACTAAAAGCCGAATGTTATGAGATTTAGCCACTCATGTTGACTAAAATCTGCATAATTGCAAATAAAGACATTAAAACTAACTAAGAATAAGAAAATATCTAAGTGTATCAAGTGATGTTGGATGATATTGAAGTGTCTCAATAACTCCTCCCAAATGCTCTATTTATAGTCCTCAAATGGCCCTGGAGAGATCTCAGATCGGATTAATCAAATGATGAAAACCTCATGCTTCAAAAGTTGATTTGCTGGAAGATTCCTGCTGCACATGGCTTACAGTGCAGACACGACTCGTGTGTTTCTAGGCTTAGAAAACACACGACTCGTGTGTATTGAAAGTACATTGCCATTTCGTCATTCCAGGTGGGACACGACTCGTGTGTATTTCGTGTATACATTCACACGACTCGTGTCTAGTGAGGCAGGGGGTTTTCGAGTCTATTTTCTCCGTCTCTTGTCCGATTTCCTTGAAACTTGGCGTGAGGCTTCCTTTTGACATTGTAAGGTGGTCCATATTTTTTTTAATGCCTGCAAAACATACCATTTTATGCAAACAAATGGCTTTTGCTCCAAAATGAACACATTAGACCGAAAACATGCGTATAGCATGCTTTAAAGGCAATAAACAATGCTAGAAGCGGTAAATAAACATATAAAAAGGTGTATAATTATACACCTATCAAATATACAGATAGATGTTGTCATAAGTTTATACATAAATCCCAAAAATAAAAAGAAAGAAAGAAAGAAAACATCAATCACTACCCGGCGGTCTGGAGGGTCCAGCCTCATGATCGTGAGACCGGGCTGGGAATGGTCGGGGGTGTCTGCCCTGGGCTGATGCGATCTGTATAAGTACCTCCCCGATCCACTCGAGCTGGTCCTGGGTCCTCGAGAGCTGGTCCTCGATCCGCATGACTCTGGCCTCCAGCCGGCTGAGGGCTGATGGATCGTCCTGCTGTGGCTGCGGCTGTGGCGGCTCTGGTGCTGGTGGCTCTGGCCTCCGGCGTCTCCTGCCGGGCTGGGCGTATGCAGGCTGAGGTGCCTGAAGAGGCTCGATCGGAGCCCGGATGTACGGCCCTGGTCGCTGCTGCTCAATGAGCAACATCCTCTCCAAAGTGCGTGCTGGAGTGCGCGATGGAGGCAGAGCAGTCAAAGAGGCAGCTACTGGGGCAGTAAGGATGCCATACGAACGGGCCAGGCGGGTAATGAAATACCCCCTGGCCAATGGGCTGCTGGAGGAGGCACCGGTCGCATGGGTGGAGAAGGCGATCACGAGGGCAAAGGTAAGATGGAGGAATCGGGACGGGTCGAGGAGAACCCACAAAAATGTCATGTCATCGCCCGACACCTTCTCGCCCCCCTCCCGATGCATGATGGAGGTCGAGACGATCCGGTGCATGAGGCGATGAAGAGGATCACGTAAGTGGCTCTCCCTCGAGGCCCCTGCCTCATACCTGACGTTGGACAGCGTTGCCCAAACCTCCATGTTGGGAGCCCTGTCCGGCTCCCCCTGAATGCATGACCCGAAGAAGCGGGTGAAGAAACGGTGCTGGAGGTCCGCTGGCGTGTAAATGCCCGTGCGCCTCCCGAACTCCCGGAGGTTGCACTCCCGGTGCACACCTCCCAAGCGAAATCGTACCATCCTGGAGCGTGGGTCTCCCGCCCTAGGAGCGAAATGGACAGTGGAGATGAATTCCAATAGCAGCTCTGTGTAGACCACGTCCTCGTCCGTGGCCATGATCCTGTCCCAGCCACGGCATGTGAATGATGCCTCCTCGTGGGTCCAGGTGCGATGTAGGAATGGTTCAATCGCACCCCAGAGCCCAGCATCCCTCAGGATGTCTCGGTCTATAACCGTCGCCTCAAGAACCCGGCGATGAATCAACGCGTCTCTCCGCGAGGTATACTCCACCGAAGTGTCAAGCTCTGCGGGAAACTGAAGGAAGGCATGGTCCAATCTGAACATCATCTGCAAAAGAAAATATAACCACAAAACAAAATTTTTTTGCAAAATCAGTCCTTTTTCTTCCCCACCGCACCGCGGCGCGGCCCAAGTAAGGGCGCGGCGCGGCGTACGCCTGTTTGAAAACCCGGGATCAAATCCCCATTTTAACCTGCTAAATCTCAATTTAAAGATACCACAGGGTAGCCTAGGTTCCGATTAGCTCATTTAGGGTGTCCATTTGGCAAAACAAACACCCTATGGGCTAGCATTAGTGATTCTAAGTTTTTGAATAAAACCTTAAAATTAACTACCTAATAACTAGTTTAAACAGCTAATAGATAGTTAAAAGAGCGTACCTCAGTCGTAGAAACACAATAAGCAAGAAAAAATGCGAGAAATTTTTGGTCACCAGAGCTCCGAGTCGTGTGATTTGAGTTGTGAGCCGCGGCTCACCGGATAAAGGCGAAAACCGTCTGATCGTTTCCCGCGGCGCGCGTTTCTTGTTTCCACGGCGCGCGTGTCGCTAATTCAACCCCTGCGCATCGGGTTGAGTTTCGAACCCGCGTCGCGCAATTCCAAAACCCACGGCGCGGTCTTGAAGATTCCAAAACCTTTTCACACGACCCCACACTTGCTTCAAACCACTAATACCTGCAAACGATTGATGTATTTTCTAAATTAATCCTAAGAAATATAAAACCTACTTATGACACGATGGGTTGCCTCCCAACAAGCGCTAAGTTTAACGTCTTCAGCCAGACGTACTGTTCCTAAGCTGACCCTTCTTCTTCTCCTTCTTGGCCTCTTGATGACATATGCTGATATTCCGGCATGAAATTAGTGGCCATCATCGTCATAAGGGATGTGAGTTGGGTCATCCGATCACTCACACCACTGATCCATTGTTGTTGAGATTTCACTAGCTCGAAAACATTCGCCTCTCGTTTTCTGGATTCTCTTTCATATTGCTGATGTCTTGCTTCCATCATCTCTATCATTTCCAGCAGTTGTTCTTTGTCGATGGCGGACAGCGGGTGGTTTTTGGTCTCCTTTAAAACTTCTTCCTTTCCACCTTCCCCCGTGCGTGTCCATATCTTTTCTTTGCTTCTGGTTCCTGGCTCCATTAATGTTTGTCTGTCTGCTGGTTTGCCGTTTTCCTCTGAAGGTAACGAAATTGGATTCCCAAACATATTCAATCTCCTTTTCCTGGTCCCGAAGAAAATATCCATGTCTCCAGTCTTGCAATCGATCACTGACCCAGCGGTGGCTAAAAATGGCCGTCCTAAGATAAGCGCAGGCGCATCGTCCGGACTTTCATACTCCATGACCAGAAAATCTACAGGATAGAAAAAGTCGCCAACTTTGACTATGACATTGGTTAGCTTTCCCCTAGATACCTTAGTTGATTGGTCAGCCAACTGCAATACAACTTCAGCTGGCTCGATTTCTTCATTCTTATATTTGTCATACAGATATCCCGGCAAGATGTTAACACTTGCTCCCAAATCTAGTAAGGTGTTTCGAATAACCACGTCCCCTACGGTTGTAGTGATCAATGGTGATCCGGGGTCCTTCTCCTTCTTGGGTAGTGTTCCCAATAATGCTTCGCTAGCTCTCACAGTCAATCTCACCGTTTTTGGCGTAGGTGCTTTGTTCTTCCCATTTTGTTCGCACATTTCTTGTAAAATCCTGGTGTCCTCGGGGGCATCTTTAAGCTCATCCCATAAGGGCTGATTCATTAAGGGTCTCGTTGATCTAGTTGCTTCCTGCTTCTTCTTTTCTTTCTTTTTCTTCTTTTGCTTAATCCCCGCAATCGTTGGTTGCTCTTCCTTTTGGTCCTTTTCATTTATTTCGGGTTGAGTGCCATTCTCAACCGGAACTCCTCCTCCTTTACCTTCCTCGCTCTTTAAAGCCTTTCCTTCTTCCCCTGGTTCCACTTCATTCCCTACCTCGAACAAATCCTCCAGAGTAACCTTTCGCCATCCTGATTCAACAGTATTGACTTGCTCCTTCCCTGGACGTTGATTATGAGTAGGATTGACTTCAGTAGCACTAGGCAATTTGCCATTATCTCTCTTCTGTTGGTCTGCAGCCATTTGACCTATTTGTCTTTCCATATTTGCGATGGCCTTTGCGTTCGCTTGAGATTGTTGTTGTGTTGCTGTGACCATATCATACATCTTTGATATCATCTCTTCTTGGGTCCCTGGAGCATTGTTGGTAGCGTTGGTGGGTCCCCTGTTGTTGTTGTTTCCATTGTTTGCAGGCTGCTGGTTTCTAGGCTGACTATTCGATTGATTCTGATAATTGTTCTGCCTGAAATTTTGTTGTTGTCCTTGGTTGTATGGCCTGTAGGGTCGTCCATTATTGTGTTGACCTTGGCCCTGACCATAAACTTGATTAGCTTCCTGCATCCTAGATCCTCCTTGACTTTCTTGTGACGAATTTGGCGGTCCATTTTGTAATGTTGCCATAAGCCTATCAAACTTTCTGTTCAATTCACTGATTTCCTTTTTCACTTCCTTTTTCCAATCAGCGTCAACCCCTACTGCTGCCGCCGTACTTGTAGTCTTCCTGGTGGAGAAGTTTGCTTTTGAGCCATTACTCAATTGCTCCAAAAATCTCCAGGCTTCTTCTGGATCCTGCCACATAAATGTCCCACTGGAGGAGGCATTTATCATGGCTTGGTGTGTCTCGCTAACTCCCTCGAAGAATAATTTGACCAATTGCCATCTGGGAATCTCGTGATGCGGACAAGATCGCAGCAACTCTTTCAATCTGTCAAAAGCTTCATGAAAAGCCTCTCCAGGCTTTTGCTGAAAATCCTGGATAACTCTTCTGATTTCAGTTGTTTTGCTCGCTGGGTAAAATTCCTGAAGGAATTTCGCTTTGAGTTGATCCCACGTAGTGATACTGTTTGATGGTAACGACGTGAACCAATACTTGGCTTTGTCCTTAAGAGTGAACGGGAACAGTCTAAGCCTAAAAATATTTCTATTTGTGTTTCTGGGATTGTTAGCATTAGCGATCGCTAAGAATTCATATAAATGATTATAGGGATCATCCTGCTTATATCCTCTGAATTCTGGTAATATTCCTAATAACTGGGGTCTAATCTCTACCTGCGAATCTATGTTATCAGGAATATAGATCGGCGACGAATCATCATATTCCCGCGGTTGGAAATGTGATGCAACCGATTGCCGTATCGGTTGTGCAAAATGTAAGGGTTGAGCGGGGTTACCGTAAAGATGATCATTGTACTCCCACTGACCTGGTTGGTATGGTGGTGCTCGCCTGGGAGGTCCCCGACCTCGGTTCCATTGTGGTTGTGATGCCGGTGGCACCCATCCTTCATCTTCCTCGTCGTACACTTCCTCCGTCTCTGGGTATTGGTATTGCGGTTGAGGCGGTGGTTGAAAGTGTATAGGTTGTGTTGGTTGGTATGTAGGTTGCGATTTAAAGAGGGCTGGTTGTGGTTGTGATGTTGGTGTATGCTGTCTAGGAGTTGGGGTGCCATCTCGGGTCGGCTCTCCCCAAGTCATAGCAGATGTAAAGGGATTTGTGGATTGTGGTTGAGAAGTGGGTAAAAATGGTGGGATGGAAGGCGGAGTGCATGATGGTATGGGTGCAGGGGCTGAAACTGCACCACCAGAAGCACTCGAGCTTCCAAACTGAAATTCCGAAAGTGGAGGGATAGAAAACCTCCCAGTTGCCTCACCTGCTGGATCCTGGGCAACACTGACCGGACTACTGCTAACTTGACTATAATTCATGATGCTTAAACGCCTACGGGCACGGAGTTTGCGCGCAGTACGTTCAATTTCAGAATCAAACTGTAATGGGGATGCTTGCTCTCCCCTGCGGGTACGCATGCACTAATGCAACACGCCCACAAAAATCAAAACCAAAATGAAATTAACCCAAAATGAAATTTCAAAAAGCAAGAAACAAATTCCTACTACTCACCTATTCTAAGCTCACAGCTCCCCGGCAACGGCGCCAAAATTTGACGTGCACGCAGAGGTCGTCATGCGGTCAAAAATAAGAGAAAACCTAACATTCACTAGTATAGTGGAGTCAGGGTCGATCCACAGGAGCTACGTGGTCAGCCTAGATGAGAGATTACCAACTGATAGTGTCACGGCTATAGTCGGAGGAACTAATTTCTATCTTTCTACCTCAAAGCAATATTCAACACCCAAGCCAAGCTTAGCTATGTCCAAATGACCTAGTTACTTTCTGAATTCAGAAGTACATCTTTGACTCAGGAGCAATTGAAGGCATTCAAACTAGCAAAAACGAGCACAGCATAAATTAGCTAATAACTAACAGTTCTATGAGACAGTTAATAGCCAAGATTTAATGCTCAATATAACCAAGTTAGCTACTGTTTTCAGCAAGGGAAAACCGTCCTAACCAAACCACAAACAAAATCCAATCACAATCAAACAATCAAAACTCCAACAAGCATCCGAAATACCGAAAAAACCAATATTTAAGGTAACCGAATGATTTCATATACCAAAACCAATATCCAAACATAAAATCAGTAACCAAAACTACTAAAAACAGAACCCTAAGCTGAAGATCAATGGTTGTCACACCCAAAGATCCAACTCAAAGCTTACAACTGTTTAACTAAAATGAAATAAAATCTAAAACATGAAAATACCAAATTATAGCTTCTGGAATGGAATCCTCGAGTCAAAGAGCTTCTAGGTCGATGTTTACACCAGGTCTTTGCTTCGGTTTTCGGCTGAAAATGCCTCTATTTATAGTTGCAAATTTCCCGTGACCGCGCCGCGCAAATGTGAAATCCGCAGCGCGCGTACTTATCCGTTCCCCGTTTTTTCGTCATTTAAATGTGTTCCACCGCCTTACATCCGCGTCGCGCAGGAGATAAATCCGCGGCGCGCGTACGTCTTCTCTTGATTTTGCATTCTTTCCATACTTTTTCCTTTTTGTACACTTTTAGTCCCTGTTTCTGTTCTTTTTCTCCAGACAAGTCCTGACACGAAAGGTGAGAATACCCATGCATATTTGATATAATTTTACCAAGAACAGGGCTCAACAACGCCTAAAATACTTGATATCACTAGGCGTTGTCACCAAGACACCAATTTACACCAATTCTCATAAGAATACTCCAACACTCTCAATCAGTTGTAATATCTCGAAATCTCTCTTAGTTAGTTGTTTAGAACCAATAGATTCTCCATTTCGGTGGTAATTCTAGTAGTAATTCAAGATAATTCGAAGGGTAAAAGCACCAAGCTATATGCCGAGGAACACCAAGACTATCACCACGATCATCACTCGAATGGAAGGCTAATCTCTTCAGATTACTTCCGGTAATGTTATCATACCTTTAGTGTAACATGTTTTTACTTTGATTCCGAACAAATGTTTTACTATTGTAACTATTAAACTCTCATATCCTTGAATACGATTAGTGAATCATTTGTGTTTACTTCTACTTGTTATCATATTTTCAAGACATAGTATTATCAACTTATTATTCGTGCCCATCTCATCTAAATAACGAGTTAAGACGAATAATCACTTAATATACTTTGTGCCCAATTAATATGTTAATAAGTTGTAATGTTACTATTATTTTGATAAAACATAATATTGTCATACCATTGTTTGTACCTAATCTACCAAATTGTTAGACAAAGACAAATAATTGATTCAACATGTTATGTATTTACCCGATTAATAGCAATTGTTAGTAAACTGTAATTATGTCAAAGTAATTATATCGGAATCATTATAGTAAAACATGCGAAATTAATTGTTGATAACTAAACCGGAAGTAATTCTTTCTCTATTCTCAAGTTACTATTTCAATATTATTACCATCACAATCAACATTTACTTTACAACTCGTTAAGGATTAACCACTAAATCCTTGTGGACTCGACCCCGCTTGCCCTATCTACGTAGTAATAGTGGGTTATAAATTGTTTTTGACGCGTGTGACGATCGCGTTGTCAGGTGTCTGGGCTGAAATCCCTGCTGTCTGAAGAAGTCGGTCATCGAGTCAGCCATCCACTGATGCTGTACCTGAGTAGGTCCGGTAAGACATCGAGACAGGTACTGTCTGAAAGCAGGTGAGCGGGCATCACCATGTGGGTAAAGACCCAATCTCCATCCGAGCTCTACGACACTGCATTGCCTGCTCGTCCCTCCAAGTCGGAAGGAAATGGCCGTACACTGAAACATATCCTCCTCAGTAGGATCGAAGGATATGGTGGAAAAGAACTCTAGCATCAGTTCTTTGTAACTGGGCTCTCGGATCTGGAGCAGGTTTTTCCATGCATGGCAAGTTATACAAATCATCAATCGGGTTTTATACGCAAGAAAATAGCAAAAATGAGCGAAAAAAATGGTTCCTGCACAGCCTTCGCGACTTGGTCGCGTCTTTTCCTGTTCAAACCTCACGACGCGAGGATGTGTGTGGTCGCGATCGCGAGCGGCAATCGGTCATCGTGAGGGCCGATTTTTGCAAGTTTAACTCGGTTTTAACTTAATACGTTAAGTCATAAAGGTTCCTAGGTCCTAGATCTAACATGTATAAACATCAATTTAACCAAATAACCACATCCTAACTCATCCGATCGTAACTAGGGGTGGCAAAAGGCGACACGACACGACAAAAATACACGACACGAAACGAAATTGGGACGAAATCGAAATTGGAATTCGTGTTCGTGTCGTCTTCGTGTCATGAATAAAAAACACGACTTCGTGTCGTGTCGTGTTCGTGTTCAAAATCACACACGATAATAACACGATAATTATTTAGAGAATTTTTTGATGTTATTATTTTGAAGCATTCTAGTACCATTTTACGTTATGCTTATCGTGTTGTCGTGTTTTACATCGTGTTTTCGTGTTTTTTGTTTTGTCGTGTATTAATTTATGGATGATATTATGCAAAATGGCTATTTTATGTTTTTTGTCGTGTTTTCGGGTTTTTCGTGTTTTAATTTAGTCGTGTTCGTATTAGCAAAAAAAACACGACATCGTGTCGTGTCGTGTTCGGGTTAAGAAAAACAAATTCGTGTCGTGTCGTGTTAGACGAATACACGAAACGACTGCCCGATTTGCCACCCCTAATCGTAACCTTCAGTTTTGGACCGATTCGTCGCGATTTTTCTATGTTTTTGCATGTAGAATCACTAATCGAGAGTAGAGGAATGTTATACGTACCTTGTATGATGATTTGCACAAGAAAAAATCAAGAAAATCGAGTGTTTTAGTCGAAAAACGTATTGGCCGCAAGAGAGAGTCGCGAGGGTGATGTTTGGGGTAAAAAAACGGCGGTCAACATAAGGTTAGGGTTTATACCTGTGCACGCTCCTTCGCGTCGCGACGGATGGTATTGTCGCGTCGCGAAGCCTGGAACTTCTGAATATAATGTGCGCGTTTTTACCTATGTCGCGGTCGCGAGACTTGATTGTCACGTCGCGAGGGGTCTTTAGAGGGCTATTTTTTTCTTTTTCAAAGTTCGTTTTTTACCCCCTCTTTTCACCTGTGTGTCAGTACATTTAACAAACACAATTTTTTTATGGTTTTTTTTATGTTTTTATGAAATAAAAACAAATAAATCAACACAGTACACACTTATGCTTTGCATAAGTGTAAATGAGGGTTTGCAGTGAACACACCCACAAAGTTCTCGGGTTGCCTCCCGAAAAGCGCTAAGTTTAACGTCTTCAGCCGGACGCAGTGCCTTATGTTCAATTGGTCAGATTTGTGGGTTAGTTAAAGCAATTTCTTCAAACACCACTTTTGGGTTATCCACCAATTGAACGTAAGGCTTTAACCGTTGTCCATTGACTTTAAACGGTTCTCCTCCTTTTTCTGGCTGAATTTCTATTGCACCATGTAGTGCAACATCTGTTATAACGTACGGACCAGTCTATTTGCTTTTCAATTTTCCAGGAAAGAGCTTGAGACGTGAATCAAATAACCATACCAATTGTCCTTTATGGAATTGTTTTCGGACAATATGGCGGTCATGAAAGTCTTTTGTTTTTTCTTTATAAATTTTTGCACTCTCATATGCCTCCTTCCTTATTTCTTCCAGTTCTGATAACTGTAACTTTCTCTCTTCACCTGCATCAGTTAAATTAACATTAGCGCTTTTGATTGCCCACATGGCACGGTGCTCTATCTCCACAGGTAGATGGCATGGTTTGCCATACACAAGTCTATACGGGGACATTCCGATGGGGGTTTTATATGCCGTCCGATAGGCCCATAAAGCATCATCTAATCGAATTGACCAGTCCTTTCGGTCTGGTCTGACTGTCTTTTCTAAAATTCTTTTAATTTCTCGATTAGAGACCTCCGCTTGTCCACTTGTCTGTGGATGATATGGGGTACCAATTTTGTGGGTAACGCCATAGTGTTTTAAAACTTTTGCAAAATGTTTATTTTTGAAGTGGGAACCCCCGTCACTTATGATGGTTCGAGGGATTCCGTGCCTTGAGAAAATGTTCTTTTTTACAAATTTGCATACGACATTGTGGTCGTTTGTTTTGGTAGCTTCAGCTTCTACCCATTTGGATACATAGTCAACCGCTAATAAAATATATAAATTTCCAAATGATGTGGGGAATGGACCCATGAAGTCAATGCCCCAAACGTCAAAGATTTCGACAATTAGTATTGGGGACATCGGCATCATGTCTCGCCTTGAGATTCCCCCCATCTGTTGACATCTATCACAAGCTTTGACATAAGTGTAAGCATCTTTGAATAGAGAGGGCCAAAAAAACCGCTTTGGAGAACTCGATGCCCAGTCTTTTTGGCACTGAAGTGTCCTCCGCATGCGTATGAGTGACAGTGACGTAGAATGTCCGTCTGTTCGGCGTCTGGCACACATCTTCTGATAACTTGGTCTGCTCCTATTTTGAACAGATCTGGATCCTCCCACAGATATTGCTTGGTTTGGGAGAAAAAGTATCTCCTTTGTTGTGTGGTCCAGTGTTGCGGTGTTTTTCCTGTTCCAAAATAATTAACCAGATTAGCAAACTATGGTAATTTTTGAACAGAAAATAGTTGCTCATCAGGGAAATCCTCCCGTATAGTTTCCCCTTGAATTTCATCGGTTTTGATTCTGGAGAGATGATCAGCCACCACATTTTTAGATCCCTTTTTATCTCGGATCTCTATGTCGAATTCCTGCAACAAAAGTACCCACCGAATGAGCCGTGGTTTTGTTTCCTTCTTTTCCATCAGATGGCGGATGGCGTTGTGGTCTGTGTACAAAATAACTTTAGATCCCCAGATATAAGATCTAAGTTTATCTAGAGCATAAACAACCGCCAAAAGTTCCTTCTCAGTGGTGGTATAATAAGAAATCTATCATTTCTTAATCCTTAACTATATTATAGTCGCATCATAAAACCCTTCAATAATTCCAACATGATACTCCATGATTTATCAAGTAAAGAACGGCCAGGTAGAAGATTAGATGGGGTGGCAGGATCCTTTCAGCATTTTAGCCTTTCGGAAAATCCAACAACCAGATCCCAAGTAATCGGCCTAGGCACCGTCCTCGTAAGTAAATCAATCGATATTATTTTTAGAATTACGAATTGTTATAACGACGTTTTTAAGGTTTTTATTTACTATTGTTGGAAATGAATATGTTATACTTATTACATATTCTACTTCTTAATACAAAAATTATTTTACAATACCTAATTAAGCTATAGAAAGGTTTGTAGTTACCTTATGACCATTCGTCGGAATCTATAACTCCTTCGTTAGGCTTTCGAGCTTCTTCCGCTCACTTGCTTACACTCTAGTGCTTAGAAACCTCTATATATTGGATTGAGATTTAGTTGTGTGGTCTATGAGATGTTTTGAGGGGTATTTATACTTGAATTCTTGAATAAAAAATGGCATGACACTTTTGACAAAAGATTTTAATAATATAACTTTGTTGAAATTAATACCTTCTAGAATCAGTCTGTTCAAGACTGGTTTAGCCGATTTTAAACCCATGAAATTCACGTTTTTATTTGATATTCCAAAAATTTATCTCAATACCTTTCCAGGGATGTATTTTACGTATTTATACGATTTTTCTATGATTTATTATGAATTTTTGAAAACAGACTATCTAATCTGTCAATTCCGAACTAATCAGTAAAGATTGTATTTTTTACCATCGATAATATCATTTTCAAGCTTGCTATTATTTTTGGTAATTGTACTAGACTCAATTTGTAAACTTTGTGCACTGGTTTGAGGTCCAAACGATTTTTCTAGAATTAATTATGATTTTTCTAAAAACGACACAAAATGCTGATTTTCATATGAAATTGTAACTAAAGTTTTTCTTAGCTTTATAATTACCAATGACCATATAATTCCTAACACTCTTATTTTAAGTATATGTTATAATCAGGATACGGGTCTTACAAGTCTCCCCCACTTATTTGGATTTCGTCCCGAAATCCGCATTCTCGAACGCCTCTATGTATTTCCCATCGAGTCCTTGTGTCCTTCAAAAATCCTCCTCGTCTTATTGCCGAAACTTTACAAGATTTAATTATCTTTCCCTTTCAACATTCACATACCTCTGTAATAATGCTTAAGGTCCTATTATTCTCATTCACTCCATACTTCTTTTTTTTTTCTAATTACTCTAGATGTACAAAAAAAACTCTAACTGTTTCTCACAGTCCCACACATCGACTTGACCGGCTACTATTTATAGTACATATTTAGTACTTTCTAATCTACCTATATACATAGTTAACCTAGTTAACTTGCAACACCTAATTTTAACACTATTTCGTATTTATATGAATTCGTCATATTTCAACACACATTTGCCTCAATTCAACATTTCTTTTAAATACTTTTTGGCTAAATAAGTCTATTTTTGTAGAATCTCCAAATTTTTGTGTTTCACCGAAATATAAAATTTACATCATCTTTTGTAAGTTTTTTTTTTTGGAGTACTGAACACTCTTTAAACTATTTCCATTATATGGAGACATAAAATTTTGTTTTATTTCAAAAGTCTCTTTATTATCTCGTTCTCACCAGAGTCAAGCAGGGAATTTTGAAAAAAATGTCACTTGGGGTAGTAAAAGTCGCATCTACTGTAGTTAGTTTGAATTTCGGTAATTAAAAAGTGAGATGTCCTTTGAGTTCCGTGTGTCCTTTCGGTTCCAGCTGCAAGATACTATATATACAAGTATGTAGTATCATTCATTTTCAGTCTCATCCTCTCTTATCACTAGTTTGTTCGTAAACGAACTTATATTTAAAGTCGAGTCATGGAAAACAGATCTTCAATGGGCGATTTGTCGAACCCTGGACCTGGTTTTCCGCAAGGAGAGGGTACTTCAAACCAAGCATTCTTAATAGAGTTTGGTGACTCTAACATTCTAGACATATATCATCCATACTTCGATTACCTTGCTAATGTTTTGTTTGATTTTGAATTATGGTACAGTCTTCCAGATATACTACCAATAGAGCCTCTCCACGATGAGCCGGAAATTTTTCCCGAGTTGAACATTAACTCAGATGATCCGGTGCATGCATCTGACTTTGCACTTGATCAGACTCCATGCCTTCTACCAGGTTAAATTCTTTTGAATGATCCATTTATAAGTATTCTATTTTGTTTTATCATTTGACATGTGTTATTTGTAGACCCATTTGTGGATGGTCTAACTGATAATTGTTCTGCCTGAAATTTTGTTGTTGTCCTTGGTTGTATGGCCTGTAGGGTCGTCCATTATTGTGTTGACCTTGGCCCTGACCATAAACTTGATTAGCTTCCTGCATCCTAGATCCTCCTTGACTTTCTTGTGACGAATTTGGCGGTCCATTTTGTAATGTTGCCATAAGCCTATCAAACTTTCTGTTCAATTCACTGATTTCCTTTTTCACTTCCTTTTTCCAATCAGCGTCAACCCCTACTGCTGCCGCCGTACTTGTAGTCTTCCTGGTGGAGAAGTTTGCTTTTGAGCCATTACTCAATTGCTCCAAAAATCTCCAGGCTTCTTCTGGATCCTGCCACATAAATGTCCCACTGGAGGAGGCATTTATCATGGCTTGGTGTGTCTCGCTAACTCCCTCGAAGAATAATTTGACCAATTGCCATCTGGGAATCTCGTGATGCGGACAAGATCGCAGCAACTCTTTCAATCTGTCAAAAGCTTCATGAAAAGCCTCTCCAGGCTTTTGCTGAAAATCCTGGATAACTCTTCTGATTTCAGTTGTTTTGCTCGCTGGGTAAAATTCCTGAAGGAATTTCGCTTTGAGTTGATCCCACGTAGTGATACTGTTTGATGGTAACGACGTGAACCAATACTTGGCTTTGTCCTTAAGAGTGAACGGGAACAGTCTAAGCCTAAAAATATTTCTATTTGTGTTTCTGGGATTGTTAGCATTAGCGATCGCTAAGAATTCATATAAATGATTATAGGGATCATCCTGCTTATATCCTCTGAATTCTGGTAATATTCCTAATAACTGGGGTCTAATCTCTACCTGCGAATCTATGTTATCAGGAATATAGATCGGCGACGAATCATCATATTCCCGCGGTTGGAAATGTGATGCAACCGATTGCCGTATCGGTTGTGCAAAATGTAAGGGTTGAGCGGGGTTACCGTAAAGATGATCATTGTACTCCCGCTGACCTGGTTGGTATGGTGGTGCTCGCCTGGGAGGTCCCCGACCTCGGTTCCATTGTGGTTGTGATGCCGGTGGCACCCATCCTTCATCTTCCTCGTCGTACACTTCCTCCGTCTCTGGGTATTGGTATTGCGGTTGAGGCGGTGGTTGAAAGTGTATAGGTTGTGTTGGTTGGTATGTAGGTTGCGGTTTAAAGAGGGCTGGTTGTGGTTGTGATGTTGGTGTATGCTTTCTAGGAGTTGGGGTGCCATCTCGGGTCGGCTCTCCCCAAGTCATAGCAGATGTAAAGGGATTGGTGGATTGTGGTTGAGAAGTGGGTAAAAATGGTGGGATGGAAGGCGGAGTGCATGATGGTATGGGTGCAGGGGCTGAAACTGCACCACCAGAAGCACTCGAGCTTCCAAACTGAAATTCCGAAAGTGGAGGGATAGAAAACCTCCCAGTTGCCTCACCTGCTGGATCCTGGGCAACACTGACCGGACTACTGCTAACTTGACTATAATTCATGATGCTTAAACGCCTACGGGCACGGAGTTTGCGCGCAGTACGTTCAATTTCAGAATCAAACTGTAATGGGGATGCTTGCTCTCCCCTGCGGGTACGCATGCACTAATGCAACACGCCCACAAAAATCAAAACCAAAATGAAATTAACCCAAAATGAAATTTCAAAAAGCAAGAAACAAATTCCTACTACTCACCTATTCTAAGCTCACAGCTCCCCGGCAACGGCGCCAAAATTTGACGTGCACGCAGAGGTCGTCATGCGGTCAAAAATAAGAGAAAACCTAACATTCACTAGTATAGTGGAGTCAGGGTCGATCCACAGGAGCTACGTGGTCAGCCTAGATGAGAGATTACCAACTGATAGTGTCACGGCTATAGTCGGAGGAACTAATTTCTATCTTTCTACCTCAAAGCAATATTCAACACCCAAGCCAAGCTTAGCTATGTCCAAATGACCTAGTTACTTTCTGAATTCAGAAGTACATCTCTGACTCAGGAGCAATTGAAGGCATTCAAACTAGCAAAAACGAGCACAGCATAAACTAGCTAATAACTAACAGTTCTATGAGACAGTTAATAGCCAAGATTTAATGCTCAATATAACCAAGTTAGCTACTGTTTTCAGCAAGGGAAAACCGTCCTAACCAAACCACAAACAAAATCCAATCACAATCAAACAATCAAAACTCCAACAAGCATCCGAAATACCGAAAAAACCAATATTTAAGGTAACCGAATGATTTCATTTACCAAAACCAATATCCAAACATAAAATCAGTAACCAAAACTACTAAAAACAGAACCCTAAGCTGAAGATCAATGGTTGTCACACCCAAAGATCCAACTCAAAGCTTACAACTGTTTAACTAAAATGAAATAAAATCTAAAACATGAAAATACCAAATTATAGCTTCTGGAATGGAATCCTCGAGTCAAAGAGCTTCTAGGTCGATGTTTACACCAGGTCTTTGCTTCAGTTTTCGGCTAAAAATGCCTCTATTTATAGTTGCAAATTTCCCGTGACCGCGCCGCGCAAATGTGAAATCCGCAGTGCGCGTACTTATCCGTTCCCCGTTTTTTCGTCATTTAAATGTGTTCCACCGCCTTACATCCGCGTCGCGCAGGAGATAAATCCGCGGCGCGCGTACGTCTTCTCTTGATTTTGCATTCTTTCCATACTTTTTCCTTTTTGTACACTTTTAGTCCCTGTTTCTGTTTTTTTCTCCAGACAAGTCCTCACACGAAAGGTGAGAATACCCATGCATATTTGATATAATTTTACCAAGAACAGGCTCAACAACGCCTAAAATACTTGATATCACTAGGCGTTGTCACCAAGACACCAATTTACACCAATTCTCATAAGAATACTCCAACACTCTCAATCAGTTGTAATATCTCGAAATCTCTCTTAGTTAGTTGTTTAGAACCAATAGATTCTCCATTTCGGTGGTAATTCTAGTAGTAATTCAAGATAATTCGAAGGGTAAAAGCACCAAGCTATATGCCGAGGAACACCAAGACTATCACCACGATCATCACTCGAATGGAAGGCTAATCTCTTCAGATTACTTCCGGTAATGTTATCATACCTTTAGTGTAACATGTTTTTACTTTGATTCCGAACAAATGTTTTACTATTGTAACTATTAAACTCTCATATCCTTGAATACGATTAGTGAATCATTTGTGTTTACTTCTACTTGTTATCATATTTTCAAGACATAGTATTATCAACTTATTATTCGTGCCCATCTCATCTAAATAACGAGTTAAGACGAATAATCACTTAATATACTTTGTGCCCAATTAATATGTTAATAAGTTGTAATGTTACTATTATTTTGATAAAACATAATATTGTCATACCATTGTTTGTACCTAATCTACCAAATTGTTAGACAAAGACAAATAATTGATTCAACATGTTATGTATTTACCCGATTAATAGCAATTGTTAGTAAACTGTAATTATGTCAAAGTAATTATATCGGAATCATTATAGTAAAACATGCGAAATTAATTGTTGATAACTAAACCGGAAGTAATTCTTTCTCTATTCTCAAGTTACTATTTCAATATTATTACCATCACAATCAACATTTACTTTACAACTCGTTAAGGATTAACCACTAAATCCTTGTGGACTCGACCCCGCTTGCCCTATCTACGTAGTAATAGTGGGTTATAAATTGTTTTTGACGCGTGTGACGATCGCGTTGTCAGGTGTCTGGGCTGAAATCCCTGCTGTCCGAAGAAGTCGGTCATCGAGTCAGCCATCCACTGATGCTGTACCTGAGTAGGTCCGGTAAGACATCGAGACAGGTACTGTCTGAAAGCAGGTGAGCGGGCATCACCATGTGGGTAAAGACCCAATCTCCATCCGAGCTCTACGACACTGCATTGCCTGCTCGTCCCTCCAAGTCGGAAGGAAATGGCCGTACACTGAAACATATCCTCCTCAGTAGGATCGAAGGATATGGTGGAAAAGAACTCTAGCATCAGTTCTTTGTAACTGGGCTCTCGGATCTGGAGCAGGTTTTTCCATGCATGGCAAGTTATACAAATCATCAATCGGGTTTTATACGCAAGAAAATAGCAAAAATGAGCGAAAAAAATGGTTCCTGCACAGCCTTCGCGACTTGGTCGCGTCTTTTCCTGTTCAAACCTCACGACGCGAGGATGTGTGTGGTCGCGATCGCGAGCGGCAATCGGTCATCGTGAGGGCCGATTTTTGCAAGTTTAACTCGGTTTTAACTTAATACGTTAAGTCATAAAGGTTCCTAGGTCCTAGATCTAACATGTATAAACATCAATTTAACCAAATAACCACATCCTAACTCATCCGATCGTAACTAGGGGTGGCAAAAGGCGACACGACACGACAAAAATACACGACACGAAACGAAATTGGGACGAAATCGAAATTGGAATTCGTGTTCGTGTCGTCTTCGTGTCATGAATAAAAAACACGACTTCGTGTCGTGTCGTGTTCGTGTTCAAAATCACACACGATAATAACACGATAATTATTTAGAGAATTTTTTGATGTTATTATTTTGAAGCATTCTAGTACCATTTTACGTTATGCTTATCGTGTTGTCGTGTTTTACATCGTGTTTTCGTGTTTTTTGTTTTGTCGTGTATTAATTTATGGATGATATTATGCAAAATGGCTATTTTATGTTTTTTGTCGTGTTTTCGGGTTTTTCGTGTTTTAATTTAGTCGTGTTCGTATTAGCAAAAAAAACACGACATCGTGTCGTGTCGTGTTCGGGTTAAGAAAAACAAATTCGTGTCGTGTCGTGTTAGACGAATACACGAAACGACTGCCCGATTTGCCACCCCTAATCGTAACCTTCAGTTTTGGACCGATTCGTCGCGATTTTTCTATGTTTTTGCATGTAGAATCACTAATCGAGAGTAGAGGAATGTTATACGTACCTTGTATGATGATTTGCACAAGAAAAAATCAAGAAAATCGAGTGTTTTAGTCGAAAAACGTATTGGCCGCAAGAGAGAGTCGCGAGGGTGATGTTTGGGGTAAAAAAACGGCGGTCAACATAAGGTTAGGGTTTATACCTGTGCACGCTCCTTCGCGTCGCGACGGATGGTATTGTCGCGTCGCGAAGCCTGGAACTTCTGAATATAATGTGCGCGTTTTTACCTATGTCGCGGTCGCGAGACTTGATTGTCACGTCGCGAGGGGTCTTTAGAGGGCTATTTTTTTCTTTTTCAAAGTTCGTTTTTACCCCCTCTTTTCACCTGTGTGTCAGTACATTTAACAAACACAATTTTTTTATGGTTTTTTTTATGTTTTTATGAAATAAAAACAAATAAATCAACACAGTACACACTTATGCTTTGCATAAGTGTAAATGAGGGTTTGCAGTGAACACACCCACAAAGTTCTCGGGTTGCCTCCCGAAAAGCGCTAAGTTTAACGTCTTCAGCCGGACGCAGTGCCTTATGTTCAATTGGTCAGATTTGTGGGTTAGTTAAAGCAATTTCTTCAAACACCACTTTTGGGTTATCCACCAATTGAACGTAAGGCTTTAACCGTTGTCCATTGACTTTAAACGGTTCTCCTCCTTTTTCTGGCTGAATTTCTATTGCACCATGTAGTGCAACATCTGTTATAACGTACGGACCAGTCTATTTGCTTTTCAATTTTCCAGGAAAGAGCTTGAGACGTGAATCAAATAACCATACCAATTGTCCTTTATGGAATTGTTTTCGGACAATATGGCGGTCATGAAAGTCTTTTGTTTTTTCTTTATAAATTTTTGCACTCTCATATGCCTCCTTCCTTATTTCTTCCAGTTCTGATAACTGTAACTTTCTCTCTTCACCTGCATCAGTTAAATTAACATTAGCGCTTTTGATTGCCCACATGGCACGGTGCTCTATCTCCACAGGTAGATGGCATGGTTTGCCATACACAAGTCTATACGGGGACATTCCGATGGGGGTTTTATATGCCGTCCGATAGGCCCATAAAGCATCATCTAATCGAATTGACCAGTCCTTTCGGTCTGGTCTGACTGTCTTTTCTAAAATTCTTTTAATTTCTCGATTAGAGACCTCCGCTTGTCCACTTGTCTGTGGATGATATGGGGTACCAATTTTGTGGGTAACGCCATAGTGTTTTAAAACTTTTGCAAAATGTTTATTTTTGAAGTGGGAACCCCCGTCACTTATGATGGTTCGAGGGATTCCGTGCCTTGAGAAAATGTTCTTTTTTACAAATTTGCATACGACATTGTGGTCGTTTGTTTTGGTAGCTTCAGCTTCTACCCATTTGGATACATAGTCAACCGCTAATAAAATATATAAATTTCCAAATGATGTGGGGAATGGACCCATGAAGTCAATGCCCCAAACGTCAAAGATTTCGACAATTAGTATTGGGGACATCGGCATCATGTCTCGCCTTGAGATTCCCCCCATCTGTTGACATCTATCACAAGCTTTGACATAAGTGTAAGCATCTTTGAATAGAGAGGGCCAAAAAAAACCGCTTTGGAGAACTCGATGCCCAGTCTTTTTGGCACTGAAGTGTCCTCCGCATGCGTATGAGTGACAGTGACGTAGAATGTCCGTCTGTTCGGCGTCTGGCACACATCTTCTGATAACTTGGTCTGCTCCTATTTTGAACAGATCTGGATCCTCCCACAGATATTGCTTGGTTTGGGAGAAAAAGTATCTCCTTTGTTGTGTGGTCCAGTGTTGCGGTGTTTTTCCTGTTCCAAAATAATTAACCAGATTAGCAAACCATGGTAATTTTTGAACAGAAAATAGTTGCTCATCAGGGAAATCCTCCCGTATAGTTTCCCCTTGAATTTCATCGGTTTTTATTCTGGAGAGATGATCAGCCACCACATTTTTAGATCCCTTTTTATCTCGGATCTCTATGTCGAATTCCTGCAACAAAAGTACCCACCGAATGAGCCGTGGTTTTGTTTCCTTCTTTTCCATCAGATGGCGGATGGCGTTGTGGTCTGTGTACAAAATAACTTTAGATCCCCAGATATAAGATCTAAGTTTATCTAGAGCATAAACAACCGCCAAAAGTTCCTTCTCAGTGGTGGTATAATAAGAAATCTATCATTTCTTAATCCTTAACTATATTATAGTCGCATCATAAAACCCTTCAATAATTCCAACATGATACTCCATGATTTATCAAGTAAAGAACGGCCAGGTAGAAGATTAGATGTGGTGGCAGGATCCTTTCAGCATTTTAGCCTTTCGGAAAATCCAACAACCAGATCCCAAGTAATCGGCCTAGGCACCGTCCTCGTAAGTAAATCAATCGGTATTATTTTTAGAATTACGAATTGTTATAACGACGTTTTTAAGGTTTTTATTTACTATTGTTGGAAATGAATATGTTATACTTATTACATATTCTACTTCTTAATACAAAAATTATTTTACAATACCTAATTAAGCTATAGAAAGGTTTGTAGTTACCTTATGACCATTCGTCGGAATCTATAACTCCTTCGTTAGGCTTTCGAGCTTCTTCCGCTCACTTGCTTACACTCTAGTGCTTAGAAACCTCTATATATTGGATTGAGATTTAGTTGTGTGGTCTATGAGATGTTTTGAGGGGTATTTATACTTGAATTCTTGAATAAAAAATGGCATGACACTTTTGACAAAAGATTTTAATAATATAACTTTGTTGAAATTAATACCTTCTAGAATCAGTCTGTTCAAGACTGGTTTAGCCGATTTTAAACCCATGAAATTCACGTTTTTATTTGATATTCCAAAAATTTATCTCAATACCTTTCCAGGGATGTATTTTACGTATTTATACGATTTTTCTATGATTTATTATGAATTTTTGAAAACAGACTATCTAATCTGTCAATTCCGAACTAATCAGTAAAGATTGTATTTTTTACCATCGATAATATCATTTTCAAGCTTGCTATTATTTTTGGTAATTGTACTAGACTCAATTTGTAAACTTTGTGCACTGGTTTGAGGTCCAAACGATTTTTCTAGAATTAATTATGATTTTTCTAAAAATGACACAAAATGCTGATTTTCATATGAAATTGTAACTAAAGTTTTTCTTAGCTTTATAATTACCAATGACCATATAATTCCTAACACTCTTATTTTAAGTATATGTTATAATCAGGATACGGGTCTTACAAGTCTCCCCCACTTATTTGGATTTCGTCCCGAAATCCGCATTCTCGAACGCCTCTATGTATTTCCCATCGAGTCCTTGTGTCCTTCAAAAATCCTCCTCGTCTTATTGCCGAAACTTTACAAGATTTAATTATCTTTCCCTTTCAACATTCACATACCTCTGTAATAATGCTTAAGGTCCTATTATTCTCATTCACTCCATACTTCTTTTTTTTTTTCTAATTACTCTAGATGTACAAAAAAAACTCTAACTGTTTCTCACAGTCCCACACATCGACTTGACCGGCTACTATTTATAGTACATATTTAGTACTTTCTAATCTACCTATATACATAGTTAACCTAGTTAACTTGCAACACCTAATTTTAACACTATTTCGTATTTATATGAATTCGTCATATTTCAACACACATTTGCCTCAATTCAACATTTCTTTTAAATACTTTTTGGCTAAATAAGTCTATTTTTGTAGAATCTCCAAATTTTTGTGTTTCACCGAAATATAAAATTTACATCATCTTTTGTAAGTTTTTTTTTTGGAGTACTGAACACTCTTTAAACTATTTCCATTATATGGAGACATAAAATTTTGTTTTATTTCAAAAGTCTCTTTATTATCTCGTTCTCACCAGAGTCAAGCAGGAAATTTTGAAAAAAATGTCACTTGGGGTAGTGAAAAGTCGCATCTACTGTAGTTAGTTTGAATTTCGGTAATTAAAAAGTGAGATGTCCTTTCAGTTCCGTGTGTCCTTTCGGTTCCAGCTGCAAGATACTATATATACAAGTATGTAGTATCATTCATTTTCAGTCTCATCCTCTCTTATCACTAGTTTGTTCGTAAACGAACTTATATTTAAAGTCGAGTCATGGAAAACAGATCTTCAATGGGCGATTTGTCGAACCCTGGACCTGGTTTTCCGCAAGGAGAGGGTACTTCAAACCAAGCATTCTTAATAGAGTTTGGTGACTCTAACATTCTAGACATATATCATCCATACTTCGATTACCTTGCTAATGTTTTGTTTGATTTTGAATTATGGTACAGTCTTCCAGATATACTACCAATAGAGCCTCTCCACGATGAGCCGGAAATTTTTCCCGAGTTGAACATTAACTCAGATGATCCGGTGCATGCATCTGACTTTGCACTTGATCAGACTCCATGCCTTCTACCAGGTTAAATTCTTTTGAATGATCCATTTATAAGTATTCTATTTTGTTTTATCATTTGACATGTGTTATTTGTAGACCCATTTGTGGATGGTCTAACTGAGTACAATCCATTCATGGACGTGCACCCAACAAGCAGTGAGTTTGTCCCCATGAATCAAGAATTCATGGCTGGTATTCAGGATGAGAATCAATTACAGAGGACTCATAACATAAATATTGAATTGAATCCCGAGTTTGGGGTTGGTTTTCAATATCAAGATCATCTTCGGTTGATTCAAAGGAATCTAGAAGGATTTCAGAATCCTGGGTTTTTAGTTGAAAACCAACAATTACTATCGATAGAAGCCACTACTTTTGATGAATCAATGTTCATCTTTGGGTCAGAAAATCAGGATCATGTTCAAATGATCCAGAATGATAACAATACAATTGGATTCGAACCTTCTAGTTCAGAAAACATAGCAGGTGGCAGTGGAAGAGGTTTCAGACATTTATTAAGTAGGGAAATAATAGCTGAACACTTTAACGAACCAATTGAGAAAGCTGCGAAGGAACTCAACATTGGAACGACACAATTAAAAAAACGCTGTAGAGAATTAGGTATCAATCATTGGCCCCAACGACAACTTACGAGTTTGCAAACCCTTATTGATCGTGCTGAGGTAAAGAACTACATTTTTTTAATTCCTTTATATCATAAGGTTGAAATTACTAAAGTTATTTGTGCCACAGGAATTTGGTAATGAATTTATTGAGGCAACAGAATTATCGGGAGATTTAATACCCAACCTAAAAAAAGAAAAAGAAGCGATAATTGAAGGGTCATAATCGGGTCTAACAGACGGCACAAAGAAGCTAATACAAGCTGCTCATAAGGTTGTATTTAGGAAAAGAAAAATTCAGGAAAAGGGGGAAACTTCATCAAGAACTCATACACAGCAGCAATCTCCGCCATCTAATTCTGGTATGAGTAGTATTAACCCTGGTTTACTCGAGTCTTCGAGTGAGGAGAATTTTTGAGGCTTTGTAGGTGACCTAGCCTGGTTTCCTCCTTCTTATAGCTACCCCCAACTGGTTCCGAATTAGAGCCCTTCCTCATCACTGCCCTACTTACACACGCCCCAAATGAGTCAATATTTAGCCCCTAATCATGGGGTTACAGGTTCCAACCCTATCGAGACCCGATACCTTGGAGCTCCTCCTCCAATAACTGAAAGCATACCACTTTCAAATCCTCGAGAGGGTACAAGTCAACCTAATGATGACAAAGATTGGAGTGTAGAAGATATTTTCTCGCTTCTTTCTGATTCTCCGGTTTAGGTTAGTAGTTCTGTAAACTTTTCTTAATGTATTAATATAAAGTTGTAGTAATGAATTAAATATATTGACGTGTTACTATAATTTTAATAATTTCATCGATTCAATATAATATTCATGTTGTTCCCTTAATTTTGTATTCCTCCCCCACTTGGACTAAAGTCCAAGTCTGTTTATTCGATTTATAATTTTTTTTACGAGCCCTTACTCTCGAACAAAAACCAAGCCCACTCTGCTCAGCCAACAACTTGCATCAAGGGCAAACACCATCTTAATAAACATGTTTTGATAATGTAAAGACGTTTACATCAACCACCATATGTTACTCATCCGCTTGCGACCCTAGTCAATACCTCTATCGTCAGTTACCTCAATCACGAGCGAGTGATCCAGACTCTCAACCCACACGACCTGATCAATCACTCATGCAATATCAATACAAGGGTAGGTAGCCCCACTATTACACAGCACTAGGCATGTACAGTGTCGACTCAAAAATACCCGCTATCATCTCAGGCGCTGCTTGCACCTCTTTGACCGTGAATTGGAAAACTCACCCTTGCATCCTCTAGTCCCTGTCTGACTTGTGCGCCCATTAGTTGCATGAAAAATAGCTACCACAATAGCACTTTGACATTCTCCCTTTCAACGGTCTTTAAGCTCAGTAATCAACTTAAGCATGATCGGTCCAACCAAACTGGTATGATCACATCTTAATTGTTCCTACTGAACCTCACAATCAACATTCAACAATCGAATGGATAAAGGTTTACCACATTACACTAGCATTTAAGTCAACTATGCTAGACACTCACATACTCAGCTCCTTGGATCCTTCGTGACGAACGCCCGACTCAAACGCAGATCCTGTGCTTTCGATAGTAGGAGCTCTACTACTACCTTCCACACCTATCCATGTTCGTTCCAAGACCCGTCTCGAAATATCCAATTCGCTTCTCACCGATAATTTTAACACATATGCCCTTACAAGGCATATGTCAACCCTTCTAGGAATACTTGGAATCCCACCCCCATCCTGCTATTCTAACTAAGACAGAACTTCCTCCAGTGATGACAGATTGTTTCGCGAATGTAGTTGTATACAATATCGAACTAAACAGTCTTTCAAATAAGAGAATCTTCCCTAAGGCAACAACCAAACAAGGAACATGCAATAAGGTCAACTCACACATTCTATGACTATTCAGTCCATATTGTATACAACTTAGTGGAAATCTCTAAGCAACCTATCGGCACTAGCATACAGTTCTATTAGCAAATAGCATATAATAATACAACAATGTGTGATCTCTACCAGGCATTTCAGCAAACATATATCATATGTTTTTTTTAACATCCAGAATATTAAATACTTAACCCTTTTCTCATACTGTCGTCGGCTGGCGGTACACACTGTGTCTTCAGTTCACCCTTCATAAAACATCTTTCTTTCGTAAAAATGTTTTAAGAAAACTCTTAAGCCTCAACTTGAGTCCAGAACTCACTAAGTGAGCCTGATTCTCTCAAGCTGTGCTCTGATACCAACTTGTAACATCCTAAAATTTTTGAGTAAATTTAAAAATTTTTAAACGAAAACTTCAATATAAGAAAAGCCACTTAATTAATTTTCATAAAATTCCATAACTTATAAGTTTAATGAAAACACCCCAGGATTAACAGAAGTTAACGAAATCACAATATAGCGGAATATTAATTCAAAAACAGTCCTTCAATGAAGCAGCACAGTGTATACACGTCACGCCTTGCCATCCATTGTACCTGATGTACCTGAAACAGTAGTTTATATAGGGAAAGGGTAAGCACGGAGCTTAGTGAGTTCCTCAAAATACCATACGATCCATCACATAACATACAACACACAATAACCATTCATATGTCTGTGAGACTCACGGGCTATCCCTGTTCCGCCTGAAGACTCACGGGCAGTTCCCGTTTTGTCTTATCGCTCGCAGGCTTTTCCCGTTCCGTCTAATGACTCGCAGGCTATTCCCGTTCCGCCTATTGGCTCGCGGGCTATCCCGTTCCGTCCACAAACAATCATTATCATAGCAATAATTCATACAGGTAAGATCACCTTAGTCTAACATATCTTCCTTCCTACGCATGCAATATCACCTATAGTATAGTGAGAAGACTCACCTGATTGTAGTTGACTATATCGTTTATCTTTCTCGCCTTTGTATTTCCTTTCAACTTTAACTGTTAACATAATAAGAAATCTATCATTTCTTAATCCTTAACTATATTATAGTCGCATCATAAAACCCTTCAATAATTCCAACATGATACTCCATGATTTATCAAGTAAAGAACGGCCAGGTAGAAGATTAGATGGGGTGGCAGGATCCTTTCAGCATTTTAGCCTTTCGGAAAATCCAACAACCAGATCCCAAGTAATCAGCCTAGGCACCGTCCTCGTAAGTAAATCAATCGGTATTATTTTTAGAATTACGAATTGTTATAACGACGTTTTTAAGGTTTTTATTTACTATTGTTGGAAATGAATATGTTATACTTATTACATATTCTACTTCTTAATACAAAAATTATTTTACAATACCTAATTAAGCTATAGAAAGGTTTGTAGTTACCTTATGACCATTCGTCGGAATCTATAACTCCTTCGTTAGGCTTTCGAGCTTCTTCCGCTCACTTGCTTACACTCTAGTGCTTAGAAACCTCTATATATTGGATTGAGATTTAGTTGTGTGGTCTATGAGATGTTTTGAGGGGTATTTATACTTGAATTCTTGAATAAAAAATGGCATGACACTTTTGACAAAAGATTTTAATAATATAACTTTGTTGAAATTAATACCTTCTAGAATCAGTCTGTTCAAGACTGGTTTAGCCGACTTTAAACCCATGAATTTCATGTTTTTATTTGATATTCCAGAAATGTATCTCAATACCTTTCCAGGGATGTATTTTACGTATTTATACGATTTTTCTATGATTTATTATGAATTTTTGAAAAGAGACTATCTAATCTGTCAATTCCGAACTAATCAGTAAAGATTGCATTTTTTACCATCGATAATGTCATTTTCAAGCTTGCTACTATTTTTGGTAATTGTACTAGACTCAATTTGTAAACTTTGTGCACTAGTTTGAGGTCCAAACGATTTTTCTAGAATTAATTATGATTTTTCTAAAAACGACACAAAATGGTGATTTTCATATGAAATTGTAACTAAAGTTTTTCTTAGCTTTATAATTACCAATGACCATATAATTCCTAACACTCTTATTTTAAGTATATGTTATAATCAGGATACGGGTCTTACAAATTAGGTGCTTGCAAAATTGGTGCTTCAGTTAATTTATGTTTCAGAATTGTGAATGCTTCTTGACAGGCGTTATCAAAGATAAATGGTGCATCTTTTAATAACAGTTTGCACAGTGGTTTAGAAATGGTACTAAAATCTTTAATGAATCGTCGGTAAAATCCGGCATGTCCAAGAAAGGAACGAATACCTTTTACCGAGCTTGGTGGGGGAAGTGTGGAAATGATTTGTACTTTGGCTCTGTCAACTTCAAAACCGCGTTCTGAAACGACATGCCCAAGTACAATTCCTTCCTTGACCATAAAATGGCTCTTTTCCCAACTTAAAATCAGATTACATTCGGTGCATCTTTTTAAAACCTTTTCCAGTTGTTTTAAACAATTTTCAAAAGAGAAGCCAAATATCGAAAAATCATCCATAAAGATTTCTAGTGATTCTCCCACCATATCAGAAAATATAGCCATCATGCAACGTTGGAACGTGGCGGGAGCATTACATAATCCGAATGGCATCCTTCGGAATGCGAAGGTGCTATAGGGACAAGTAAAGGTTGTTTTAGCCTGATCCTCGGGATGGATGGAAATTTGATTGTATCCCGAGTATCCGTCTAAAAAACAGTAGAATTTCTTTCCAGATAGTTTTTCGACTATTTGGTCTATGAATGGGAGTGGGAAATGATCTTTTGACGTTGCTGCATTCAACTTGCGGTAGTCGATGCAAACTCTCCATCCTGTGATTGGTCTGGTGGTCATTTTCTCTCCGTCTTCTGTTTCTATCACTGTGATTCCTGATTTCTTAGGCACTGTTTGGGTTGGACGTACCCAATCGCTATCTGATATTGGGTAAATGATGCCAGCATCCAACCATTTGAGTACCTCTTTCTTAACCACTTCTCTGAGATTTGGGTTCAGCCGTCTTTGTGTTTCTCGGTATGGTTTCATTCCTTCTTCGGTAATGATTCTGTGCATACACGTTGCTGGACTTATCCCCTTCAGATCTGCTATTGTCCATCCAATAGCTTCCTTGTACTTTACCAACACTTCTAACAAAGTTTCTTCTTGAGCACCTGTTAAATCAGCAGAAATGATTACAGGTAAAGTTTTGTTAGCTCCCAAAAATGAATATTTCAAGTGGTTTGACAAAGTTTTCAATTCTAAAACCGGTGGTACTTCAAAAGATGATTTTAACGGTTCTGAAAAATTTGTAGGTAATTTATCCACTTGTGGGATCCATGGTGTTCTTCCTTGACTTTGGAAGACTTCTTCCATCAGGTATGCTTCTTTTGTGTCCATGTCCTCAATCCTGGTATTATTAAGAAAACTCTCCAATTTATCAGAATGTAAGATGGTTGGTGTAGCTTGATGCACTAAGTCATCAACTACATCAACTTGATAACACTCGTATTCCGTTGACGAATTATTAAATGTGCTAAAGACATTTAACCGCAGTTTTCTGTTTCCAAAAGCTATATCCATTGCTCTCGTTCTGCAATTAATTTGGGTATTTGTTGTTGCCAAAAATGGTCGTCCCAAAATAATTGAAGCTTGACTTTCTTTATAAGTATGTTCAGTATCAAGTACTAGAAAGTCAACTGGATAGTAAAATTCATCTACCTTGATTATAACATCGGTCAACATTCCCCTTGGAATTTTTGTGGATTTATCAGCAAGTTGTAAAATGATATCAGTATGTTCTAGATTGCCTAGTTCATATTGATCAAACAAATTTCTAGGAAGAATGTTGACACTTGCTCCAAGATCCAAGAGTGCCTTTTTTATGTTAATGTTACCCAAGGTAACAGAGATTAAAGGTGCTCCTGGGTCTTTAAGCTTGGGAGGAAGAGAATTGGAGACTATAGAACTTGCATGTTCTGTTAAGTCTACTTTCTTGGGGAGACGCGATTTTAATTTTCTTTTCTGAATGCACAAATCTTTCAGAAATTTCGCGTATGAAGGGACTTCTCTGATTAATTTGACTAAGGGAATGTTTATTTTGACTTGGGAAAAGACTTCCCACATGTCTTCCGACTTAGTCCTTTTTGTGTCTTTAGAGGTCGATGGTTCAAGGGCTGAAGGATATGGTGCGATGTTATTTTGTTGTTCATTTTCCGTTTCTTTTTCTTTTAAAATTTTTTCTAGTTCCTCTTTTTCATTGTAAATCTCCTCGGTATCACTTTCTTCTTCTAAAGTTGGGTTGGGAAGAGAACTTACCTGATTGTTGACTTTCTTCCCGCTTCTTAAGGTGATGACTTGGTTGACTTGATGTTCTTTCCCCGGCCTTTGACTGTGAGAAGGATTCACAGTTGTGCTGCTTGGGAATTTTCCTTCTTCTCTTTTTCCGAGTTGTTCTGCCAGCTGGGCTATTTGTTTCTCCATAGCTGCGATTGTTTTGGTATTGGTATCGGTTTTCTGATACGTCTGGGTGATGAATTCCATTATCTTGTCTAGCTTTGTTCCTTCATTTTCTGTTTCTTTTCTGCTTGAACTTCCTTCTCTTCCATTGTGGTTGGGTTGAAATGTCCGTTGTTGGTTATGATGCTGGTTTTGATGCAGTCCTATCTGATTGTTGTTGTGAAAATTTCCCTGATTGTTGGGTCTGAAAGGTCTTTGTGGATTATGGTATTGACCATATCCACTTAAGTGGTTGAGTTCTTCATGAGTCTTTGTACAATTGTGCGCATTGTGTCCGGTGTTTCCACAATTTGCACATGGCTTTTGTCCCTGCAAAACATTAGCACCTTTCTATTTTCCAAGGCTTGTAAGCAATAAGTCAACCTTTTTGCTTAAAGACATGATATCAGATTTTACTCCATTTTTCCATGTTTTATCGAGTGCTATTGTTGCAACAGTTTGATTTGGATTCTCTTGTTTTTTTGTTGAGTAATTAGCTTTTGAACCATTACTCAATTGTTCTAGAAATCTCCAAGCATTTTCACTATCTTGCAACATAAACGTTCCACTTGAGGCAGCATTTATCATAGATTGGTTCGTGTTATCCACTCTATCAAAGAAATACCTTACAAGTTGCCAACGAGGGAATTCATGATGTGGACAAGATCGTAGTAATTCCTTAAGACGATCAAAAGCATCATGAAATTCTTCGTTGGGTTTTTGCGAAAAATCTTGTATTGCTTTTCTTATTTCCGTTGTTTTACTTGCTGGGTAAAATTCTTGTAAAAAATTGGTTCTCAATTGATCCCAAGTATTAATACTTCCAGGAGCAAGTGATGTAAACCAATATTTTGCTTTTTCTTTTAAAGTAAATGGAAATAAATGTAGTTTAAAGGTATCTCTATTGGTTTCCCTCGGTGTGTTTGCGTTAGCTATTGCAAGAAATTCATACAAGTGATTATAAGGATCCTCATTTTTATAACCACGAAAAAGTGGAATTACTCCAATTAATTGTGGTCTAATTTCTACAATATGTTCATTTCCATGTGGAAATATTATAGGTGAAGGATCATCATAATCTCCTGGTTGGAAGTGAGATGCTACAGAGTGTCTATTGGGTTGATCAAAATAACGAGGATGAAATTGGAATTGATTACCTTCATGAAAGCCACCGTTGTGTCGATTTGTGCCATTCCAATTGTTGGTGTTATCTCCTTGATATCCACCATTATTGCCATTGTTTCTGAATTGTGGAGGATTTGGTGGATGTGCTTGTGGTATGGGATTATGAGGACCAATTTGTGGAGGTTGTATGTGTGATTCATCGGGAACATCTTCTACTAATACTTCGTCCAGATTCATGGTTCCAAATAAACGTCTTGCAATTCGATTGTTTCTAATAGTTCTTTCAGGCTCCGGATTAAATAACAATGGTGAATTGTTGCTACTATGTCTTATATGTATAAACAAGTGAGTTTGCTCAAAAAAGAAAATAATAAAATAATAATAATAATAATAACTTTAAGCAACTCTTTAGAAATTAAGCGCACATAATCCCCGGCAACGGCGCCATTTTGACAACGCGATCGTCACACGCATCAAAAACAATTTATAACCCACTATTACTACGTAGATAGGGCAAGCGGGGTCGAGTCCACAGGGATTTAGTGGTTAATCCTTAACGAGTTGTAAAGTAAATGTTGATTGTGATGGTAATAATATTGAAATAGTAACTTGAGAATAGAGAAAGAATTACTTCCGGTTTAGTTATCAACAATTAATTTCGCATGTTTTACTATAATGATTCCGATATAATTACTTTGACATAATTACAGTTTACTAACAATTGCTATTAATCGAGTAAATACATAACATGTTGAATCAATTATTTGTCTTTGTCTAACAATTTGGTAGATTAGGTACAAACAATGGTATGACAATATTATGTTTTATCAAAATAATAGTAACATTACAACTTATTAACATATTAATTGGGCACAAAGTATATTAAGTGATTATTCGTCTTAACTCGTTATTTAGATGAGATGGGCACGAATAATAAGTTGATAATACTATGTCTTGAAAATATGATAACAAGTAGAAGTAAACACAAATGATTCACTAATCGTATTCAAGGATATGAGAGTTTAATAGTTACAATAGTAAAACATTTGTTCGGAATCAAAGTAAAAACATGTTACACTAAAGGTATGATAACATTACCGGAAGTAATCTGAAGAGATTAGCCTTCCATTCGAGTGATGATCGTGGCGATAGTCTTGGTGTTCCTCGGCATGTAGCTTGGTGCTTTTACCCTTCGAATTATCTTGAATTATTACTAGAATTACCACCGAAATGGAGAATCTATTGGTTCTAAACAACTAACTAAGAGAGATTTCGAGATATTACAACTGATTGAGAGTGTTGGAGTATTCTTATGAGAATTGGTGTAAATTGGTGTCTTGGTGGTGAATTGGTGGTCTAAAACCATGCATAGAAGGCTTCTATTTATACTTGCTGAAACACAGTGCTCGCGTCGCGACCATCTTCTCGTCGCGTCGCGAGGGTGCGTCGTGGTGTTGCTTTTGTCGGCCACTTGTCTGGTCAGTGCGCCTTGTTGGTAATCTCGCGATCGAAAAGTTGGTGTTGTCGCGTTGGTGTCTTCGCGTCGCGACCAGTGATGTCGTCGCGTCGCGATTGCTGTAGAGTCTGGATTCTTGTGTTTTGTCCTTCTTTGCGTCGCGACCATAGCTCCTGTCATGTCGCGATTGCTGTAGCTTTTATGAGTTTTTCGTATTTTTGCTCTTTGGTTCGGAGCATCACTTCATCGGGTTTGGTTGTTTTCTCAGAGTTTCTTGGGTCTTGATTCATTCTTGTTCCTGAAATAAAGCCATAAATGTTAGCACACAAATCCCTCGTGTTTTCCTCACTCCAGCAGCTCCGGAGAACTCTGTTCAAGTTAAACATGAATCGTAATTCATGTTTAGCCACCTGTTAATATAAGCCTGTTTTAATGTTGAGCTTATCAGGATTTCCTATGGTAATTGCCATAGTTCTGGCAGATTTGCATCTGCAACACAGCAGTGGGCCGTGATGTGTAGTGTATGAACAAATGAGATATTCTCTCGTTGGCTTGCAATTTTAGTGAGGATGTCTGGGGACTAAAGACAAATTAATCATAATTCTTTTGAGAGAATTAATGATATCATAATAGGCTTTCCCCGTGATTTGTGAGATGTTTTCTATACGAAAACAAATGGCTAGCTTGGGCTAGTGATGACCCGACAGTAGATCTATTATCACCGCCAGACTTTTGGGAGTCTGTGGTGTGCATCAGGAGCTGCCGTTGGAATGTGAACTTTTGCCTAATTGTTATAAAAACATGCATTCATATTTGAAATGTTGACTGTTTGGTTAACAGATGAGGTAGGTTAGACGGGTCTGTCTGAACCATATCTGTTATAAAGAAGCATTTTGCATGTTGTAAGGCAGTTATTGCGTTCCTTCGTGTTGCACAAAAATACGGTTTTCGTGTGTCTCTAAGTGTATTTTATGCGATAAAAACGGTCTTTTAATGATAGTGCTTTATTGTAAAAATAAAGCACTATCACCCATCAGCTAACCTATTGCAAAAAGCAATAAGCTAGAAGATTTGTCATCATGTCAGTTAGATCTCCTTTACTAGTATATAAGCCAATCTCAGCTGTAACTTTGCGAATGGAAAGAGTATGAGCCAAAATATTGAGAGAGTACGGAATACTAGCAGAATACTAGTAAATTTGTATAGCATATATATATATATATATATATATATATATATATATATATATATATATATATATATATATATATATATACACACACACACACATACTCTCTAGTTGCTACAGTGGACATAGCTTAATCTATTTAAATCGAATGAACCACTTTAAATCCTTGTGTTCTTTAGTTTTGGTATGTTTTTCTTCTTGTCGTTCCTTTATGTCGTGATTAAATCGTGTGAATAGATCACCAATCGAGGTCCTTAGTCCTGACAAACCGGTATTAGAGTTACGGCTGAAGATGGGAAGATTAAGATAGATAGGTTTGAAGGTTACGATTTTGGCTTATGGAGAATGAAGATAGAAGATTACTTGTACCAAAAGAAGCTACACTTGCCCCTCGGGCAGAAACCCAGAGATATGAAGCAGAAGGCACGGGAACTGTTAGATCGACAGGCCCTTGGAGTCATCTGGTTGTCATTGACAAAAAAACGTTGCTTACAACATTGTTAATGAGAAGACATCATACGGGCTGATCAAGGCATTGTCTAACATGTACGAGAAGCGCTCAGCTGCAAACAATGTGTTATTGATAAGGCAGTAGGTCAACACGAAGATGAAGAAAGGTGGGTGTGTGACAGACCACGTTAATGAGTTCAACTCAATCATATCGAGACTGATATCAGTTGACATTGGCTTTGAAGATGAATTCCAAGCGTTGTTGTTGTTGTTATCTTCGCTTCCAAATAGCTGGTATGGTACGATGATTGCGGTCAGCAGTGCATCAGGTATGCAGAAGCTCACGTTCGAAGGCATTCACGACTTAATCCTCGGTGAGGATATCCCCATAAGGAATGCATGGGAGTGCTCTAGCAATTTGCTGAGCACAGAAGAACGAGGAAGAATGAGCAACCAAGGTGGTGGTAGTGGCAAGGGAAGAAGTAAATCAAAGAGGAGAGGAAGTTCCAAGGACAGCCCATACTTTTAATAGACGTTTTTAAAGTTATATGAATCCATTTTGAATCCAAAATTTATGCATTATAGATTCATTGTATTTTGATATGTGTCAGATTGGAAAAATACAATATGGATAAATATTGTAACAACCCATACTTTTAACAAATGTTTTAAAGACTTTACATACTTTCAAAATGTGGTTTAACAAGAACCATAAGTGGTGACCACAAAAACATAAGTAGTATGGGTTTACAAATTCAAGATCAAGAACCATAATTTAAGTACATAGCATGTCTAAACCCAAAGGTACAAAAAACTTCTAATTCTACATCAAAAGCTCCCATTAAGTATCTTAGCAACCTGGGTACATAGCAACTTTAAACATAAAATACGTGAGATATTACATCCCGTGAGTTACATGGGTTTTAAACTACAAGCGAGTATTGACAAGCATTATTAAAAATAAATCACTTTATTATGAACTTGTAATAATAGAAATCTAGGATCAACTTATAGACTTACACTACCCAACACATTTGGACCCAAAAACTTAAACAAGTATCATATTTGAAAAAAATGTCCCGAACAATAATACGGGTGCCCCAGTGCTATACACTAGCGGGACACACCTATTTTACAAGTCATGCCTAAAGGTCGAGGGTATCAGAAAGTCACCGAGCTACCAAGTATGGAGACCCAAAGTATCGAAAAGCCACCGAACTACTAAGGGTCTATGTCAAATCTAAAATAGGAGGAAATGTATTCACCCATACTAAGATCAACATATGAGACTTCTACTTCGCGACGGGGCGTACCATCCAGTAGAGTATTTAGGATCTTCCCATCTTGGGTGAGATCTAGTTGGACTTTTACACACACACACACATACATTTATCAAATAACCAATCCAAAAATGGGACCGTTCAACATAAGTTATTCAAATCAATAATATACCAAATGATTGGGCACCCACCATTAAGACATAAAAACTTTGGTAAGAAACTTGATCCAATATTTAAAGAATATTTGTAACGACCCAAATTTCGTAATAAAAGGTTTTAATTTAAATCCATAAAAACGATTGAAAATATAAAGCCTTCACTCGGTCCTTAGAAAAATATTTCAATATAAAACGCATGTTATAAAATGAGTACAAAACGTAAAATAGCGGAAGACATGACACCCAAAAATTTCAGATCCGATACAGTTGCACCATGCTCCATTTGCCAATAGTAAAACACCTGCAAAAAAGTTATAGTGAAAGAGTATGCACAAAGCTTAGTGAGTTCCCTAAAATACCACATATTCCATCACATTCAAACACATAAGGCACATAAAACATCAAGGAATGGCCTAATATGGCACCGGCCCCTAGGGATCCTGACACGACCCTATCCCGAAGTCCGCATCCTGGGTATCCTGGCTCATCACTCTTATAGCGCTAGCGTCCATCAGTTCATCTATCATGGGTACGCGGCCCGACCTGTTCAACAATGTCCTAACCCGGAGATCTGACTACACATAAGCACATACGATCCTAATTGTCTAACAAACAATCGTTTTCTCGCTCCCTATGATACCGTAATTCCTACACATGCAACTTCACACATAGTATAGTGAGGAGACTCACCTGATCTGCCGAGACGTCAACACCTCACACACGTCTTTGAAAATAAAGTCTCACGAACTTCCTAAATAATAATATACACAACTTAGGAACTCAATCCCTAAACAAGGCTAACTCTTTAAGCTTGGCATCACGAAACCTTCTAAGTGTGACCAAAAGTCAAACTGGTCAAAAGTCAACTATCAAAGGTTAAAATCAAAGGTTAACCATCGTGATCGGGTCACGACCACCCAACACGTCATGTCACGATGGACATGAGCCAGATCGGGGCTCAGCCCTTGGTCGCGTCATGATCCTCTCCTGGTCACGTCGCGATGGACGAACAATTCAACTTTTCCATCAAGTCCTTAATGCACTAAGCCAGGGATCCAGATCCTTCAAATCTCATCGAAGATGGTCAAGAATCCATAATGTCGCCACCTTTATGGTCATGCATGTCCAATGCATGTCCAAATTTCAAAACCTAAGTCTCAAAGCTTGAAACTAGCCAAGACAACCATGCAAGCAACCAAAGAGAGCTTGGCTCACTCTCTAATCTGACTTAATGGCTCCAGAAGTGCTACTAGAAACATAAAGGTCAAAACTTTCCTATAAAGTTCTAAAGACCAAGCCATAAGGGACCAATAATTCAGGCAATACACCCAAAACTACTAGAACTAGATCATATATACAAAAACTTAGGAACTTTCAACTCACAATGGTCCAGAAAATGCAGATCTTGATGATTTCTCCTTGGAGAACACCTTCTAGCACCACCACCCACCTTCCTTCTCTTCAAGAAACCTTCCAAGATACATAAAAGAGCCAAAAAACACTTAGAGAAGGCTAGGGTTTATTGAAATATGCTTTTGGAGGCCGAGATAGAAGAAATAATGGCCGCCTAGGGTTTTGTGTGGCTTAAGGCCCAATGTCTGAAATCTAGGGTTTTGCGCCTCAGGCGATGTCGCATCGCAACCTATAGTTGGTCGCGTCGCGACCAACAGCTCCCTGCGAACCTTCTCGAACACACGTCGTCACATCGCGTCGCGATGGTCATCAAAAGCCTTTCATTCTTTGATTTAAACTAATAACTCCCACACTCTCTATAATCGGAACTAGGGTCTTACAATATCGACTCAATTTTACAATCATATAATTCATCATGAGAAACAAGTAACATTGTAAAACTTCAAACTTAAAACATATTATTTGAAAATATCTTGTAAGTTTTCCAATATTTTATGTGGTGAAGTACCTACAATAGTTGCATCTATGTCGTGTTGGGTTTGTAAATCCAACCTGTTGTAGGTGTGACAACCAACAAGTTTTACTCGTATAATATAAAATTTGACACTTAAACATTTTATGGATGGTCGGAAAAAGGTTCGAGAATGTGAAAATTATGGAATTGATATGTTAAGACCTTCTATTAAGTTATCATGAAGTGTTACTTCATTTATAAATTTGGTTTTAACGACTCTATAGCAAAAAAGGGGGAATAAAGGACTAAAAGTGAAATTTTTATTGCCAAATATTTAAAAATTAATATCTCAAAATCTAAAATGAATTGAGTAAAAGTCCTTAAGGAGATTTTGGTAATATTTGAGATAATAAAAATATAGGAAAAAGATTTGGGTCATTTGGAGCTATAACAAAGAAGTTATGATGGATTTAAAATGGCCCAAAAGTGACAAAAATGACCAAAGGGTCATTTGCAAGTGTTGATAGCATAAAACTTTTAAGATTCAGACTCAAGTCATTAAAGATTCAGACTCAAGTCATTAAGGAAAAGTTTGTAAAATTCGGACATCGTATGAGAAAATTACGGCTAGGTAAAGATCATGAAAAATAATGAACAAAAAAATGGAAAAAATTTCTAAGGCTGAAAAGAGGGTATTTTCGTCATTTTCCAATTAAATCAGCCCATGGTTTTCTTTTTGCTATGTACGCATCTGGAGGTCGAGAACAAAAGAAAAGAGGGAACCGAGAAGCGAGAATGAAAAATCAGAGAACAAAAACTCGCACCCCAAGGTGCGACTTACGAAAAAAATCGATGAAGAGGGTCGATTAGGGCTGGAAATCGTTTTCTCGAGTCGTGTTTTTCTTCAAATCGAGGCAGCACAGCAACGGTCGCAGACAACAACCGGAAAATGAAAGAAATCGCATCACTGACGCTGTTGCCGGCGGTTCTCGATACCTGATGGCCGACGACGACAAGGGGGAAGCCGGTTGTGGTCATGGCGGTTCACGATCTGCTATAGAATAGTAAGCCGCCAAGCTGCAGTAGGGTCTGCATGACCAGAGACGAAGAAACACCAACGGAAACGCCGCTACCGGCATCCGGGGTGCGACGGCAAGCTACAGTAGGTGCTGGAGAAGGTCAGGAATGTCCGATTTTGTGTAGAAAAGTCATATTCAGGTCCCGATTTCGGGATTTGAGGAAAGAACTCAAAGGTATAGGTTGATTGTTGGAACCTTAGCTCTCTAAAACCGAAAATCGTTACATGCATGTTGAAATTAAAAGTGGTTTTAGCTCCTAACACCTTATGGATTGAAGAAATACCTATGATTGTGAGGTTTTGGTTGTTTGACTTGGACGATTATGTGCATGTTTGTTGGTAGCTTCAAGAAATCTAGAATACAAGAAAATTGTTCATGTTGGGTTTGATTTGGAATGGCTAAATGCATGCTACAAATTGTTGGAAAGTGTTAAGAACCTTGGGTATTAAGTTGGAACTTTCAAAGAATCAAGAACTTGTGAATTGCTTGTTTGGTAATTGGAAAAGTTTGACTTTTTGTTAGTCAAAATCGAATACTTACCTTAAATTGGTATATGTTGAAATGTCAGAATTCCAATATCAATTATATTGTGAAGGTTTATTTAAGCTTAAAGTTGAACTATTGTGTTTTGGGAACATGTTGTTAATAGTTGAAGCTTGACTATTTATGATGCACAAAAGTCATGATATTTTGATTTTTTATATAAGTTTTGAAACTTGTAAATGGTTCGTGTATTATTTGGAAATTCATAGTGTGTAATGTAATAGGAATGGAATTATAGATTCTAATGTTTAAATTGAACAAAAAGTTGGTAAGTAGATTGAAATATTGAATTCCATCCTTTTAGGACAATTTAGTATGTACAAAAAGTAGCACAAAAGTGAACACAGAATTTAATCGGGCTGATGTTATGAAGTGTTGGGAACACTTTTATGTTAAATGAACAGGAAATAGCATGTTATACAATGGTTTCTATTTTTAGAAACTTTAATGGTTCATATTTGTCGAAATGGCTTAAAAGAGTAAAATGAAAAATGTTTTGACATCTAACCATTTAAGTGAACTCATAGATTTATAAAAAGTAGAATGTTGTTTAAATATCCTTGTAGAACCCGAAAATACCATTTTTAGTCAAAATGGGACAAAGGGGTAAAATCGTCGAAAATGATTATTATGCCTTAAGAGTCATATTTGTACATTGGAATAGAACTAGACGATGACTAGAAATAGTTCAAAAATGATTAGACAATTACTATTTGTTTAGTTGTCTAATAAGTTCTAATCTTCTATTAGATTAATAGATATTGAAGGATGCTTGGAAGCAGCGGATGACTAGACTTATGTGGATTAGTGTAGCTAGATGTACCTAGCTACTAAGGTGAGTACATGTGGCATGCTCCCACTATGGGGTACATGGCAAAGTATTATAAATCTTTATGTGGCTTTCAAATATGAAATGATATGCAAGCCTTTACTTGTGTCATCTTTATGAAAGTTTTATGCCACGCCTGTGAAAGAATGTTTTAAGAAATTATGTTTTGGCATCAAGCCATAATGTTACGGAAGTATATTTTGGCATCAATCGCGATGGTCATGAAAGTATGTTTTGGTGTCTAGCCTCATGTTATTTATAAAAGAATGTTTTAGGCATTGAGCCTTATGTTGTTATGAAAGAAAGTTTTGGCATCTAGCCCTACGAATGTTTATGAAAGAAAGTTTTGGCATTTGGCCTTACGAATGTTTACGAAATAAAGTTTTGGCATTTGGCCTTACGAATGTTTACGAAAGAAAGTTTTGACATTTAGCCTTACGAATGTTATGAAAGAAAGTTTTGGCATCTAGCCTTATGAATGTTATAATGTTATGATATAAATGACTGGTATTTGATGCAAGCGTAGAAATATAATGCAAAAGTAATGTGTAAGAAAGGTTAATGTTTGGCCGGGCAATGATGCTCCCGAAAGGGACTATAGAGGAATCTACTGGGACGGTACCACTCCCTTCGCGAAGTAGATGTCCTAAGTTAATGAGGCCATGATGGACTGATCAAGTTCTCTCCATTATGGTATAGACTTGGGGTATCACCAAGAGTGATTGATGCCCTAAGTATAAAAAGCAAGCATGTTGAGATACTAGTCAAAGCATGTGATAAGATGCTGAGGTGGTTTGATTATTTTCTTACCATCTTAGTATAGACTTGGGGTATCACCAAGAGTGATTAAGGCCCTAAGTATAAAAATCCAATTGTGTTAAGATACCAGTCAAGCTAAAATGAAAGAAAAAGAAATGTTTTGTGTTACTAGCTTTCTTACTTGATTTATTTGAAAGATTTTGAAAGTAAAATATCTTTACATGTGGTTATGAAAGGTTTGACAACTAGTGTCATTACATGAATATTTTATAAAGGTTTTGGAAAATGACTGAGTTATGCTTATAAATGTTTTGTGTCTAAACTCATGTAGCTTACGAGACGTTTTCGTCTTATGTATGTTATTTTATGCCATGTATCCCAGGTTCTAAACACGAGAGATAGAAGCAAGTAGATGACCCAAGGAAATTGGAATTTTAGAAAGAGTGAACTTTGTCCGAAGTAACGGTTTGTAATCCTAACTTGCTTACTATGGTCTTGTATGATATGGAGTTGTAACCCCCGTAGTTCGAACATTTGTACAACTTAATTCTTTTTGTTGGGACCGAATTTTTAAAACATGATACGAGGTCTTGAGAAAAGTTTTTTTAAAACTTGACACTTTGTTCTATAAAGAAACACGATTTTTGAAATATAAGATTTTTCAAGATTAAGTTTTATAAAACACTACACCATTTATGGTGTATGAAAATCTAGGTGTTACAGTAGGATGTCTGAACTTGTAACCATAGAGGAAGGTCATGTTGATGGCATCTTTGTATGTACTACTAATAACATTCTCACATATTTTTATAATGATTCTCAAGCTTCTTATTTATAAAAATTAATATCGTTAATATTTTAGCAGATTTAGTAGGTGGATAATACTTCTTTAAAATTTTACTACCAACATGCCCCAATAGTAACGCAACTGATAGGAAAGAAGTATGCCAACGCCTAACATATATGTATAAAGAGAATATAAAGAGCTATGAAATTTCCAAAGCACCATAGATTTTAAAACATATCAAAAATCTCAAGGATCTACGTTTATAACTTTAGAAATCTATGTCAAATTATATAAAAAAAACGTTTATGTTAAATTCGAACAAATGTATAAAAAATAACAACATAAATAATAATAGCAATGCAAAGTTTGATCCAATATTACAATTGCACGGTACGTTATCTGGATAACGAACATAAACATATAGTCGAGCACTATACAACGTTTTCCATTCAGCAGAATGTTTTGATCTGTACGGATGCACAAACATGGACAAATGGAGATGGTTTACAACAGGGTCGACGGATCACGATTTCTGGCTAACAATAACGTGAATTTCGATTACCTACAAACGGTATAACCCGAAGGATTTTATAGAATAAATTCTACATTCAACCATTTGATTTATAAATGACCGAATAAACTCGAACGAATATAAAATGAGACATTAGCTTATCAATAAACACGAACGGTTATAATTTTATAAAAGCGAATAATAATAATAATAAAGAAAAAGACAACAAAAGACAAAATTGCAATAAAACAAATCAGTTAGTCAAATAAGGGATGTATTGATTAAAAAACTAATTTAACTAAATCACTTTTTTATTTAATGGATATTATGAGGAATACAAAATAAAATAGAGGGGGGCAGAGGTACGTAGAGCACTACCCACAAATTAAACCTCAAATACATTAGATAGTAAGTAGTAAGTGTCGGATCAATGAAGCTTATGGTTAATAGAATAATTTCAACAATGAGAAAATATCCAACTAATTATAATAGATCGGTGAAGAAGTTGTGACCTTTATTTAAAAGAATATGCCCTACTAAGAAACAACAATATCGTCCGTTAATTCTAAACATGCGATCAGAAAATGCGTATCTGCATCCTCTATCATATGCCCTACTATGAATGCTTTGATACAACAAGGAAGACCACAATGAAATTGTCTAACATTTAAAAGAAAAGAATAGTTAAATTAAGACAATTACATCATTAAACTCAAATGATTAAGACAACCTACTTGTATTAAAAATCTAAAAGTTTCCAAAATAATTACAATACTGAATATCCGTTTGGATGTGCTTATAAAACTGCTTATTGACTTATTGATTTTTTGGAAAAGTCAAAAGTCAATAAGTAAGGGCCTCCTTACTTATTAAAAACTGCTTATTTCTCTTTTCTTATGGTTTATAGGCAGTTTTTAATAAGTAATGAGACTCTTACTTATTGGCTTATAGCTTTTCCAAAAAACCAATAAGCCAATAAGCAGTTTTATAAGCACATCCAAACGGATAATGAAATAAAATTCAAACCCTAATCTATAACGAGTCATTTCATCAAACATGGTCGTGGTGATATTGGAAAAAGATATTTTTGAATAAGTTCATAAATAATTATTAATTAGAAACAGAAGAATTCTAATTTTCTTTGGAACCGGCGAACAATACACCTTGAGCGTACTTAGTCGTGGTAATCTGGGCCAGCATTAGCCGGTGGCCCGGAACCACCAGCTTTACCCCTCCAGCTTGCATCGTCTGAACCACAGAACCAGGAAAATCCTCCATATGTGCATTGGACGGGGATTGAACCCCAGACCTCTACCCACATGGGTATATAACCCGGGTGCCTCGAACCAGCTAAGATGGAAGTCATTGGCAAAAGAACTCTAATTGATGTGTTAAATTTCATCTTTGAACGACTCTCAAAGTGGCATAGAATTTGGGATGAGCAAAAATGAACCACAAACCGGAAAACCTTAAAACTGAAACCGGAAAACCGAAACAGAACGAATAAACTGAAGGTGTGGTTTTTTATTTTTTTAAAAACCGATTATTTGCAGTGTGGTACGGTTTTGCATTATATACCGCACGCAACATTTGTAAAACCACACCGCAAAACCACGTCATATGATCTTTTAAATACTTAATTAATATATATTGCATATTTAAGTTTTATTTAAATAAAGTCGACTAAAAAGAAAGTAATAAACGGATTTTCACTTTCAATTAAGTCTCTAACATAGACGAAGATTTATTTTCAAGACTATATACGATTATGTATTTTTTTCACGTAAATATTATTTTAAATTTTCTCAAATATGTTTTAGCTGTAGTTTTGATATTCTTTTAGCAGGTTAACAACTAACTCGTCATAAAATTGTTTTAAATTTGTTTTTGATTTGTTATAAGTTCCAAAAAAAAAAATATGATTATAATCTATCAGTTTTAAAACCACCTCAATGTAAAACCACACCGTAGCTATTGCGGTTTATAAACCGAACCGAACCGAACCATATAAAAACCGGACCACACTTAAAACCGCAAACCGTGCCAAATACAAAAGCCGAACAGTACAGTTTTAGCCCAAAACCGCCCCAAATCGAACCCCGCTCACCCCTACATGGAATATAAGAATTATGTATGAAATGAATTGAAGCGGAAGAATGGAATGGGAAGAAAGTAATTTGAAAGGAAAAATGTTATATCCTCCTAATTTTTCCTCCTACTTATCCTCCTAACCATTTAAAATGATGACAAATGTCATATTCAATAAAATTAATAATATTTTAATCCACTTGTCACTATTTCACATGGTTAGGAGGATAATTAGAAAGAAAAATTAAGAGGATATATGATTTCTCTTTTGAAAGTATTTGCAAAGTGGAGGATGCAAAATTTTGCCATCAAGGAATCTATATATAGTGATAAAAAGGGTTGGAAGGGAATTGGTTTTGGATACGGAAACAAAAGTAGTGAAACGACTAAAAATATTAAAAAGCACATTATTTGGGTACCAGATCGGAAGGATCCTGATCCGGTCGAAATGTTTGGGTTGGAAATCAAAAAGGTTGATCGTATAGAAGAAAATCATGGTTGGGTTGTTTATCGGACATTTTTCAAATCAGAACCTCAAGATAATGGATGGTGTTGGGTTTACAAATTAATGGTCCAATTTGGTTTTGGATAGTTTGGATAAGTCAATGGATTTTTTGGTTCAACAAACATGAAGGTTACATTCTAAAATTCATGATGTCGAATCTTTTTTTTTTTTTTTTTTTTTTTTTTTTTTCAATTCTTATGTATGTTTTAATTCTTTTCTTCACTTTTTTCACGTACATAATTAATTTAAAAGAAACATGAAGGTAGCACTATTCCTAGGAAAAAACGGATGTATGTAATTAAAGGAATGCTAATAAATGCAAAATACAAAACCGACTAATCATAACACCAACCAACAAGATCTACCAATGATTCATATAATTTTTTATTTTTTTTTTAAAACGGCAAATAATTATATAGAAAAGGCCACCTCAAGCAAGTGGCTAAGAGGGGCAAAACGACATACAAAACGTCTGAAACAGGAAATCAAAGAAAGAAAAAACAACATGCAGACATTACAAAAGAAAAAAGAGCCTCAGGTACATAAGTGAGGATTCGCACACCATTCTACCCAGCTATAATTGCAAGTGTTTCTCCGATGCTTCACCCAAGTATAGACAATAGATTTTACATTGTCGGCAACATGAGTTGGGGGTATTTTGGTCTTCTTGAAAACCCAATCACATCTAGCTCTCCATATCAACCACATAGTACCATAGCAAATGGATTGAGTATTCCTTATTCTTTTTTCACACAGATCCAGATTCTCTATGTACGAGAGTAAGTCTCCAATGGATTGAATGAGTGGTTTGGGTATACCCAACCATTGAAATACCCAATCCCACACCACCGCTGCAAAAGTACAACTCCATAATGCATGTATGACATCTTCCTCATGGTTTGAACAGTAACTACAATTAGGAGAAGTAATAGAAACGCCTCTTTTTAATAGGCCTACCGCTGTAGGTATTCTTCCCAGATTAGCCCTCCAAATAAAACATCCTACTTTGATCGGCATATCCTTATTCCATTTGATCACCTCTCCCGCCGTCCCTGTCACTTGTGCATTATCGATTAAGTGTTTGAGATCATGAACTCGATATACACCATCTTGCGCCAGGTTACATTTCCACCTAGCACTACCGTCTCCTAATTGAACTGTAGTTATTCTTGCTTCCAGGTCTCGGATGTTTTGTTGTAATGTAGATAGGTCAGCATTAGTTCTCCATCTCCACATGGCAATCCTCGATTGAATTCTTTCATTAATTCTACAATGTTTTTTGGTCTCCAACCGATAGAGGTCTGGGAATGCATTCTTGAGAGTTACATGACCGCACCACTTATCCAACCAGAAGAATGAGTCTTCTCCTGCACCAATCTCCTTTGTAAAGATATCATCAATGTTTATACCCAGCTTTTCTAACTCCATCTTTACCCCAACGATATTATTCCAGATCCCTGTAACAGACTTTTTTTGACATGTATGTGTCTGGTTTATTTCGTAGATTATGGATACCTATAATCACCTTACACCATAGCGCCTCTTGATTATTTCTTAATCGCCACCACCACTTCAGAATTAACGAGAGATTCATCACTCGTAATGACCCTAGTCCCAAACCACCTGACTCCTTGGATGAGACTACCTTTTCCCAGCCGACCCAACTGATTTCTTCTTGTCATTACCACCCCCCCACAGAAATTAATGCCTTATCCTCTCCAATGTATCGATGGTACCTGCAGGAGCAACAAATAAAGAAAGAAGTACGAGGGCAAACTGCCAAGTACTGCTTTCGTTAGAGTTAGTCTACCACCCAACGAGAGAGTATTTGCTTTCCATAAAGAGAGTTTTGATTGAAATTTCTCTATTATCACCCTCCAGTTTTTCTTTAACTTCATGTTTGCGCCCACCGACACACCTAGGTACGTGAATGGCAGTGATGAATGTTCACAACAAAGGGGCGAGGCCCACCGACTGACTTCCTCTGGGTCCGCACCAATGCCAAAGACCCTTGATTTATTGAAATTGACTTTAAGGCCAGATGTTACATGGAAACACCGAAGGATTCTTGCTAAATTCTTGATGTTTTCTTCGCTCCACTCACCCACAAACAGCGCATCATCCGCATAAAATAAACGTGAGATTACTGTCCCAACTCTTGGAATCTCAACCCCTTTGAATATTCCTTCTTCACACGCATTCTTCATTGCAATGTTTAACCCTTCCATCGCAATGATGAACAAGAATGGTGATAAAGGGTCACCTTGTCGTACCCCTTTCTCCATTCGGAATTCATTTGTTGGAGACCCATTGACTAGAACTGATGCCCATGCTGATTTGAGGCTTCCCCTAATCCACATCCTCCACTTATCACCATATCCCATTTGGTCTAGAATGCTGTCTAGATATTCCCAATTAATGGAATCAAAGGCTTTTTCGAAATCTACCTTAAATATAAGCATCTTTTCCTTCAATGACTTAGCCCACGAACATAACTCATTAACAATGAATGGTCCGTCTTGAATGTTTCTTCCAAGCACATATGCAGTCTGTACTTCATCTACACAATTCCCTACCACCCTCTTGAGACGGTTTGCCAAGAGCTTGGCGATGATCTTATAAAGGCATCCAATTAGACTTATCGGGCGAAAGTCACTAAGTTTGAGGGGATCTTTTATTTTTGGTACCAGCGTAATAAATGATGAGTTACAACCTCTATCTAGCCAACCATGAGTTTCGAAATGTTTCACACAAGCCACAATGTCCACCTTTAGGTTATCCCAATGCCGCTTCATGAATTTAAAGGTGAAGCCATCCGGGCCCGGGGCCTTCTCACTCCCACAAGCCCATACTGATGATTTTATCTCTTTAGTTGTCATCTCAGCCTCTAACCATGATTTTGCTTCTTGATCAAGATTTACGAATTTATGACTAATAATGTAACACCCCTTTCTCAAAACCATAATTTAACATAGTTTATAACACAATATATTTTACAACACGTGACTCAAAAAAAGTCACTTAATTTTTTTTACAAACTTATTCTTAAGGGGTATTACAGACTGCATACAAAAGCCATAATTTAAACTTATCTGTATTTTACACTGGTCCCAACCTCAGAGCTTATGTAGTAGTCAAGCTCCTGCTCTTCTTACCTAAGTACATAGCATTTTAAAACAAATAATACGTGAGACATAAAGCCTCGTGAGTAATATGGGTTTTAGACCCAAAACTTTCTTACTTAAAACTTATAATACAAAACAAATAGAATACTCAAAACTGATTTTTATAATAAATCTCAAAATTGCTTTTCTTCTCTATCTTCAAACCTCAAAAATGCTTTCTTTCTCCAAACCTGTTTTCTTTCTCAAAAACTGCTTTCTTTCTCAAAAATTGCTTTCTTTCTCAAAACTGCTTTCTTTCTCATTTTCTAGTGACCAACTGAAACTCATGAATTAGTTTAATTTAATTCATTCTACTAACTCCCCTTCGCGGGACAGAACAGATCCACCCGCAAGGTTATGCTATCTCTGTCTCCCCTTCGTGAGTTGGAACAGATCCAAGCACAAGGTTATGCTGTCTCCCCTTCATGGCTTGGAACAGATCTAACCATAAGGTTATGCTAAGCTAGACAACTACTTCGCGACGGGAGGTACCACCCCAGTAGTGTCTTCAGATCTCCCGATTATGTGGGTGATCCTAGTCTGGATAACTGACTCTCATTGTTTTCTTTGCTCTAGTTCTTATCTTTTACTTTCTTCATTTCATCTCAAATTGGTCAAAAGGGACACAATTCATAATAAATTCAAATTCATAAACTTTTTAACTCATAATCAAAAATACTTTCAAAACTAACTTCAACATCTTTAGCTCACATATGAAGCTTCTTTCAATGTAGCTTTATAAACTAAACTTCTTTAAAATCTGTTTTAAAACACTTAGCTCCTGAATAGAGCCACTTTCAAAACTGTTTCCAAACTTTAACATTTAAAAGCATTTGGAAATCTCATTTTCTGAAAATATCATTTTGCTATGTACTAGGAAAAATCCACACATACTCACCTTAGGTCACCTAGGAGTTATTTAGCTCCTTAAACTTCTTTCTCCTTCGCTTGGTTCACCGTATTTAAACTACCACCTAATTCACATACTTGGTTAATACTTATTTATATATATTACAACTGACTCCATAATACAAGAGTCTCATATTATGCAATTAAGGGTCTTGACTAAACTACAACCCTTAATAAATTAGTTTTCTTAAATTTATAATTTTCCGAAATACGCGTATTTTACTACAGTACACTAGGGACGTCGTATTTCGATTCCGACAATTTTCCATGAAGTTTTAGGCTATAATGGACCTATGTTTAAAATTTGAGGTCAAACGGACACAGAAATCATACTCAAGGTAAAATCATAAAACCAATACAAGTTTTCATACGTATTATAACATTTCTAAACTTCTTTCATTAAGCCATTTAGACTTCTATCATGTTATTTAACACTTCTAATTACTCATAATACATCCCTATATGCTAAGAATGGTTTTCTTTCAATTCTATGATCATTATATTAACATATATATTCATATTCCCAAGTGGGACGGAATCTGCCGAAACATACTCAAGGTAAAATCATAAAACCAATACAAGTTTTCATACGTATTATAACATTTCTAAACTTCTTTCATTAAGCCATTTAGACTTCTATCATGTTATTTAACACTTCTAATTACTCATAATACATCCCTATATGCTAAGAATGGTTTTCTTTCAATTCTCTGATCATTATATTAACATATACATTCATATTCCCAAGTGGGACGGAATCTGCCGAAACAGGATACCCTGTACGAAAAACGGCATAACTCACTCTAGAAGAATCGAAACGACTCACCACTTTTTGATTTAGAAACTAGACATCTGTAGGTTTCTTTTCATTTATGAAACATAATTTTTGGCCTTGTAGATTTGTACAGTTTTACAGTTTAAGTTGACGTAAAAATTCTGTCAAAAGACTTTCTTACTTTCATTCTTATTATTATATAACTTATGAAGTTGCAATTTCATATACTTAAGGTCATTCTTTAAACCATTAAGCACTTAATTCATTGGTCATCCCTAAAGGAATCATTCTAATTCCTTATCTAACCATTTCTAATGAAATTTCAACCATGGAATCATCAATTCCATTCCATTTTCTAAATTTCCAATTTCATTCATAATTTCATTATAATTAATTGGAATAATTAGGAAACCACTTCTAATGGTTTCTTCATCCATAAAAAACATTTATGACTCATTGTAACTAGTTAATTACATTCAATTAAGACTTTGATCATTAACCCCAATTTCTAGGGTTCATAAGAATTAAATTCACCAAACCATGATTCCAAGCTATCCATATGTTGGATAGTGATCAAGGGGTGACTAGAAGCATAATCTAACTACTTGGAATCATAGAAATTACTCCTCCTCCAACATATGAAATTCAGCCATGAACCCTAAATGGGTTTTCTAGCTAGAAATGGTGAAATTATACCTTATATGAGCTAGGAATTCAAGGAATTTGATCATGCAACGTTGCTAGCTTCAAAACCTTCACAAAATCATCAAGAATCGCCATTTCATTCTCTCCCATGGCTGCCATCGTTCCAGTGAACAAATGGGGAGAAGACTCCTTATTTATACCTCCTTACTATGAGAAAATGACAATTTGGTCCCTAGACTCTCATACTTCTCATTTTAGCACAAAACTAAATTTTAATTCTTGAAACTCTTAAGTATTATAGGTTTTCCCCACTTATAAACTTTATATACAAATTGAGGATATACTAACACATAAAAATCTCATTATGTGATTAAATACTTCAAAATGACGAAAATACCCTTTTTCAGTCATTTTATACTTTTAATTCACTTTTATCTTTCTATTCTTCATGCTTCATACTTTTAACTATAAAATAGTTAATTTACTTCATTTTTAAGGAAAAATATAAATCTTTTCTTTTTATATTAGTAATTGGAAAATTACCAAAATACCCTTTTGCTCAAAGTATGAATAATTAATTAATAATTATTCATTAACTTCTTAATTTCCAAGTTTACGTATTTTTGGGTTCTTACAAATAAGCTTTGGTCTAGTTACCCACTTCTCCTTGAATTTGGTTTGGTAGAAATTAAATACCTCCGTCTTTATCTCTTCAACATTGGAGTTCCAAGCGCCATTGATCATCAAACCATGTATTCGATTCTTGAGTTTTTTATTATTTACATATCCATGGAAGAACCGGGTATTTTCATCCCCATCCACCACCCATTTGATTCTAGATCTTTGCTTCAGATCTAATGTCGCCATTTTTTCTAGTTCCACCACTCTTTGAAAACAAGTCCGCCTTACTTCGACTTCTGTTATGGTAAGCGCCCTATGTTCGGATATGTTAACTATCTCCTGGATTTTTATCTTTGAACTCCTTAATTCAGCACTCTCCTTCGGGAACTCAATTGCTCTCCAATTTTTCAATTGCGATTTCAAAAATCTCAACTTAGCTGCTAAGAACGCGTCAGGGGCACCGAACCCAGCAAAATTCTTCAATGTGGTTGAAACCAACTGATCAAAACCCGCCCGATTCAGCCAAGAATTATAGAACCTGAAGGGGGGTTTGCCAAAATCTGCGGTGGTTGTTTGGAGGGTAATTGGACAGTGATTTGAAAGTTCTCTAGGTTGTGCGATAACCGATGCACCGGGAAATTTATTGATTAAGTTTGAACACACTAGATACCTATCTAGTTTGCTGAGTTTTGACTCGGTTTGACAGTAATATGTGAAACGTTGCCCTCCCATCCTCAAATCGTGGAGACCCGCCAAATCAATGAACCGGTTGAACCAATATGCAGATGTGGAGCAAAACTGGAAGTTTCTTCTTTCATCACTGCACCGAACAGTATTGAAATCACCTACTAGTACCCAAGTACCCAAAATCGCGTTCTTGTATTGAATTAATTCCTCCCATAAGGTTTTTTTTTTCCGCCGGGGTATGCGGTCCATAGACGTTTGCAATCATCGTGTACCCATTGATCCCCTCCCAGGTGCCAATTGTAATCAGGTAGTGTCTTGTTCTAATGACTTCCACAACATCATATAGGGTTGAGTCCCAAATGCTTAAAAGACCACCCGATCTTCCTGAGGAGCCCACCGCCGCGTGATTAAATTCGAATCTGCCCCAACATCCTTCAACATCAATCATATTTGTATTTACCAGTTGCGTTTCTTGAATACCTATAAACGATACTCGAAATCTTGACTTAAGGCGACGGACCCAAGAAACCTTGTGGTCTTCACCCATACCCCTTATGTTTAGGCTAAGACAATTCATTGGGAAACCCTAATCTCACCATCACCAAGAACCTCTTTGAGAATAGGATCTTCATTACCAATATCGAATCCTAATTTCCTCCCAATTTCTGCGATTGCTTCTGCTTCAGTAGGAGGGATGTTGACTACGAACTCTGGATTAGGAGCAGGGGCCTGGGTATCACCCGTATTGCTAATATTATTCACCACCGTTGCATTTTCCTTGTTCTTCGAGTTAGGAAGCACCACCACCGGGGAACTATCATGCTCAGCGAGGCTCGACATTTGGGAAATAAAGTTTATCGGGAAGTTTGGTCCACCTGTGATGTGCCTTTTCCTTTTTCCCAATGATTCTTTGACGCCAAATGGAGATGGGGATGTTGGGTTTAATTTTTCAGTGAATTGGGCGGGGGAAGGAAAAGGGCCGAAGCCCCCCAGTAGTAGCCCATTTAAATCACCGAATGGGTTGGGATTTGGATCAAACGTAATAGGGATGGTACTCATGGGGCCGTGTTTTAGATTAGGGATTGTTGGTGTGGGGATATCACCGTCCGTCATGATTGCAGCCAACTTTCTAGGAGGCGAAACGTCTTCCATCCTCGTACCGCTCAACAGTTTTGCGTAGTCCCTAGGTGGCTCATGAGAAGCCAGGTCAACCGCATCCTTGACTTTCTGTGATCCGATCCTCGTGTCCGCCATCGGCGACATGTCGTCCTCGGACTGTGACGGAACCATCACCGGAGTTTCAGGAATACTTGTATTCATGTCACCGTCATCAAAATCTACAGTTTGGGGACTGAATTATCCGGTGACTCCATATTCGGCAGTGATGCGTCTCCCCCGTCCTCGTATTTCTTCTCGACATCTCGAATAAACTCCCCTTCCTCTACTTCAACATCATTACCTTCTTTCCCATTCACCGGATCATTATTATGTTCACCCGAGGCTGGTTCAATATTGTTCCTTATCCCTTCTTCATTCAGTATATCCCTTCCATATTCATCAATTAGGAAGTTTTTCCTGGGATCAAACAGGAATGGGAACAATTAATTCTCATCGAACTCAATAACACCTACTTTGATTACCTCCTGATCAATTGCGACATAGATATCTTCATTTATTCTGGTCTTGCGATTTGTGATAATGCCAATTTTTGCACATGAGAGGTCTACACGATGATGTACTTCATCGAATGGAGCAATAGTACTACCAAAACGCCTGGAAATCAATTCAAAGTTCTTTTCTCCCCATAGACTCAGTGGAAGTCCAACTATTCTAATCCATGCAATTCTTTCAAAGCCCTGATGTATCTTATCGCCCCAGTTAACCCATTTCATGCAGTTCGACCATAATGATATGTTTTCCATAAATTCCTCGGCTCTTATAGAATTACCAAATTCCAACAATACTTTTAATCCACCGATATATTTGATTTCAATGCTCGAACTTACCATGGGCATCAGGATCTTCGGAAGATGACCAAGATGGTTAATGGATAATGTTTCGCCAATAAGAGTGGTCTTCCTTAGCCAGTTAGACGTTCCATAATCGCGTCTTAACCTGATGGGTATCTCTGTAGGCGGAGGAGGCGGCGGTGGCGGGGGTGGAGGGGAGGGGGGGGAGGAAGGGGTGGTGGGGCTCGATCGACTTGGTGGCGGCCCGGCTGCGTGTCTAGCAACGTCTGCAAATGTTCTGTAATCCCTATATCCGTTCCTTGCATGTATCTTTTCCACCGGTGTTTCCCTGTTTCTCCTATGGGTATAATGTGCTTCCATGTCTGCCATCAGGACTGGTTTTCTTTCATGTTTTGCAAGGTTCACAGCCAACGCTCTCCCCCTAAGGATCGTCCCATGAAGTCTCCTTTCCAGTTCCATGGCATTCTCCACTTCGATAAACCGTATGAAGACGAAATAGCTACCGTCTCTTCCTATGTTCCTTCCCATGTAAACATCTGTTAATCTTCCAAGCTTGGAAAAGACATTCATGAACTCCGATTTAGTCGCTCCCTTTGGAATGTTCGTAACGAAGTATGTAATTTCTCCATCCAACGGTTGCCTGATAGATGACCTACCGGGTGGTTTTTTCGCCGTTCTGCCTTTCCGGCGCACCTCCGTCCACTCACTTTCTCTCGCTTTCTCTCTCATTTTTTTTGTTTAGCTGAATCGATTCATATATAACTATATAAGCTATCAAAACACTATATTCGGTCTTACTAACAAATGCACTTCACTTCTTCAGCATATCTATAAAGAACCTAATGTTTTTTTTACGAAATTCTTCATTTACTTGGAATAAGGCAAAAAGAGCAAGCACATTCAATATATATACATTTTACAAAATGGATCTATTGTCTATAACGTCAAATCAATAACTTTTGGTTATTGACCGTTTTAATTCCTTAGCTTTTTAAGTTTTGGTTATTTATAATTTCAGTCCCTTAACTTTTTAATTTATATAATTGTAATTTTAGTCCATATAGTTTTAAATATCAACCATTTTTGATTAATTATGGTTTTAGTCCCCATATTTTTTAATTTTTACTTTCCATAACGTCAAATCAATAACTTTTGGTTATTGACAGTTTTAATCCCATAGCTTTTTAAGTTTTGGTTATTTACAATTTTAGTCCCTTAACTTTTTAATTTATATAATTGTAATTTTAGTCCATATAGTTTTAAATATCAACCATTTTAGATTAATTACGGTTTTAGTCCCTATGCTTTTTAATTTGTGTAATTACAATTTTGGTCCCTTTAGTTTTTTTAATTTAATTTGCATAGTTACCATTTCAGTCCTTATAGTTTTTTAATTTACATTAATTATATTTTTGTTCCCTATAATTTTTAAGTTAGGATAGCTATAGTTTTGGTCCCAGTATTTTATAATTTGCTTTAATTATAGTTTTTCTCCCCGTAATTTTAAAATTTAATATCTATAGTTGTGGTACCTATAATTTTTAACATTTATTACAGTTTAGTCCATATAGTTTTTAAGTTTGTATAATTAGAGTTTTCGTCTATGTTATTATACATAGATGCATTTTCCGCAGCAACGTGCGGGGTGCTACCCTAGTTACTTAAATGATACACATTAATGTTTCTCTAATGGGATTGGGCCAAGTGGCATGTCACATACTATACACCATTCCTTTGTATGTGCATGGACGGTTGAGATTCACCATGATGGATTGGGTTGCAACCTAAAATGTAAATATGATCTTGCCCAAAGTAGCTTTAGAGTGATATCTAGACACAACTAAGGTACATGTCAATATGAGTGGTATGCCTTCCGTGGCTATGACAAAAGGCTTAACTCATCCATGGTACCTTTAAATTATTAGCCAATTGTTATAAATTTCTTGCGACCACAAAAGAGTAACCAAAATAAACTAATAACTTTGAGGGAGAAGAAAGAAGAGTTGGAGAGAGTAGAAGAGAATTATATTACTTATAAAAGTGAATATTGAGGCGTGTCTTTCATTTATACTATGAGGGTATTTATACTACAAAAATCACTAGTCATATTAAATGCAATCTTATACATTTTGATACATTTAGCATAAGGGTTGACAATGTTTCCATCCACCAAATATTTACAACACCGTTCCTCTCTTGCATGACATCATTTCATGTTAGAGTTCAATTTTAAGTTTTGTTTCATTAAAAACCTTGCTAAAGAAACCTAGTGAGAAGAATCTTTAGCAAAGGGAAAAAGTGTAATTTATAGTTAACTGTTGATAACGACTAACAGTGGTGGAGCCAGGAATTTTGATACGGGGGTACATACATAGTAAAAATTTAAATTAATATGTGTATAAAGTTGATTAATATTTAACATTGCAAATTGCAAAAAAAAAAAAAACCGCATATAAACATAAATACAATTGAATCCGCTTAGCCACCATGTTTTGAAGTCAATCGATGATATCATTAATAGGAACTTGTAGAAACACATCTTATTCAATAAAAGTGACCAAAACAATCTTTTAGAACTTGATCACCATGCTATTCGGCAACTTAATAACAACTTATTTTTTTACATAGGCCATACCGGAAAAAAACTCTTTACATTTGTCATAGCAACCAAAAGAATAATAGTAACTTGATAAGCAAGAACACTAGTGGATAAGTCACCTGCCTATTTGTTGCGGCCATCTTTATTAAAAAGGAACTAACTTCATGCATATTTTGAAACTCAACATCTTTTTACACATTGTGTATGAATATATCATGTTGATAATCAATAGTCATTAAATTGGTGCTTGAAAATTTAGAAGGATAGATAGTAACAAGTTTGAGTACTTTTTCCTTGACAAAGAAGAGAAGTCATCTATATATGTAACCAACTCCATATTCATTTTATTAAACCAACTATCATGTTCTTTGATGTAGTAAGTAAATTACTCCAATAAACATCTCAACACGAAAATGATGAAGATTTGTTGCTTGTTGAACATAACGTTTTGACCTTCCTTGAGGGATATAATGATATTCCATATTCAAAACAACAACGTCATTTTTATTGCACAAGGATGTAACTTTATTCAAGTGGTTATCCCATCCAAAGTCTCATGTCTTGTGAAACTCCTTTACTCACAATAGTATTAACAATGTCTTGTTCTTTTCATTGCAAAATCAAGAGACAAATTGTTGGTGTATCCAAGCATAGTAGAAATTAATTGCGCCACAAAGATAAAATCAAATGATTCAAGTGAGTACAAAAATCTTTGGGATTTTACTTTATCATCCGAATTTGAACCACTCTTAAACACCCCACGTATGGGTCAAATGTTTTGACCATTTGTAGACATATTTTTAAAACCAAAACATAGTTTACATAAAAATATAAGTCCCAACATTATCAAATTAAAGTTTAAAGGAAACTTTTAACAGTACGAGGGTGTAACAATCTAACATCATAACATAAGATTTAGGAAACACCACTAGATAGTAACGTGGCCTTCTAAAAGTCCATAACAACATCAATCGTCCTAACCTTTAAGTTCACCTGAATACATGTCAAAATATGTGGTTTATGAAGGGTTTTGATAAGAAATAACAAAATCATATTTGCAGCAGAACTCTTAACAATATCAAAACATTATTCATATAAAAAATAATTAGATATTAAAGTTCATAACAATTATATCAACTAAAAGATGGATCATAGAATTACCTCTTTGTTTGGATGAAAGGATCCAAACCAGAATCGCTCTTTGGTTCACACCGAAGAACACCAGAATGCCAACTGACAGAGGTTCCACAAGGGAGGAGGCAAGAGATCACAAAACCTAGAAGGGTTTGTGATTTCGCCAAAGGGAGGGAGGGGTGAAGGTGGCGGCTCCAAGGGAGGCAAAATGGACATTAGGGTTTGATCCATAGCTCTCTATTTATAAGAAAACCCCAATTAGGGTTCCCAAAGTTATGTGTCTACTTCCACCTATCCCCTTGGAGTGTTTCTATTAATTAAACTCTTTAATTAATTAACATCCAGCCCCTACAATCAATTATTCCAAATTAATTCCAAATTAACTTCCAACTAATTCTATATTAGTTTCTAATTAATTTATCATAACATGACAAATTAATAAACATATTTCTCCCAATTTATTTTTGTCACTAATTTGTTTTTATTGGGTCATGAGGGCAACCCAAAAGGACCCTGCTATCATTAGATACCAACAATTAATGACCTAGGACACCATTTCCAACAGTCCCCCACTTGCACAAGTCATCAAGTTTGTGTGGTCTAATACTTTGAAATAATCAACAGAGAGTATGCCATCTGTAACACCCGGTTTCCCATACAAAGTACACCAAAAAATTTTCAACAATTTACACATCAAAATGGGTATACTTGTAATCAAAGCACGGATCAAGATGTTATCATCACAATAATTACATAAAAGGTCCTTACAATCTTAACCAGGCATTACAAATAAATCTACTTCAATTAAAAGGACAGGCTCTAAGTTGTCCATCTTTCTTTATCACATGCCTTCCCCTATCACAGCTACAGATACCTGCAAAACAACAAACAACTCAAGTGTAAGCTATTAAAGCTTAGTGAGTAATCTCAATCACACTCCAAATTCTCTCCTAGTAAACTCTCTCATCATTCTCCTTTGCTAGTCTCATTAGCAATTATTCACTTCCTCTTACTCTGAAATCTGCAAACTTATTAGCTTTATAAACACCAGCTAATTAGTAATAATGTTAAATCAATAATAAGTATCACAACTGATACTACTCATAAACTCAATCACACACACACACACACACTCAGATATACTCATTTCACAATCAATTATACTCAATTATAACACCAATCATGTTTGTTGCAATCAAACTCAAAGACTCTTTAACTCACTCATTCTAGCATATACTCTACTTTTATACTCAGTATAGATTATAACTCGTCTCTTGTTATCCATAGATAACAGAAGCACTCTAACTCTAAGCTAACACAATATCAACATAACACACATATATGTTAGACATGTATATACAACAAGGTATAACTCTTACTCAAGTATTCAGAAGTACTTATCTGATATCGGCTTAGTACATGGAACCCCCAATTTACACGTACCAGGCTCCTGTCCTCTAGACTTGGTTATATCACCAAAGTCTAAATCAATTCTCCAAACATCCACAATCATCTCAATAACATCTACCTCAAAGATGTATGAATCAAAAGAGGAGAAAGGAGTATAAACGGTAAATATCAACTCTATATTTACCAAAACCCCCAAATCCGCGTTTCTACTTATTCGACCGTAGAAACTCGACAATACTCTTACCAATAACACTAAAGGCATCCACTAACAATCAACTAACAACATATATAACAATATATAGCTAAAACACTAAAATCAAAACTAGGGTTTCAAAACCCCCAAAACGAAGAAATCACTCACCTCGACGAATTAGGAATCGAGAACGCGTTTACGGGGTTAGATTGAAGTCTCCCCACGGTTCCTTACGCATCTCCTGGCTCAATTTGGCAGCAAATCGCCTTAGGGAGCTCTGGAACGAATTTTGGTTATGTTTTTCCCGAAATAAGGGTTTGCTGTCATATTAACCCCACTGACGCGACCCGCAGCGCGGCCTCTTAAAACCCGCGGTGCGCGCTATCAAAACACGACCCGTGCTCCAAAAACCGACCCGTGTAAGTTACAGTATGGCTCTAGTGGTTAAAAACCCGACCCGTGCTTATAAAGCACGACTCACTCACCGCGACGCGACCTCTTAAAACCCGCGGCGCGCTACTGAACACGACCCGTGTAACTTACTGCAAGCCTAAAAGGATCACAAAAGTATCCTACACGACCCGTGTGACCCTAACACGACCCGTGTGACCTCTTTTGACATTTTTAAAGGTTTAAACTTCTTCCCACTCATCAAACAACTCATACGTAAAAATCACACCGACAAAAAGGTAATAACTCTATCTACCTTATAAAGCATCTCAAAATAAACATGGGTCTTACACCATCCAATGCAAGTGCCAAAATCTGATAAAAAAAATCAAGAGACATCCATTATATAAGTGATCAATTATTCATATGTTCTACAAGATATCTTTATGAACATGAGACATGGATAAGGTCAATCTCAAGGTTCAAATTTTGTTTCCCGATAGTGATTTATGATGACCATATCAGACTACTCAATTGAAAACATCAATTTAGCCAGGGTTCGACCAAGCACTTTAATGTCAACATCAAATCATCAGGGGCCCACACATATCGCTTCGCATTGTTAGGGCAGAAGGAACATATAAAATTTGAATACATAGTTTTTGTCTACTCATCATGCCATACATGGACATACCCTTTATTACTGCCAGCTACGGACAACGTTGGAGTAAACCAATGCATGACAAACTTGCAGAACAAAACCTCATGTATCTCTGTTTGGAGAATAAGATATATTATCATCTTAGAATTACTTGTGACATAATCCATGAAGTAATCTCTAAGTGCGGGTTGTTCCAATACTCAAAATATCAATCAAGTACTCATAAGTGATAGTATCAATCTCTATGCTATGCCCTATCACTAAGGACAATCTACTAACACTCCATGACAATCTTAAATCACTACTCACTTCCAAGAGTATGACCGACTCTGGAGGTTTGAGTAAGCTAATGCTCGGGAAGTAGGTTCTAAACATGCAAACGAAACACAGTAATAAATGAATGCAAATGGTAGTAATCCAGCTTATTATTAAGTCACCACAAAATAATCACCAACTCAAATATAATTTATATTGTTATAAGTTTCAATATATCAAACTAACAACTAAAACATTTATGTCATATTGCTCGCAAATCTAACGCCTGTGGATCTAGTATGACCATCATGCTTGATTCACTTCGACGCCTTAGTGGATAAAAGATCAGTCTGATTCTCCTCCGATGATACCTTACTCACCACGATGTCTCCTTTCTCAACTCGGCTTCGAAACATATTGGCACTCTCTGAGTATACGCTTTGACTTCCGATGGTCCTCAGGTTCCTTAGTTAAGGCGACTGTGCTCTTGGTATCTCAAAAGATTTCAAGGAGTTCATTGATGTTGAGGACAACACCAACATTACCAACGAAATCCTTCAACTATGTAGTCTCTCTTACAACATCACTAGATGTTATATACTCGGACTCGCATGTGGAGTTAGCCATTTATTTCAACTTAGAACTTTTCCAATTTACCACTCCTCCATTGTTTAACTACTACCGACCCCTGTTGGAAACCTTTGTTAAAATTGTTTCAGCTATGTTGTTCTTATAATTTACCAACACAGGTGTTCTTCGCTCCTGCCTTGTTTCTGGTGAATCAATCACCTCTCCACTACACATTTGAAAGAGCATCACTCCTGCACACACTTCCCTCTATATTAACACTCATTTTCATTATCTCATTATTCTTTTTTATGATTGATTGCACTGATGTAGAAGAATCGATCGATTGCCACCTCCTCATTTTCCTTCGACACGATTGGTTTTACTTCTAGCAAAGATGATTTATCGTAGAAGGTAATTTTGACATTTTTTCCATACTATGTTAACTTATTCTTATTTTAATTATCATCATTTTGTTGTCGGTTAGTTGACGACTATTGTTTACGTAGGTGCAAATATAATCAAGAAAGAGTGGATGTTTTGAACGAGTGTTGAGCGAGTGAAGTGCCCCATAAGCTATAAGGGCGAGCTATATGTATCAATTCCGTGAGCAGCGATTGAACTGAACGTAAAAAGTGCATCCAGCAGGAATCGATTAGTATTTTTCCTATCTGAAAGTTCTGGATTCCCGTCTTTTTCGATTAACAAGTCGGGCTTTCTTACCTGAGAGCCATAAAAACCTGTGTTTTAGGCCTTCTGAATTAAAGCTAACGACTTTCCTTCCTAGACATTAACAAAGTTAGCAAGGATGAATATCTTTATCTTGGGACCGTTGTTAACGTGAATGTTTTTTCATTGATTAAGGATAACATACCATTACCAAAGGCAAAAAAGTTCTATAGGGAGTATAATTATGTGATATCTTACATCGATTCTATTAGTTAGCTCTCTTGAGCTTTGCTCTAACTCATCTTCTGATTTGGGCAAGTTTTGAAATTAGGTTTTCAACCTCAATTTTGTGGAATTTGTGAGGAGGAGATTTACACTTAGTTTTATTTCTTCTTTTTATAATTTATTTAGCACGTTTTATTTCATTTTTAGTATAAATCGCATGCATATTTTCTATTTTTATTTTTTTATATCATTCGGGGACAATTTCTAGTCTTTTGTGTTTAAATACAGATATTATTGAAGACTAGCGGGATCGGAATAAGCCAAACGGGAGATTATAGCAGACGAAACGGGACGATATTTTGGAGCGCGAAATTTTCGGAGACTCAGATTTTCTAGCGGGTTTGGACTTGAAGCAAACATTTAGACCAAGAAAGAAGACATGGGCTCCATTGGGTTTACATAGCCCAAATGGGGGTCAAATTGGGTCAAAAACCGGATCTTTCCCTTAGAAGTATGAGACAAAACCCCCTTTTTACGAGCTGGACCGGATCAGGCCTTTTCTGGGCTTTTTGTACTTTTGCGCGACCCGAGCAAAACGTTCATATGGACAATTTTGTCATTTCACGTGTGTTTCAGCTATATGGTGCATATGGGGAGGGTTTTCCTACATCTTCTACACATTCTAAACCAGAGGAAAATGTGGGGAGCAAGAGGAGAAGCATTGGAGAAGATTTCTTGAAGATTTATTCACCATTTTCTCTACTTGGGTTTGTATTATTTGACTACACTTGATGTTTGGTACATTTCTGTACACTTTCATGCTTGTTGTTCTAGCCATGATTGGCTAGAACTCTTTATTATCAATATTTGGTGTAATCCATGAACAACTAGTTAGGGTTTGAAAGATTTATGAGTATTTGGTTCTTAATCTATGAATGCAACTTGTTTAAAATTCTAAGTTGTTCTTGTGTTCTTATTCATGAGTTTGGATGCTTGAATGATTATTGTCATTTGTTTTTCTAATTACATAATTGATTTCTAAAACAAACTAGTGACAAATGATTTTTGTGGATGCTTATATTCATTTTTAAAATCATGGAGTTGTGTTCTTCAAGGATAAATGTAAGCTTTTTGATTTCCTTTGAGTTTGGTGATTCTTAAATCTATATTGCTAGTCATGTTACTTGAGTTGGATGCTTATTTGACTTTTGACTTTGATTAAGACGGTTATTAAGAACTTTTCTAATTTCCATACAATTAAGAAGAATCTAGGTGTTTCAAGCTTTTGAGATGCTATAGCCAAACTAGATTAAATTAAATACATTGCACTATAAATCTTGATGATAAACCAACTAGTTGGAATTGTGATGAAATCCCAATATTGATAGTTTCTCCATACTTGATTCACTTCACAAAAATTTGTTTACTTACTCTTGTTTTCATTCTTCAACTCAAACAATCAAACCCCCCCTTTTATTTTATTTTGTCTAAAAATATATCCCTTTTTGAATTGATCGCATTGTTTTACAAATTGAACCAATCTCCGTGGATACGATCCTTTACCGCTATACGCAAATTTGTGTACTAGAAGTAAGGTTTATTTTTTTTGGCCTCGACAACCACCAAATTTTGGCACCGTTGCCGGGGATTGGTACTTTTAATCAGTTTGTTTTTCTATACCCAGATCCCTTCGAATAGGTATATTGGAATTCAATCCGGAAATCGAAAAAGAAGCGAACGCTTGAGGAAGGAAACGAGACTTCGAAAAGGTCAAAGTTCCGGTGCCACCGTGGCATTGGGAAACCAATCCGATTCTTCGAGTGGGACAGATATCGAGACAGAGTCAAGCCCCGATACCCGATAAGAAATTCCGGAAACACCCGAAATTATCCCAAACACAACCGATACAATCAACCTTAAACAACCCAACCCAATAAACCCAAATCAAAGAAACCCAATCCAAATGGAAGAAAACCGCAATCCTGAAAGAACCTTATGACAAATGATGGAAACGGATGTCACTCAAACTCCCATTGGCATCCAATATCCCAATCTTGAACCCGGAATGGAATTGAAGTCCGGTTTAGTCCATCATCTTCCTACCTATCACGGGTTGGAAAATGAAAATCCTCACAAGCATTTGAGGATGTTTCATATAATTTGCTCGAGCATGAAACCGCAAGGCACTACCGATGATCAAATCAAGTTAAGGGCATTCCCCTTTTCGTTGGCGGATCGAGCAAAAGATTGGTTGTTTTGCCTTCCACCGGGATCGGTAAACACATGGCCCCAAATGGCGAGAGCGTTTCTAGACAAGTTTTTTCCCGCTACAAGAGCATCCGCACTTAGAAACGACATTTGCGGAATCCGCCAAGGCCAAAATGAAACACTTTATGACTATTGGGAACAATTCAATAGTCTTTGTGCAAATTGTCCCCAACATCAAATTCCCGAACAACTTCTCATCCAACACTTCTATGAAGGTTTGCTTCCCATTGAAAGAAGGTTGGTTGATGCTTCTAGTGGCAGTGGCATCTTTAGCAAAACACCGCAACAAAGTAGAGAACTCATATCAACCATGGCTGCAAACTCACAACATTTTGGGCCCCGACAAGACATGCGTAGAGACCCACAACAACAAACGAAGGAAGTGAACACATCGAACCTTGAAGCGAAACTTGTCGAGTTGACTACCATTGTCCAACAATTCGTGAAAGGAAATAGTCAACAAGCGTTGATGGGTGGTGTTTGTGCCAATGTGGGACATCATACGGATATGTGTCCTACTTTACATGAAGATGATGCACAAGTGAACACGATGATGGGAGGACACCAAGGACAACACCAAAGGCACTCGGATTATCATACATCTTATAATTCAAGTTGGAAGCCGAATCCCAACTTGAGTAATGTGCCTCAACAACAACAACATTACCAAGAAAGGCCACAATACTAACCACAATATCAACAACAACAACCCCAACGACAACCAAGTGGTTCCAAAATATCGCTCGAAGATTATTGTGAAATCATTGGCCACAAGTCACTACTAGAAAAATAGCTTTTAATGACATACGAACTATGACACACACTAATTTTATGACACACAAAAACGTGTGTCGTTAAAAAAATGTCATCTTCCTTAAAATCTGAAGGATTTATGACATACATAATTGTATGTCGTAAATTTGTGTCATATTTTATAATAATTACGACATATATAAATGTATGTCATCTTTTAATGTCATAATCAGATAACAAAAAAAACACGGGAGGCACTTTAATGTCATTTTATAAAAAATGTGTGTCATCTAGGGTTTCTATTTACTTCACGTTTCATCCTTTTTTTTCCATCCCAACCCGATATCTAGGGTTCATTTCACCCCGCCTCCCTTCTCTTCGGCTCAAATACGCAAGATGAAGTCTCGATTACTCTATTCTTCTCCAGTTCTCCCATATGCTAACATGAAATGCTCCAAGGATCAACAAGATTAAGTGGATTCGTATTCTCTGATTCTCCGATTCAGCCTCGTATTCTCCGATTATCCGACAGTTAATGCTCATTCTTCTCTCTGTATAGGCGATTGGCGGCTAGGGTTTCGATTACTGAGGTATGTGTTTCAACCCTATGAAGGAATCAATAATCGTGAAAGAAAAGTTAAACAACCCTAAGATCGATGGAATCGATACTCTTCACGGACTCGTCATTTTTTGGCCCTCAATCAATTTCAGCAATCCCTAATTCCCTCGACCCTCTCCCTCATGGCTCATAACCGAGTAGCCTGTAGTCACTGGTGGTTTGGCGATGGTAAGTCTATTAATAGTCAAGAGCCAGTCGATACTAACCCACGAAGGTAATTTCTCGAAATTTGTTTCTGATTTCGAACTTTTTATTTGTATCTCTTTCTGATTTTGGTTGAAGAGATTTATTTATGGTGAAACTGAGACGTTTTTTCTTTTGATCTTTGTTAACATGAATGCAAGGGATCTCTTACATGGGCACTTTCGTAATTTCAGGATTTACATGTTGGAATGGAGATTGTTATAGACACTGTATTCATAAAGTGGTGGCTTATGTTCGTCTTGGAATTGGACCTTACATTTGTACCGAACAGAATTTTGGGTGATTTTTCTATTACTTTTTCTTTTAAAAAAATAGGATTCGTATTTGGCAACATATATTTTTTATGTAAACAATGTAATTTGATAATCAGTGCAGGGGATATCCAGTTTGGCTAAACTATGTACCTGTCATTAGTTTTGGAACTGATAATGAGCCATTGTAGGTACATTTGGGAGAAAATATATTATTGAGTTTAGCCTTTTTTAGTAACTAACCTATTTTTCAACATATCGCTTTTGCTGTTGTAGTATTCATAGAAAAAGACGGTTCATTTTTCAATTATTACGTGGTTTGGTTTTTCTTATATAGTATTGTTCATATGTATGGACTTTGAAACCTTTTTTGTTTGAAATACAATACCATGGAGGCACCAACTTTAGCCGTGCTGCTGGAGGCCCATTTAAAATAGTAGCACTACGGTTTTGTGAATAGAAAGGTAAATGATTATCTGCTCACATATAGTATCATTATAGATCTGTGAATAAAAGGGTAGTTTGGTCATCTACGGTCATATTGAGTAAAACGTTGTTTCTTTTTTACTTGATATATTCCAGATGTATCTTTTTCCATTTACCCTTAGAATAGTTGCAATATGGCTTTTCAACTTGGTAGTATTTCAGAAATTTTTATCAAGGGCCTTCCAACTACCTGTTTATTATCAAATTTCAACATAAACTTAGGTCATTTATCCTTTTGACTTCATAAAGACTCAGCTTATTCTATTTTCCATATTACAGGTTCAATATGCTATTGGTTACTTCAAAATAATTGGGGCTCTAGATGACAATAAGAAGTAAGTAGATGGTGGTGGTGCAAGTGGATGGTCCGGTGGTGCCAAATATATTGTTTGTTATTTCTTTCTTGGAGTTATGATTATTGTTTATTGTCCTAAAGCCATTAACTTGACAGCATGCTTAGTTCAAAGACAGTATGCTAATGCTTAATCCTTTAGATGTATCTTATTCTTCACTTAATCCATAGTGTTACCAACCACTTGGATGTGTTACTTTTATAGGGTTGTATTTTAAACTCTTTGCTGATGTTTTCAGATCATTGTCATAATTTTGAAGATTGCTAAGAAATGCCTAAAGTTTGCTACAAGAACTGCAAGAAGATATCATTTTAGGAGAAAAGGTGAAATTTTGCCCTTAACAAGAGATTTGTGTATAGATTTTACGTATTAAATGATGTTTTCATTTTTTTGTAGGAAACCAAGGCATGGATCATACATGCAGATTTAAGTTACTCTCAGTATATTGATGTTTGTGGTGAAATGACTTGGCTACTTAGTTAAAATATCTAGCTATTTTGTATGTGACAAACAATATTTTGATAATTTTGAAATGTTTATTAGTTTGTATTTGATAGATTATGATGTGGAAATGGATTGTTTTGGGATTAATGATAGTTAATTTTATATTATAAAAGGTTAAATTTAATCTGTGATTTAATTTTAATATTATTAAATCTAATATATATATATATATATATATATTATTTGTTTCAAAAAGATTTACGACTTACATTGCGAGTCATAAATGTTTGTCATAAATGTATGTCGTAAATTTATGACACACAAATGTGTGTCATCTGTCATTTATGACAGGGGCTTCCTTGACATACATTTGCGTGTCATCTATACCCTTTAATGACACGCAATGCGTGTCATTAAAGGCCTTTTTTCTAGTAGTGAGTACTTATAAGTTCCAACAAGAAACTAAAAATAGCATTGCAAACCTAGAAGCTCAAATTGGTGATCTAACATCATCCGTGAGTAAGTTGGAAGCTCGTGGTAGACTCCCCTCCCAAACCGAAAAGAATCCTAGAGAAACCGTCAATGCAATTTCTTTAAGGAATGGAAGGCAAGTTGGAGGAAATGAAGTCAAAGGAACTACTCAAGAAGAAGCAGAAAAGATTGGAGTTGTCCCAAGCAAAGAACACATTTTTGATGAAAAAGTGGAGATGCGAAAAACGCCAACACCAACGCCTCTAGTCATACCACCACCTTTCCCCTCGAGATTTCCCATTTCCAAGAAAAAAGAGGACGAGAAAGAGATTATGAACATTCTTCGTAAAATAGAGATAAATATTCCTTTGTTAGACGCAATCCAACAAATTCCAAGATATGCTACAATTTTGAAAGATCTTTGCACTAAGAAGAGGAAGTTGAAAGGGAACGAGAAGATCTCTATGAGCGAAAATGTGTCCGCCGTCCTTCAAAGAAGATTACCGCCCAAATGCAAAGATCCGGGCATGTTTACCGTCCCATGCAAAATTGGGGACGTCATGATAAGTAGTGCCATGCTTGATTTGGGTGCTTCTATCAATGTCATGCCATATTCGGTTTATTCTTCACTAAATGTTGGTCCTCTAACCGAAACGGGCATGATTATTCAATTGGCGGATAAATCAAACATTTTTCCTAGAGGTGTGTTGGAGGATGTTCTAGTGCAAGTAAACCAATTGGCTTTTCCCGCGGATTTCTATATTATTGATTTGGATGAGAAATACCCTTCCAAATCCGCTCTGGTATTGTTGGGAAGACCATTTTTGAAGACGGCTAGAACCATCATAGATGTTCATGCGGGTGCCTTGACTATGGAGTTAGATGGTGAAAAGATTGAGTTCAACATTAGTAGTGCTATGCGGTGCCCGAGTGATGTGTCACCCTTGTACTTCGTTGATAAGATTGAGCCCTTGGATCGACACCGAATTTATTCGAGCGTAAATAATTTGTCAAGAACGAGGGTGCGAAAAAGATTTGACAAAAGGAATTTGAAACGGAAAAGAAATTACTCATCTTTGAAATCGAAAAACGAAGGAACGGTAATTGGATTGGATGGAAGGAAATTGACGAAACATGGTGAGGTCTTCGTAGATCCTCTCGACTCCGATTCACGTTTCTTGGATAGCACGGTCATGGATGCCTACGATAATAGTGAAGCGTAAGTTGGTACCACGTCTTGCCAAAGACGTTAAAGAAGTGCACTTTTTGGAAGAAAATTCGTCTTTCGATTTTTCTCGATCACAAATAAAATTTTTCAATGTTTTGATAATTTTAAGTTGTTTTTGAAATGAATATACAATCAAGATCCTTATTTAAAGTTATATTTTCATTCTCATTTTTTTAAAAAATACCGACTTTAAATTTGGATCTTGATTAAAAAAAAGGTTATAAAAAAAGAGTTAAAAAAAACCGAATAAAGTAATTTTTGGGCTAACAGAGTTTTTGTGTGAAGCTTTTAATCATTTACCAAGTGAGTTTTGATAAGAATGTGGCTTTTGGTTGAAACGGGGTCGAAAAATGAGTCCGGAAGACATTTTTGAGCGAAAAATGGGTGCTGAAATTTTTTGCAAAAATGGTCCCCGGGTGATTTGCGCGACCCGCGCGAGTTTTGTGAAGGGTTTACGCGACCCGCGTCCCGCTTGGATTTTAACAGGGAATTGATTTTCAAAGAACAAAAGAATTTCCAAAAGGGTGGCATATGCGCGACCCAATACCCTACCCGCGTGGATACCCATTGCCCATCTATTTCACCCCATTTACCCAAGATTTGACCCATTTTCTCCTGGGTTAACCCACTTACCCAAATCCAATTAAACCCTACCCGATTCTTCTCTCTTTTGCCCTTTCTTCCTCTCATGTGAACAGCTCATCCCCCATCTCCGACCATCTTCTCCGGCCTTCTACTCGCCATCTCACCTGTGCGAGCCCTAATCCGACCTACCGCCGCCATCGCTGCCACCAGCCAAGCCATCGCTGCCACCAGCCAAACCAACGCTGCCCTACTTAACTCCGCTGCTTCTCTCCTCACCCTAACCTCCTCCCTCTCTTCTGTCACGCACGAACCCACCAAATCACCACCTTCCTCGATCTGATTCCACCCTCTACCAAACCTCCAAGCCAAACCTACAACCACTTCCACGCCACCACTACAGCCGATCCACCGTCGACCTGTTTCCATCGTCGCCACCATACCCGTTGCGACCACCGGACACTGTTACTCCGCTCACCCTCCTTCTCCCTCTCACCTGATTGCAACATCACCAACAGCTCTCACTCTCGAAACCCACCTGCTCGCACCAGTCACGCACCGTACCGAACCCACCATCGCGACCTGCATGTAACACCACGTTATTTTCTAGATGTTTTTCTTGAAGAACTCCCTGGATTACCACCGGATCGACAAGTCGAATTTACAATTGAATTGGCTCCGGGAGCCGCACCTGTTGCTCTGGCTCCTTATCGATTGGCACCTTCAGAAATGGAGGAATTGAGGAAACAGTTAGAAGAACTTCTAGATCTGGGTTTCATTAGACCGAGTTCATCACCGTGGGGAGCGGCTATTTTATTTGTAAAGAAGAAAGATGGTTCGATGCGTATGTGTATCTACTATCAGGAATTGAATAAAATCACGGTGAAAAACAAATACCCGTTACCGAGAATTGACGATCTGTTCGACCAACTTCAGGGGGCGAAGTATTTTTCAAAAATTGATCTGAGGTCGGGGTATCATCGGTTGAAGATTCGAGAATCAGATATTCCAAAGACCGCATTCCGTACTCGTTATGGTCATTATGAGTTTTTGGTTATTCATTTTGGGTTAACCAACGCTCCGGCAGCATTCATGGATCTTATGAACAGATTATGTCATCCATTCCTTGATACTTTCGTTATTGTATTCATAGACGATATTTTGGTGTATTCTCGAAGCCAGACTGAACACGATGTTCATTTACGCCAAATATTGGAATTACTTCGCCAAGAAAAGTTATACGCGAAGTTTTCCAAGTGTGATTTCTGGCTAAGAGAAGTACAGTTTCTTGGGCATGTTATTAATAGTGAAGGTGTCAAAGTTGATCCAACGAAGATTGAGGTTGTGATGAAATGGGAACCTCCTCGGAGTCCAACGGAAATACGTAGTTTTCTTGGATTGGCGGGTTATTATAGAAGATTTGTAGAGAATTTTTCTTCGATTGCCGCCCCATTGACTAAGTTGACCAAAAAGGGTGAAAAGTTTGAATGTGCGGAAAGACAACAAGCAGCCTTTCAGAAATTAAAGCAAGCCTTGTGTGAAGCCCCGATGTTAGCCTTACCACAAAGCGGAGAAGAATATGTAGTTTATAGTGATGCTTCACGAGTGGATCTTGGGTGTGTATTGATGCAGAAGGGTCGAGTAATCGCTTATGCATCCCATCAACTAAAAGATGCCGAGAAGAAGTACCCGGTACATGATCTCGAATTAGTTGCAGTGATTTTGGCTTTGAAGCTTTGGAGACACTACTTATATGGTGTGAAGTTTATTATCTATACGGATCATAAAAGCGTGAAGTATTTATTCGATCAAAAAGAATTGAACATGAGACAGCTGCAGTAGTGTTAGCATTGAAGTTGTGGAGACACTATTTATACGGTGTGAAATTTGTTGTCTATACGGACCACAAAAGTTTGAAATATTTATTCGATCAAAAAGAGCTTAACATGCGACAGCAAAGGTGGATGGATCTCCTTAAAGACTTTGACTTTGAAATTCTGTACCACCCTGGCAAGGCGAATGTGGTGGCAGATGCTCTAAGCAGAAAAGAAGCTCCTTTAAAAGTTACATCCGCATGTATGGGTGTAGCAAGTCGGTTACCTGAATTAATTCGTTCGGCACAAGAAGAGGCGTGTAAACCAGAGAATGGAAAAAGCGAAAGAATGGTTGGATATTTGAAGCATCTGGAAGAAAATGCTCAGAAATTGAAGACCTTCAGAGGCCGTATATGGGTCCCGAAACAAGGAGAAGCGCGAAACTTGCTTCTAGAAGATGCACACTATAGCCGATACGCAGTTCATCCGGGTAGTACCAAAATGTATCGGACGTTAAAACCGATGTATTGGTGGCCTGGAATGAAGAGGGACGTTGGAAGATATGTGGAAAGATGCTTGACATGTCTGCAAGTTAAATCAAACCATCAGAAACCGTATGGAGAAATACAACCATTGCCGATTCCAGAGAAGAAGTGGGACTATATTACTATGGATTTTGTAACGAAGTTGCCGCGGACACCGCGAGGCTATGATTCTATATGGGTAATTGTGGACCGATTGACCAAATCGGCACAGTTCATACCATATAAAGAAAAGTACAGGGTAGATCAGCTGGCGAAAATCTACATTGATGAGGTGATTTGTCGGCATGGATTTCCAACATCGATTGTATCTGACCGAGATAGTAGATTTACTTCTCATTTTTGGCAGAGTCTTCAAGAGCAACTGGGTACGAAAGTACTTATGAGTACCGCATATCACCCACAGACCGACGGTCAGAGTGAAAGAACAATCCAGACCTTGGAAGACATGTTAAGAACTTGTGTCATTGACTTCGGTGGAAGTTGGGAAGATCATTTACCTTTAGTGGAATTCACGTACAATAACAGCTATCATTCCAGCATTCAGATGGCCCCGTCTGAAGCCTTGTATGGAGCACCGTTCCGTAATCCGACCTGCTGGACTGAAGTTGGGGAAAAGCCGTTGGCTGGACCCGAAATTGTAGCACAGACTGAATAAAAGATCAAACTGATACGCGAAAATTTGAAGGTAGCTCAGAATAGACAGAAACAATATGCGGACAAACGGGTGAAACCGATAGAATTCCAAGTAGGAGATATGGTAATGCTCAAAGTATCCCCTTGGAAAGGCTTAATTCGTTTTGGGAAGAAAGGGAAGTTGAGTCCTCGCTTCATTGGACCTTTCCGTGTATCCCAAAGAGTTGGAGCCGTGGCGTATAGATTGGAGTTACCTGATGAACTTCAGGGTATACATGATGTATTTCATGTGTCCCATTTGAGAAAAACTTTGTTTGACAAGTCTCAACAAGTACCTCTTGCTGAAATTGAAGTAGATGACAAGTTAAGATATCCGAAACAACCCGAGAGGGTGTTAGACCGAAAGGTAAGACAGCTGCGAAACAAGAAAATCAGTATGGTGAAACTACTTTGGCGTCATCACAAAGGTTCCGACATGACGTGGGAGACCGAAAGTGAAATGAGGGAGAAATACCCTCAACTTTTTGTATGATTTCGGGGACGAAATCTCTTAAAGGAGGGGAGAATTTGTAATGCCAAAAACATGTTTATTATGTAGTTATAATAAAAAGGGCAAAATGGTCATTTTACCTTAGAAGGGTAATTTGGTCTTTTGGACAGAAAAGGGCTTGTATTGTAATAATATTTTGAGTCTTGGACTTAAAATGTTATAAAAATCTGATTTTGTCATTTAGATTGTAAATTGTGGCAAAATTATAAGAAAAGCAATTTCAAGGACCAAAATGCAATTTTTGGAGGTATAAAAGGGAACACTTGTGCAGATTTTTAGCACTTACGGGAGAAGTTCTAGGTGCGATTTCTGCAGAGGATTTGAAGAAGTTCTTGAAGATTTAAGCTTGTAACTTGATTTTGGCTTCAAAGGGTAGAATTGGAAACTTGAAAGGTTAGTATTCCATGTTCTTATTGGTTTGTTCTTGATGAGTTTTGTAGAACTCAAAAACTGCTTTTGCAGTTATAATTGTGTGGTTAAAATGGTTAGATACTTCCATTAAGTCATAATAATAAGGACTTAATTCAAGAAAATGGAAGTAGATTGTTATTTTGGATGAATTTGAAGTTTTGGGGTTGTTAGAACTAAGAACCCTAATTCTTCATATGATTGATTGAGTGTGTTTTGGGGGTTAAAAACCTTGTTAAAATGTAAGGTTTTAGCCTAGGAACAAACCCCAAACGATTAAGAACAGAAATAAGGACTTAATGGACCAAAACTGCAAGCTACAGTGCACAAATCGCGACTGCCCAGGAGGCTGCACTGGCGCAGGGCGCAGTGCGCCCTATTCTAGGCGCAGTGCGCCTCCAAGGCAGGGGCCAGGCAGGGAACCAAAAATGCTAACTTTTGCTTGGCTTGTCCGATTTCGCTCAAACTTGAACCGTAGGCTCGTTATGGTCTGGAAAGTTTGGGAAAATTTTTATATTGAGTTTTCGACCCCTCAGGGGCACTGTAGATCGATTCGAATGCCTCGGTGAATAGTAAAATTCATAAAAAGTTAGTAAACGGAAAGTTTATTAACTAGGCATTGTTTATAATGATATTGTATTGAACTCTATTGCATTAGAGTCAATTAGAATGGTATATTAACCTATAATCATTGTGAAATGAATGAAATTATAGGTACAGGACAAAATCTTACAGATCTCATTTCAAGGCAAGGAACAACAAACGCTAGTTGTAGCAAACCTTCAGGTGAGTAATCTCACTGTTATCCGGTGTGATATTTGTTAAAAGAGCAGCTGCAGGTGGAAATGATTTTGGGGACAAATTTTGACAGAGTATATGATTTGATATACGACAAGACCAGATAAGCCGTGAGTCTGTTATAGACAAGAACGGAACTGTCAGTCAATATATCTATGTAAACTGTTATATAGACAACAGCGGGCTAACCCGTGAGTCTAGGCAACAGCGGGCTAACCCGTGAGCCACAGTTTATTCTGATGAGTTAAATTTATATAGACAACAGCGGGCTAACCCGTGAGTCTAGGCAACAGCGGACTAACCCGTGAGCCATATTTGATTTTGTATTGTGTGATAATACATATTTGACCTTGTATAGAGAATTTTATTCTTATACATGTTATTCTTGATTTGATTACTCATTGGGCTTTATAGCTCACCGTTTATTTGATATGTCCCTGCAGGTGAGCGTGATCCCGCGAAGGGAAAAGATAAAGTCCGTGACTGAGGACTTAGTATTTGAAGTAACGACCCGGCTTGAAGAATGTATAATATTCTATGTATTGTACTTCGTGATATACTTGTACTCGTATTGTATTAACTGATACCCCTACTTATATTTTAATTGTAAAATATTTGGTTTGAAAAATGAAAATTTTTGGGGTGTTTTTGGTTAATAAGTCGGGTGTTACATGTAAGATGAACACGGGTCGTGTAAGTTATACAGTGAATTACACGGGTCGTGTAGTTCTGCAGACTAAAAACTTCAAATTTACTCCGTAAGTTACACGGGTCGTGTAACTGTGGACACGGGTCGTGTTGCGCACAGGCCCCACCCCTTTTTAAACGCAATTTCAGTCATTTCTTGGAAAGATCTCGAACCAAAACCTCTCTTCAACCCTAGAAATATTTCCTAAACCATATTAGGACCAAATCGGAAAGTTAGAACTCAAAGGATTGAAGTAATTTTCGATATTCCGCTTATTGGAGGTAAGGTCTTCGATTCTAACCCTTTTGAAAGATTGATTTTGGTCTTTTGGAATTGGTTTCGAGTTGTGGTAAAGAACCACCAGTGAATGGTTGGAATTTGAACATATGCACTTGTTTAGATGTGTTGAATGTTTCCAATTCCGAGTTTTAACCGTTGCGACCAAGCTTGAGCTTGAAGGGTTGAAAAACAACATATTCACCTTTGCTTGGTGTAAATATGTTCGTGTAGGTGTTGGGAGAACTTGAAGGATCGTTGGAGCTTTTGTGATATTGGTTTAGATTGTATAAATCTTCATTATCAGTTGAGTAATTTCTCTTATATCAGTTGTGATATTTGTATTGATTGAACTCTTGAAATTTGAAAGTAGCCTTAGCATTTGAAATGGCAATCTATAAGTTAGTCAATTACCCAATTAGTATGGTATAACGGCCTTTGAGGCTAGGAGATTGGATTTCGTATCCAAATGTTAACGGCTTTCGTGGCTAGGAGATTGGATTCCGTATCCAAAATAAACGGCCTATATGGCTAGGAGATTGGATGTAATATCCAAATAATGACGTCCTATATGGCTAGGAGATTGGATGTAGTATCCAAATAATAACGGCCCATGTGGCTAGGAGATTGGATTGATATCCAAATGTTGATTTAAACAGGGATGTACACTATATGGAGTTCTAACAACTTAAGTATATGTTTATATGTTAAATTGTTTATATGATTACTTATTGAACCTTATAGCTCACAGTACATGTGTGAATTGTCCCTGCAGGTGAGCGTGACCCTGTTAAGGGTAAAGATGTAGCTCATGGATAGGACTGTTCGTTGTAGCGGCCCGGCTTAGAAGGAGTTTACTTTTGATATATACTCATTGATACACTTGTACCCTTTTTGTAATAACTTATACACCTAAACAGTTAGTTTTGTATGTTTAAAATTGTGTTTAAAAATGAAAAATTTTGGGTGTATTTTGTTTGAAAAAGCCAGGTGTTACAAGTTGGTATCAGAGCCGTGGTTTAAGTGAACTAGGTGTTTGTAGAATAGATCCCTGGACTTAAACCTTGAGAGATAATAGACATGTTGAACATTTGGTTGTATATAAGTTTGTTATAATATATAACGTAACAATTTGTTAAATTTTGAAGTATGAGAAGTACTAGAAGTAATCCTACACGAGGAAATTCGGGGCGTGGAACCCCAAGAGGTGGTCGGGCCCGTTCTCAAGGCTCGGTTGGAAGAGGTGCGAGTGGACCAGAAAATGAAAATCCACCAGATTTACGCACCATTGTAGCCGATGTGGTACGTGAACTATCACCTACTTTGGTAAATGCACGTGATGAAAGTGCTGCAAAGCAAGTTCACGACAAGCAGCCTGAAAATGAGAGTCAAGGGGAAAGTAGAGTTCGTGATGAGAAAGAAGTCCAAGGAGAAGGAAGTTCTGGGAAAAAGATTGAATGTACTTATAAAACTTTTCTAGGCTGCAAGCCCAAAGAGTTTTCAGGGACGGATAATCCGGTTCAAGTTATGGAATGGTTGATGCATACAGAGAAGGTGTTTCGAATTAGTAAGTGTGCTGAAGGGGATAAGGTGGAGTTTGCCACAAATCAACTAACTGGTAATGCACTACATTGGTGACAAGTGTTCAGTAAGGCATTGGGTTCCGACTTGACCCAGTCTTTACTATGGGAACAGTTCAAAACAAAGTTTAATAAAGAATATTGCTCCGAGGTGGCTGTGAAAAGGCTAGAGGAGGAGTTTCTGCATATGGAACAGGGATCTCACACGGTGCAAGAATACACGATGAGTTTTCTTGAAAAAGCTAGATTTGCAGAGCATTAGATAAACACTGAGAAGAGAAAGATTGATAAATATGTGTGGGGATTGAAAACTAGAATTCGAGAAATTGTACAACCACTGCAGTTGTCTTCCTTCCGACAGGTGGTGGATAGAGCCACAGAAAGAGAGAAGGAACTTCAGAGACAGGAGGAGGAAAAGAAAGCTATGGAAACTAAATGAAAAGCGGAGGAGCAACCGTGGACGCCTCAGAAAAAGTCGCAACAGACAGGGTCCAATTTTAAACGCAAAGGTCCGAAAGAGGAAGCAAAGTGGTGTGAAAAGTGCAGGAAAAAGCACTTTGGAAATTGTCGAGCCGATATTCCATCGTCGGGTTGTCGTAACTGTGGAAAACAAGGACATATGCTCGAGATTGTCGGGCGGAGCGGAGGTGTTTCCAATGTGGGGCTACAGATCATATTCGCCCACACTGTCCCCAGATAAAAGCTGGAGCACCTAGTGATAAACCCAGAGAGGAGCGGGGAGGAAAGAAAGAAGAGGTAAAGGGTCGGGGAGGACCAGTGGCATCACGGGCATTCCAAATGACAGGGGAAGAGGCTCGTGAAAAGACTGACGTAGTTACAGGTATATTCACTCTAAATTCAATTCCAGTATACGTAATATTTGATCCTGGAGCTACGCATTGTTTTGTATCAACGTCTATGATGCCTCGTTTAAATGTTCCCCTAACTCCTATGGCTGAAAGTTTGGAAGTAGCAGTGGCAGATGGTAGGTATGTTTGGGTGTCAGAACATATTGAAGGTTGTCAGCTTAAGATCTACGGGACCACTTTCCTTATAGATCTGAAGCCGATGACTACCAAGGAATTTGTGGTAATTGTGGGTATGGATTGGTTAGCAACCAATTATGCTAACGTGGATTGCAGAAACAAGAATATTACAGTTTTAACACCAGAAGGGACATGGATTAAAATCCAGGGTGAAAGACAGCGTCTGAGAATGCCGGTTATCTTCTTTGCTCAAGCCCGGAGTAGTGTCAGTAAAGGAGGGACGTCTTATTTAGCATATGTGTCTTTTGCTAAATCAGATCAGGTGGGAAAAGAAAGTGTAAAAGTTGTAAACGAATTTCTAGACATTTTTCTTGAAGAACTCCCTTGATTACCACCGGATCGACAAGTGGAATTTACAATTGAATTGGCTCCGGGAGCCGCACCTGTTGCTCGGGCTCCTTATCGATTGGCACCTTCAGAAATAAAGGAATTGAGGAAACAGTTAGAAGAATTTCTAGATCTGGGTTTCATTAGACCGAGTTTATCACCGTGGGGAGCGGCTATTTTATTTGTAAAGAAGAAAGATGGTTCGATGCGTATGTGTATCGACTATCAGGAATTGAATAAAATCACGGTGAAAAACAAATACCCGTTACCGAGAATTGACGATCTGTTCGACCAACTTCAGGGGGCGAAGTATTTTTCAAAAATTGATCTGAGGTCGGGGTATCATCGGTTGAAGATTCGAGAATCAGATATTCCAAAGACCGCATTCCGTACTCGTTATGGTCATTATGAGTTTTTGGTTATGCCTTTTGGGTTAACCAACGCTCCGGCAGCATTCATGGATCTTATGAACAGAGTATGTCGTCCATTCCTTGATACTTTCGTTATTGTATTCATAGACGATATTTTGGTGTATTCTCGAAGCCAGACTGAACACGGTGTTCATTTACGCCAAATATTGGAATTACTTTGCCGAGAAAAGTTATATGCGAAGTTTTCCAAGTGTGATTTCTGGCTAAGAGAAGTACAGTTTCTTGGGCATGTTATTAATAGTGAAGGTGTCAAAGTTGATCCAACGAAGATTGAGGCTGTGATGAAATGGGAACCGCCTCGGAGTCCAACGGAAATACGTAGTTTTCTTGGATTAGCAGGTTATTATAGAAGATTTGTAGAGAATTTTTCTTCGATTGCCGCCCCATTGACTAAGTTGACCAAAAAGGGTGAAAAGTTTGAATGGGCGGAAAGACAACAAGCAGCCTTTCAGAAATTAAAGCAAGCCTTGTGTGAAGCCCCGATGTTAGCCTTACCACAAAGTGGAGAAGAATATGTAGTTTATAGTGATGCTTCACGAGTGGGTCTTGGGTGTGTATTGATGCAGAAGGGTCGAGTAATCGCTTATGCATCCCGTCAACTAAAAGATGCCGAGAAGAAGTACCCGGTACATGATCTCGAATTAGTTGCAGTGATTTTGGCTTTGAAGCTTTAGAAACACTACTTATATGGTGTGAAGTTTATTATCTATACGGATCATAAAAGCCTGAAGTATTTATTCGATCAAAAAGAATTGAACATGAGACAGCAAAGATGGATGGATTTACTCAAGGATTACGACTGTGAAATATTGTACCATCCTGACAAAGCGAATGTAGTTGCAGATGCCTTGAGCCGAAAAGAATATCCCTTGAAAGTTACATCCGTGTGTATGGGTGTAGCAAGCCGGTTGCCCGAAATGATTCGTGTAGCACAAGAAGAAGCTTGCAAGTCCGAGAATGTGAAAAGTGAACGAATGGTCGGGTATATAAAGCATCTTGTTGAAAACTCTCAGCGATTGAAAACCTTTAGTGGCCGTGTGTGGGTGCCCAAGCAAGGTAAGGCGCAGAGTTTACTTTTGGAAGATGCACATTGTAGCAGATATGCTGTACACCCGGGCAGTACCAAGATGTACCGAACCCTAAAACCTATGTATTGGTGACCGGGAATGAAAAGAGACATTGGAAGATATGTAGAAAAATGCCTGACTTGCTTGCAAGTAAAGTCGAACCATCAGAAACCGTATGGCGAAATTCAACCGTTACCAATTCCAGAAAAGAAATAGGATAATATCACAATGGGTTTCGTAACAAAACTACCCCGAACACCGCGTGGGCATGATACTGTTTGGGTAGTGGTTGATCGATTGACGAAATCGATGCAATTTTTACCGGTTAGTGAAAATTTCAAGATCGAAAAGTTGGCGAAAATATACATTGACGAGGTAATTCGTTGACATGGGTTACCGACGTCAAATGTATCCGATCGAGATAGCAGATTTACTTCTCGTTTCTGGCAAAGTCTTCAAGAGCAGTTGGGTTCAAAAGTACTAATGAGTACCGTATACCACCCGCAAACCGATGGGCAAAGCGAGAGAACCATTTAGACTTTTGAAGACATGCTTCGGACGTGTTTAATAGACTTTGGCGGGAGTTAGGAAGATCATTTACCTTTGGTAGAATTTGCTTACAACAACAGTTTTCATTCCAGCATTCAGATGGCCCCGTATGAAGCGTTATATGGAGCACCGTGTCGTACTCCGACTTGCTGGACTGAAGTGGGAGAAAATCCGTTGGCTGGACCCGAGATCGTAGCCCAAACTAAAGAAAAGATTAAACAAATCCGGGAACACTTGAAAGTTGCTCAAAACCGACAAAAACAGTATGCTGATAAGCGGGTGAAACCGTTAGAATTCCGAGTGGGAGAAATGGTGATGCTCAAAGTATCCCCTTGGAAAGGTTTAATTCGCTTCGGGAAAAAAGGAAAGTTGAGCCCTCGTTTTATAGGACCTTTCCGGATATCCCAAAAGTTCGGAGTTGTGGCGTACCGATTGGAGTTACCTGATGAACTCCAAGGTATCCACAATGTTTTCCATGTGTCCCACTTACGGAAAACATTGTTTGATGAGTCCCAACGAATACCTCTTGCTGGTATTGAACTAGATGAAAAACTAAAGTATTAAGAACAACCCGAGAAAGTGTTAGATCGGAAAGTGAGACAGCTGTGAAACAAGAAGATTAATATGGTTAAAGTACTTTGGCGATACCATAAAGGTTCCGATATGAAATGGGAAGTTGAGGATGAAATGAGGGAGAAATACTCGCAACTGTTTGCATGATTCCGAGGACGGAATCTTTTGAAGGAGGGGAGAATTTGTAACACCACGTTATTTTTGGTAAGTATTTATATATTAATCTTAAGGTAATTAAGATTATTTGGATTATTGCAAGAGTTTGAATAGTTAGAATTTCATTTGGAAGGAATTTGAAGTTGAAAATGCTAGAAGCAGGTTACACGGGTCGTGTAGGAATGACACGGGTCGTGGGAAGTCTTTTTGAACTTGTTGGGCATACCGTGTGTTACACGGGTTGTGTAAGATGAACACGGGTCGTGTAAGTCATACAGTGAATTACACGGGTCATGTAGTTTTGCAGACTAAAAACTTTAAATTTACTCCGTAAGTTACACGGGTCGTGTAACTGTGGACACGGGTCGTGCTGCGCACAGGCCCCACCCCTTTTTAAACGCAATTTCAGTCATTTCTTGGAAAGATCTTGAACCAAAACCTCTCTTCAACCCTAGAAATATTTCCTAAACCATATTAGGACCAAATCGGAAGGTTAGAACTCAAATGATTGAAGTAATTTTCGATATTCCGCTTATTGGAGGTAAGGTTTTCGATTCTAACCCTTTTGAAAGATTGATTTTGGTCTTTTGGAATTGGTTTCGAGTTGTGGTAAAGAACCACCAGTGAATGGTTGGAATTTGAACATATGCACTTGTTTAGATGTGTTGAATTTTTCCAGTTCCGAGTTTTAACCGTTGTGACCAAGCTTGAGCTTGAAGGGTTGAAAAACAACATATTCACCTTTGCTTGGTGTAAATATGTTCATGTAGGTGTTGGGAGAACTTGAAGGATTGTTGGAGCTTTTGTGATATTGGCTTAGATTGTATAAATCTTCATTATCAGGTGAGTAATTTCTCTTATATCAGTTGTGATATTTGTATTGATTGAACTCTTGAAATTTGAAAGTAGCCTTAGCATTTGAAATGGCAATCTATAAGTTAGTCAATTACCCAATTAGTATGGTATAACGGCCTTTGAGGCTAGGAGATTGGATTTCGTATCCAAATGTTAACGGCCTTCGTGGCTAGGAGATTGGATTCCGTATCCAAAATAAACGGCCTATATGGCTAGGAGATTGGATATAATATCCAAATAATGACGGCCTATATGGCTAGGAGATTGGATGTAGTATCCAAATAATAACGGCCCATGTGGCTAGGAGATTGGATTGATATCCAAATGTTGATTTAAACAGGGATGTACACTATATGGAGTTCTAACAACTTAAGTATATGTTTATATGTTAAATTGTTTATATGATTACTCATTGAGCCTTATAGCTCACAGTACATGTGTGAATTGTCCCTGCAGGTGAGCGTGACCCTGTTAAGGGTAAAGATGTAGCTCATGGATAGGATTGTTCGTTGTAGCGGCCCGGCTTAGAAGGAGTTTACTTTTGATATATACTCCTTGATACACTTGTACCCTTTTTGTAATAACTTATACACATAAACAGTTAGTTTTGTATGTTTAAAACTGTGTTTAAAAATGAAAAATTTTGGGTGTATTTTGTTTGAAAAAGCCAGGTGTTACAAGTTGGTATCAGAGTTGTGGTTTAAGTGAACTAGGTGTTTGTAGAATAGATCCCTGAACTTAAACCTTCAGAGATAATAGACATGTTGAACATTTCGTTGTATATAAGTTTGTTATTATATATAACCTAACAATTTGTTAAATTTTGAAGTATGAGAAGTACTAGAAGTAATCCTACGTGAGGAAATTCGGGGCGTGGAGCCCCAAGAGGTGGTCGGGCCCGTTCTCAAGGATCGGTTGGAAGAGGTGCGAGTGGACCAGCAAATGAAAATCCACCAGATTTACGCACCATTGTAGCCGATGTGGTACGTGAACTATTACATACTTTGGTAAATGCACGTGATGAAAGTGCTGCAAAGCAAGTTCACGACAAGCAGCCTGAAAATGAGAGTCAAGGGGAAAGTAGAGTTCGTGATGAGAAAGAAGTCCAAGGAGAAGGAAGTTCTGGGAAAAAGATTGAATGTACTTATAAAACTTTTCTGGGCTGCAAGCCCAAAGAGTTTTCAGGGACGGATAATCCGGTTCAAGCTATGGAATGGTTGATGCATACAGAGAAGGTGTTTCGAATTAGTAAGTGTGCTGAAGGGGATAAGGTGGAGTTTGCCACAAATCAACTAACTGGTAATGCACTACATTGGTGGCAAGTGTTCAGTAAGGCATTGGGTTCCGACTTGACCCAGTCTTTACTATGGGAACAGTTCAAAACAAAGTTTAATGAAGAATATTGCTCCGAGGTGGCTGTGAAAAGGCTAGAGGAGGAGTTTCTGCATTTGGAACAGGGATCTCACACGGTGCAAGAATATACGATGAGTTTTCTTGAAAAAGCTAGATTTGCAGAGCATCAGATAAACATTGAGAAGAGAAAGATTGATAAATATGTGTGGGGATTGAAAACTAGAATTCGAGAAATTGTACAACCACTGCAGTTGTCTTCCTTCCGACAGGTGGTGGATAGAGCTACAGAAAGAGAGACGGAACTTCAGAGACAGGAGGAGGAAAAGAAAGTTGTGGAAACTAAATGAAAAGCGGAGGAGCAACCGTGGACGCCTCAGAAAAAGTCGCAACAGACAGGGTCCAATTTTAAAGGCAAAGGTCCGAAAGAGAAAGCAAAGTGGTGTGAAAAGTGCAGGAAAAAGCACTTTGGAAATTGTCGAGCCGATATTCCATCGTCGGGTTGTCGTAACTGTGGAAAACAAGGACATGCTCGAGATTGTCGGGCGGAGCGGAGGTGTTTCCAATGTGGGGCTACAGATCATATTCGCCCAAACTGTCCCCAGATAAAAGCTGGAGCACCTAGTGATAAACCCAGAGAGGAGCAGGGAGGAAAGAAAGAAGAGGTAAAGGGTCGGGGAGGACCAGTGGCATCACGGGCATTCCAAATGACAGGGGAAGAGGCTCGTGAAAAGACTGACGTAGTTACAGGTATATTCACTCTAAATTCAATTCCAGTATACGTAATATTTGATCCTGGAGCTACGCATTGTTTTGTATCAACGTCTATGATGCCTCGTTTAAATGTTCCCCTAACTCCTATGGCTGAAAGTTTGGAAGTAGCAGTGGCAGATGGTAGGTATGTTTGGGTGTCAGAACATATTGAAGGTTGTCAGCTTAAGATCTACGGGACCACTTTCCTTATAGATCTGAAGCCGATGACTACCAAGGAATTTGTGGTAATTGTGGGTATGGATTGGTTAGCAACCAATTATGCTAACGTGGATTGCAGAAACAAGAATATTACAGTTTTAACACCAGAAGGGACATGGATTAAAATCCAGGGTGAAAGACAGCGTCTGAGAATGCCGGTTTTCTTCTTTGCTCAAGCCCGGAGTAGTGTCAGTAAAGGAGGGACGTCTTATTTAGCATATGTGTCTTTTGCTAGATCAGGTGGGAAAAGAAAGTGTAAAAGTTGTAAACGAATTTCCAGACATTTTTCTTGAAGAACTCCCTTGATTACCACCGGATCGACAAGTGGAATTTACAATTGAATTGGCTCCGGGAGCCGCACCTGTTGCTCGGGCTCCTTATCGATTGGCACCTTCAGAAATAAAGGTATTGAGGAAATAGTTAGAAGAAGTTCTAGATCTGGGTTTCATTAGACCGAGTTTATCACCGTGGGGAGCGGCTATTTTATTTGTAAAGAAGAAAGATGGTTCGATGCGTATGTGTATCGACTATCAGGAATTGAATAAAATCACGGTGAAAAACAAATACCCGTTACCGAGAATTGACGATCTGTTCGACCAAATTCAGGGGGCGAAGTATTTTTCAAAAATTGATCTGAGGTCGGGGTATCATCGGTTGAAGATTCGAGAATCAGATATTCCAAAGACCGCATTCCGTACTCGTTATGGTCATTATGAGTTTTTGGTTATGCCTTTTGGGTTAACCAACGCTCCGGCAGCATTCATGGATCTTATGAACAGAGTATGTCGTCCATTCCTTGATACTTTCGTTATTGTATTCATAGACAATATTTTGGTGTATTCTCGAAGCCAGACTGAACACGGTGTTCATTTACGCCAAATATTGGAATTACTTTGCCGAGAAAAGTTATACGCGAAGTTTTCCAAGTGTGATTTCTGGCTAAGAGAAGTACAGTTTCTTGGGCATGTTATTAATAGTGAAGGTGTCAAAGTTGATCCAACGAAGATTGAGGCTGTGATGAAATGGGAACCGCCTCGGAGTCCAACGGAAATACGTAGTTTTCTTGGATTAGCAGGTTATTATAGAAGATTTGTAGAGAATTTTTCTTCGATTGCCGCCCCATTGACTAAGTTAACCAAAAAGGGTGAAAAGTTTGAATGGGCGGAAAGACAACAAGCAGCCTTTCAGAAATTAAAGCAAGCCTTGTGTGAAGCCCCAGTGTTAGCCTTACCACAAAGCGGAGAAGAATATGTAGTTTATAGTGATGCTTCACGAGTGGGTCTTGGGTGTGTATTGATGCAGAAGGGTCAAGTAATCGCTTATGCATCCCGTCAACTAAAAGATGCCCAGAAGAAGTACCCAGTACATGATCTCGAATTAGTTGCAGTGATTTTGGCTTTGAAGCTTTGGAGACACTACTTATATGGTGTGAAGTTTATTATCTATACGGATCATAAAAGCCTGAAGTATTTATTCGATCAAAAAGAATTGAACATGAGACAGCAAAGATGGATGGATTTACTCAAGGATTACGACTGTGAAATATTGTACCATCCTGGCAAAGCGAATGTAGTTGCAGATGCCTTGAGCCGAAAAGAATATCCCTTGAAAGTTACATCCGTGTGTATGGGTGTAGCAAGCCGGTTGCCCGAAATGATTCGTGTAGCACAAGAAGAAGCTTGCAAGTCTGAGAATGTGAAAAGTGAACGAATGGTCGGGTATATAAAGCATCTTGTTGAAAACTCTCAGCGATTGAAAACCTTTAGTGGCCGTGTGTGGGTGCCCAAGCAAGGTAAGGCGCGGAGTTTACTTTTGGAAGATGCACATTGTAGCAGATATGTTGTACACCCGGGCAGTACCAAGATGTACCGAACCCTAAAACCTATGTATTGGTGGCCGGGAATGAAAAGAGACATTGGAAGATATGTAGAAAAATGCCTGACTTGCTTGCAAGTAAAGTCGAACCATCAGAAACCGTATGGCGAAATTCAACCGTTACCAATTCCAGAAAAGAAATGGGATAATATCACAATGGATTTCGTAACAAAACTACCCCGAACACCGCGTGGGCATGATGCTGTTTGGGTAGTGGTTGATCGATTGACGAAATCGACGCAATTTTTACCGGTTAGTGAAAATTTCAAGATCGAAAAGTTGGCGAAAATATACATAGACGAGGTAATTCGTCGACATGGGTTACCGACGTCAATTGTATCCGATCGAGATAGCAGATTTACTTCCCGTTTCTGGCAAAGTCTTCAAGAGCAGTTGGGTTCAAAAGTACTAATGAGTACCGCATACCACCCGCAAACTGATGGGCAAAGCGAGAGAACCATTCAGACTTTAGAAGACATGTTTCGGACGTGTTTAATAGACTTTGGCGGGAGTTGGGAAGATCATTTACCTTTGGTAGAATTTGCTTACAACAACAGTTTTCATTCCAGCATTCAGATGGCCCCGTATGAAGCGTTATATGGAGCACCGTGTCGTACTCCGACTTGCTGGACTGAAGTGGGAGAAAAGCCGTTGGCTGGACCCGAGATCGTAGCCCAAACTAAAGAAAAGATTAAACAAATCCGGGAACACTTGAAAGTTGCTCAAAACCGACAAAAACAGTATGCTGATAAGCGGGTGAAACCGTTAGAATTCCGAGTGGGAGAAATGGTGATGCTTAAAGTATCCCCTTGGAAATGTTTAATTCGCTTCGGGAAGAAAGGAAAGTTGAGCCCTCGTTTTATAGGACCTTTCCGGATATCCCAAAAGGTTGGAGTTGTGGCGTACCGATTGGAGTTACGTGATGAACTCCAAGGTATCCACAATGTTTTCCATGTGTCCCACTTGCGGAAAAAATTGTTTGATGAGTCCCAACGAATACCTCTTGCTGATATTGAACTAGATGAAAAACTAAAGTATTCAGAACAACCCGAGAAAGTGTTAGATCGGAAAGTGAGACAGCTGCGAAACAAGAAGATTAATATGGTTAAAGTACTTTGACGATACCATAAAGGTTCCGATATGACATGGGAAGTTGAGGATGAAATGAGGGAGAAATACCCCCAACTCTTTGCATGATTCCGAGGACGGAATCTTTTGAAGGAGGGGAGAATTTGTAACACCACGTTATTTTCGGTAAGTATTTATATATTAATCTTAAGGTAATTAAGATTATTTGGATTATTGCAAGAGTTTGAATGGTTAGAATTTCATTTGGAAGGAATTTGAAGTTGAAATTTGTAATGCCAAGACATTCCTTATTTGTAAAAATAATAAAAAGGGTAAATTGGTCATTTTACCTTAGAAGGGTAATTTGGTCTTTTTGACAGAAAAGGATTTGGTTTGTAATAATATTTTGAGTTTTGGACTTAAAATGTTATAAAAAAACTGGTTTTTGTCATAAAACTTGTTAATTGTGGCAAAAGTTCAAGAATTAGAACTCTAGGGACTAAACTGCAATTTCTGAAAGTATAAATAGTGGGACAAGCTCTCCCACATGTGCAGATTTCTAGAATCCACGGGAGAGGGTTTCTTGAGCGATCTTTCCAGATTTTTGAGGAATTCTTGAAGATTGAAGCTTGGATTTCGATTATTAGCTTTGAATTGAAGAATTGGAGGCTTTGAAGGTAAGTATTCCAAGTTCTAACCTAGTTTGTTCTTGATGAACTTTTATAGAAACTGAAATCTGTAATTTCAGTCATGAATCATGTATTTTAAATGGCTTAATACTTCCAGTAAGTCATGCTAAAAGGACTTAATTCAAGAATACGGAAGTAGGTTGCTATTGTTCAAGAATTGAGATTTTGATCAAGAACCCTAGATGATGAGTTCTTGTGATAAACTTGATTCTAATGGTTTATAATGGTTTATAGATGCTATATTGACTGAAAGAAATCAGTAGAAGCAAGTAAAATTCAACAATTTCGGTTTTTGGACTAAAATTGTGAAAACGGGAAGTTATGGAAATGGATTTGAATTTGACAATTCTATGGTTTAAAACTTGAAGTAAATGAAGGGTTTTGGTCTTGGAACAAACCCCTATCGATTAAGCAGAGTATTAAGCACTTAATATGAGAAAATGGAAATTTGTAGCATAAAAATCGGGAATTCTGGACTGCTGTTCAGCAGTCGCGACGCGACGACCATATGGCCATGGTCGCGACGCGAGGGTGCGGCAGAAGGCAAAAACTCTCTGTTAAAAATTGGTGCAATTTCCAAATTTGATTTTGATGCTAGGCTTATCCGATTGACCTGAAATTTTAAACATAGGTCTAATATGTTGTGAAACTTCATGGAAAATTATCGGAATACGAATACGACCTCCCGAAAGTACTGTAGTAGAATACACGTATTTCGGGAAGTGTATTAAATTTTTATAACAATGGTTATTGATTGGAAATGCTTGGAATTGGTCTTATATTAGACTCTTGTGCACTAGAACCAACTGAAATGGTAAATTAACCTATAATCATTGTGAAATGAATGAAATTATAGGTACGGGACAAAATCGCCTGGAATCCATTTCAAAGCAAGAAACAACTAAAGCTAGTTGTAGCAAGCATTTAGGTGAGTAATCTCACTTATATCCGATGTGATAAATATTGGATGAGCAGCTGCAGATGGAAACAGTTTTGGGGACAAACTTGACAGATTTCATGATAAAAATGAAAGACAATACCAGATAAGCCGTGAGTCTGAGAAAGACAAGAACGGAGCTGTGAGTCAACAGAAATAATATGACAATACCATATAAGCCGTGAGTCTACGATAGACAAGAACGGAGCTGTGAGTCAAATCTTGAAAAGGCAATACCGGATAATCCGTGAGTCATTGAAATGACAAGAACGGAGCCGTGAGTCTAGGAAAAAGCGGGGCAAACCCGTGTGCTATATATGATCATGTGATATGATATAATGTATATTTGATTTGTATAGATAATTTTATTCTTATACATGTTGTAATAGATTTGATTACTCACTGGGCTTTATAGCTCACAGTTTTATTTGATATGTCCCTGCAGGTGAGCGTGATCCTGCTAAGGGAAAGGACAAGTCCGTGACTAAGGACTTAGGATGGTGAAGTGACAACCCGACTTAATGGATGTATAATAATATTATGTATTGTAATCCTTGATACACTTGTACCAGTTTATGTTGACAAATACCCTTTGGATAATGCTTATTTGTAAAATATAATATTTGAAAAATAAAAATTTTGAAGGGGTGTTTTGTTAGATAAGTCGGGTGTTACAAGTTGGTATCAAAGCCGTGGTTTAAGTGAACTAGGTGTCTTTAGATTAGATTCCTGGACTTAAACCTTGAGAGAAAATAGACAAATGGACTGTTAGACATATATAAGTTTGTTATTATATATGTAATCTAACTGTTTGTTGAAATTTTGAAGTATGAGAAATACAAGAAGTAATCCAACGGGTGCAAATTCGGGGCGTGAACCATCACGGAGTGGACCAGCCCGATCACATGGTTCAGTCGGACGAAGAGCAAGAGCACCAGCAAGGGAACCAGAGGGTGAAAAACCACCTGATATACGGGCTATTGTGGCTGATGTTGTTAGGGAACTTATGCCCACCCTAATGAACAACCCAAACCCGAGTGAAGTGGCTGTAAAAAGCATTCATGATAAGCAGCCGGAAGATGAAAGTCAAGGAGAAAGTCACGCCCGTTCAGAAAAAGACAAACAGGGCGGGGAAGCTTCTTCAAAGAAAGCCGGATGTACATACAAAGCTTTCCTTGGTTGTAAGACAAAAGAATTTTCTGGGACAGATAATCCAGTCCAGGCAATGGAGTGGATAATGCATATTGAGAAGGTGTTTCGAGTCAGCAAATGTGCTGATGATGACAAGGTAGAATTTGCCACAAATTAACTCACAAGCAGTGCATTACATTGGTGGCAGATTTACTACAAGTCATTGGGTACTGATTCAACCCTATCGATACCTTGGGAACAATTCAAGACCAAGTTCAACGAGGAGTACTGTTCAGAGGTAGCCATAAAGAAGTTGGAGGACAAATTTCTACATATGGAACAAGGTTCCCAATCTGTCCAAGAATACACTCTGAGCTTTCTGGAGAAAGCAAGATTTGCGGAACACCATGTCAATACTGAAAAGAGGAAGATTGATAAATATGTTTGGGGGTTGACGACCCGAATCAGAGAAATTGTGCAACCATTGAAACTGTCTACTTTCCGACAAGTGGTGGATAGGGCCACGGAACGGGAAACAGAGTTGAAGCGACAAGAAGATGAAAAGAAAGCCATAGAAAGGCGGAAGACCAAGGTTGGACGCCTCAGAAAAAGTCGCAGCAAATTGGGTCTAATGGTAAAGGCCAGAAAGACGAAGGAAAGTGGTGTGAAAAGTGTAGAAAAAGACACACAGGAAGCTGTAGGATTGATACTGTATCAGTTAGTTGCCGAAACTGTAGAAAAACGGGTCACACTACACGGGAGTGTCGGGCGGAGCGTAGGTGTTACCAATGTGGAGCTACGGATCACATTCGTCCGAACTGTCCCGAGTTGAAATCTGGAGCATTCAGTGATAGATCCAGAATTGATCAGGGAGGAAAGAAAGAGGAGGTGAAGAACCGAGGAAGACCGGTAGCCTCACGAGCCTTTCAAATGACCGTGGAAGAAGCTCGTGAAAAGACAGATGTGGTTACAGGTATCTTCACTCTCAATTCCATACCTGTATATGTTATATTTGATCCAGGGGCTACACATTGTTTTGTATCGGAGTCTTTGATGCCTCGCTTGAATGTACCATTAACCCCAATGGATGAAAGCTTAGAAGTGGCTATAGCGGACGGTAGATATGTTTGGGTTTCCGAACACCTGGAAGGTTGTCAGCTTAAAATCTACGGGACCACTTTCCCTATAGATTTGAAGCCGATGACTACCAATGAATTTGGTGTAATTGTGGGTATGGATTGGTTGGCAACGAATTATGCTAACATGGATTGTAGAAATAAAAGCATCACAGTATTATCACCGGATGGGGAACGGATAAAGATTCAGGGTGAACGACCTCGGTTGAGAATGCCGGTTATCACCTTTGCTCAAGCCCGAAGCTGTGTTAGTAAAGGAGGGATGTCTTATTTGGCCTATGTATCAGTGGCTAAACCAGTTAAAGTGGGGGTAGCAAATGTAAACGTGGTAAATGAATTCCCAGATGTATTTCCAGATGAACTTCCAGGGTTACCACCAGATCCACAGGTAGAGTTCATGATTGAACTAGTCCCGGGAGCTGCTCCTGTTGCTCGAGCTCCATATCGTTTAGCACCTTCAGAAATGGTGGAACTGCGAAAGCAACTGGAAGAACTGTTAGATAGGGGTTTCATCAGACCGAGTACATCGCCTTGGGGAGCCTCTATTTTGTTTGTTAAGAAGAAAGATGGGTCGATGCGCATGTGTATTGACTATCGGGAATTAAACAAGATCACGGTGAAGAACAAATATCCGCTACCAAGAATAGATGACCTGTTTGATTAGTTACAGGGAGCATCTTATTTTTCCAAAATCGACCTGAGGTCGGGTTACCATCAGTTGAAGATACGAGAATCTGACGTCCCGAAGACAGCTTTTCGCACACGATACGGTCATTATGAGTTTTTGGTGATGCCTTTTGGGTTAACCAATGCTCCGGCTGTATTCATGGATCTTATGAACCGGGTGTGTCGTCCGTTTCTTGATACTTCGGTGATAGTGTTTATAGATGATATCCTGGTGTATTCGCGAAGCCAAGCTGAGCATGAAGTGCAACTTCGAAAAATGTTGGAGTTGCTTCGTCAAGAAAAACTGTACGCAAAATTCTCTAAGTGTGAATTCTGGCTAAGAGAAGTTCAATTTCTTGGTCATGTAATTAATGCCGAAGGGGTGAAGGTTGATCCAGCAAAAATTGAAGCCGTGATGAAGTGGGAGCCGCCTCGAAGCCCAACTGAAGTACGAAGTTTCCTTGGTTTGGCAGGCTATTATAGAAGATTTGTCGAAAATTTTTCCTCGATAGCTGCCCCGTTGACCAAGTTAACCAAGAAAGGCGAAAAATTTGAATGGGCGGGAAAACAACAAGAAGCTTTTCAAAGGTTGAAACAAGCCTTATGTGAAGCACCGGTGTTAGCACTACCGCAAAGCGGAGAAGAATATGTGATCTACAGCGATGCTTCTAGAGTCGGCCTTGGATGTGTGTTAATACAGAAAGGTCGGGTAATAGCTTATGCGTCCCGCCAATTAAAAGAAGCAGAGAAGAAATATCCAGTTCATGATCTGGAATTAGCTGCGGTGATTCTAGCACTAAAGCTGTGGAGACACTACTTATATGGTGTGAAATTTGTTGTCTACACGGACCACAAAAGTTTGAAGTATTTATTTGATCAAAAAGAGCTTAACATGGATCTACTTAAAAACTTTGACTGTGAAATTCGGTACCACCCTGGCAAGGCGAATGTGGTGGCAGATGCTCTAAGCCGGAAAGAAACTCCTTTGAAAATTACATCTGCATGCATGGGTGTAGCAAGCCGGTTACCAGAATTGATCCGTTTGGCACAAGAAGAAGCGTGCAAACCTGAACATGTAAAAAGTGAACGAATGGTTGGGTATTTGAAGCATCTGGAAGAAAATGCACAGAAATTGAAAACCTTTAGAGGTCGCGTGTGGGTCCCAAAACAAGGAGAGGCGCGAAACTTGCTTCTAGAAGATGCACACTGTAGTCGATATGCAGTTCATCCGGGCAGTACCAAGATGTATCGGACGCTAAAACCGTTGTATTGGTGGCCTGGGATGAAGAGGGATGTTGGAAGATACGTAGAAAAGTGTTTGACGTGTCTGCAAGTAAAGTCAAACCATCAGAAACCATACGGAGAAATCCAACCATTGCCGATTCCAGAGAAGAAGTGGGACCATATTACTATGGATTTTGTAACAAAGTTGCCGCGGACACCGCGAGGCCACGATGCGGTATGGGTAATTGTTGACCGATTGACGAAATCGGCACAATTCATACCAATCAGCGAGAAGTTCAAGATTGCTAAGTTGGCGAAAATCTACATAGATGAAGTAATTTGCCGACATGGGTTACCAGTGTCGATCGTGTCGGATCGAGATAGTAGATTTACTTCTCGGTTTTGGCAAAGTCTTCAAGAGCAATTGGGTTTAAAAGTACTTATGAGTACTGCATACCTCCCGCAAACCGATGGCCAAAGTGAAAGAACTATCCAAACTTTGGAAGACATGCTGAGAACCTGCATAATAGACTTTGGTGGAAGCTGGGAAGATCACCTACCTTTGGTAGAATTCGCGTACAATAACAGTTATCATTCCAGCATTCAGATGGCCCCGTATGAGGCATTGTATGGAGCACCGTGTCGCACTCCGACTTGCTGGACTGAAGTTGGGGAAAAGCCGTTGGCTGGACCTGAGATTGTAGCATAGACTGAAGAAAAGATAAAACAGATTCGGGAAAACTTGAAAGTAGCTCAGAATCGACAGAAGCAATACGTAGATAAACGAGTGAAACCGCTGGAATTCCAAGTGGGATATATGGTAATGCTCAAGGTATCCCCTTGGAAAGGCTTAATTCGTTTCGGGAAGAAAGGGAAATTGAGTCCTCGTTTCATCGGACCTTTCCGTATATCCCAAAGAGTTGGAGCTGTAGCGTATAGATTGGAATTACCTGATGAACTTCATGGTATACATGATGTATTTCATGTGTCCCATTTGAGAAAAACTTTGTTTGACAAGTCTCAACAAGTACCTCTTGCTGAAATTGAAGTAGATGACAAGTTGAGATACCCGGAACAACCCGAGAGGGTGTTAGATCGAAAGGTAAGACAGCTACGAAACAAGAAAATCAGCATGGTCAAAGTGCTTTGGCGACATCACAGAGGTTCCGACATGACGTGGGAGACCGAAAGCGAAATGAGGGAGAAATACCCTCAACTCTTTGCATGATTTCGGGGACGAAATCTCTTGAAGGAGGGGAGAATTTGTAACGCCAAGACATTCCTTATTTGTAAAAATAAAAAAGGGTAAATTGGTCATTTTACCTTAGAAGGGTAATTTGGTCTTTTTGACAGAAAAGGATTTGGTTTGTAATAATATTTTGAGTTTTGGACTTAAAATGTTATAAAAAAACTGGTTTTTGTCATAAAACTTGTTAATTGTGGCAAAAGTTTAAGAATTAGAACTCTAGGGACTAAACTGCAATTTCTGGAAGTATAAATAGTGGGACAAGCTCTCCCACATGTGCAGATTTCTAGAATCCACGGGAGAGGGTTTATTGAGCAATCTTTCCAGATTTTTGAGGAATTCTTGAAGATTGAAGCTTGGATTTCGATTATTAGCTTTGAATTGAAGAATTGGAGGCTTTGAAGGTAAGTATTCCAAGTTCTAACCTAGTTTGTTCTTGATGAACTTTTATAGAAACTGAAATCTGTAATTTCAGTCATGAATCATGTAGTTTAAATGGTTTAATACTTCTAGTAAGTCATGCTAAAAGGACTTAATTCAAGAATATGGAAGTAGGTTGCTATTGTTCAAGAATTGAGATTTTGATCAAGAACCCTAGATGATGAGTTCTTGTGATAAACTTGATTCTAATGGTTTATAATGGTTTATCGATGCTATATTGACTGAAAGAAATCAGTAGAAGCAAGTAAAATTCAACAATTTCGGTTTTTGGACTAAAATTGTGAAAATGGGAAGTTATGGAAATGGATTTGAATTTGACAATTCTATGGTTTAAAACTTGAAGTAAATGAAGGGTTTTGGTCTTGGAACAAACCCCTATCGATTAAGCAGAGTATTAAGCACTTAATATGAGAAAATGGAAATTTGTAGCATAAAAATCGGGAATTCTGGACTGCTGTTCAGCAGTCGCGACGCGACGACCATATGGCCATGGTCGCGACGCGAGGGTGCGGCAGAAGGCAAAAACTCTCTGTTAAAAATTGGTGCAATTTGCAAATTTGATTTTGATGCTAGGCTTATCCGATTGACCTGAAATTTTAAACATAGGTCTAATATGTTGTGAAACTTCATGGAAAATTATCGGAATACGAATACGACCTCTCGAAAGTACTGTAGTAGAATACGCGTATTTCGGGAAGTGTATTAAATTTTTATAACAATGGTTATTGATTGGAAATGCTTGGAATTGGTCTTATATTAGACTCTTGTGCACTAGAACCAACTGAAATGGTAAATTAACCTATAATCATTGTGAAATGAATGAAATTATAGGTACGGGACAAAATCGTCTGGAATCCATTTCAAAGCAAGAAACAACTAAAGCTAGTTGTAGCAAGCATTCAGGTGAGTAATCTCACTTATATCCGATGTGATAAATATTGGATGAGCAGCTGCAGATGGAAACAGTTTTGGGGACAAACTTGACAGATTTCATGATAAAAATGAAAGACAATACCAGATAAGCCGTGAGTCTAAGAAAGACAAGAACGGAGTTGTGAGTCAACAGAAATAATATGACAATACCAGATAAGCCGTGAGTCTACGATAGACAAGAACGGAGCTGTGAGTCAAATCTTGAAAAGGCAATTCCGGATAATCCGTGAGTCATTGAAATGGCAAGAACGGAGCCGTGAGTCTAGGCAAAAGCGGGGCAAACCCGTGTGCTATATATGATCATGTGATATGATATAATGTATATTTGATTTGTATAGAGAATTTTATTCTTATACATGTTGTAATAGATTTGATTACTCACTGGGCTTTATAGCTCACAGTTTTATTTGATATGTCCCTGCAGGTGAGCGTGATCCCGCTAAGGGAAAGGACAAAGTCCGTGACTAAGGACTTAGGATGGTGAAATGACAACCCGGCTTAATGGATGTATAATAACATTATGTATTGTAATCCTTGATACACTTGTACCGGTTTATGTTGACAAATACCCTTTGGATAATGCTTATTTGTAAAGTATAATGTTTGAAAAATAAAAATTTTTAAGGGGTGTTTTGTTAGATAACTCGGGTGTTACAAAAATGCTAGAAGCAGGTTACACGGGTCGTGTAGGAATGACACGGGTCGTGTAGGGAAGTCTTTTTGAACTTGTTGGGCATACCGTGTGTTACACAGGTCGTGTAAGATGAACACGGGTCGTGTAAGTCATACAGTGAATTACACGGGTCGTGTAGTTCTGCAGACTAAAAACTTCAAATTTAATCCGTAAGTTACACGGGTCGTGTAACTGTGGACACGGGTCGTGCTGCGCACAGGCCCCACCCCTTTTTAAACGCAATTTCAGTCATTTATTGGAAAGATCTCGAACCAAAACCTCTCTTCAACCCTAGAAATATTTCCTAAACCATATTAGGACCAAATCGGAAGGTTAGAACTCAAAGGATTGAAGTAATTTTCGATATTCCGCTTATTGGAGGTAAGGTCTTCGATTCTAACCCTTTTGAAAGATTGATTTTGGTATTTTGGAATTGGTTTCGAGTTGTGGTAAAGAACCACCAGTGAATGGTTGGAATTTGGGTATAAGTTAGTCAATTACCCAATTAATATGGTATAACGGCCTTTGAGGCTAGGAGATTGGATTTCGTATCCAAATGTTAACGGCCTTCGTGGCTAGGAGATTGGATTCCGTATCCAAAATAAACGGCCTATATGGCTAGGAGATTGGATGTAATATCCAAATAATGACGGCCTATATGGCTAGGAGATTGGATGTAGTATCCAAATAATAACGGCCCATGTGGCTAGGAGATTGGATTGATATCCAAATGTTGATTTAAACAGGGATGTACACTATATGGAGTTCTAACAACTTAAGTATATGTTTATATGTTAAATTGTTTATATGATTACTCATTGAGCCTTATAGCTCACAGTACAAGTGTGAATTGTCCTTGCAGGTGAGCGTGACCCTGTTAAGGGTAAAGATGTAGCTCATGGATAGGACTGTTCGTTGTAGCGGCCCAGCTTAGAAGGAGTTTACTTTTGATATATACTCCTTGATACACTTGAACCCTTTTTGTAATAACTTATACACCTAAACAGTTAGTTTTGTATGTTTAAAACTGTGTTTAAAAATGAAAAATTTTGGGTGTATTTTGTTTGAAAAAGCCAGGTGTTACAAGTTGGTATCAGAGCCGTTGTTTAAGTGAACTAGGTGTTTGTAGAATAGATCCCTGGACTTAAACCTTGAGAGATAATAGACATGTTGAACATTTGGTTGTATATAAGTTTGTTATTATATATAACCTAACAATTTGTTAAATTTTGAAGTATGAGAAGTACTAGAAGTAATCCTACGCGAGGAAATTCGGGTCATGGAGCCCCAAGAGGTGGTCGGGCCCGTTCTCAAGGCTCGGTTGGAAGAGGTGCGAGTGGACCAGCAAATGAAAATCCACCAGATTTACGCACCATTGTAGCCGATGTGGTACGTGAACTATTACCTACTTTGGTAAATGCACGTGATGAAAGTGCTGCAAAGCAAGTTCACGACAAGTAGCCTGAAAATGAGAGTCAAGGGGAAAGTAGAGTTCGTGATGAGAAAGAAGTCCAAGGAGAAGGAAGTTCTGGGAAAAAGATTGAATGTACTTATAAAACTTTTCTGGGCTACAAGCCCAAAGAGTTTTCAGGGACGGATAATTTGGTTCAAGCTATGGAATGGTTGATGCATACAAAGAAGGTGTTTCGAATTAGTAAATGTGCTGAAGGGGATAAGGTGGAGTTTGCCACAAATCAACTAACTGGTAATGCACTACATTGGTGGCAAGTGTTCACTAAGGCATTGGGTTCCGACTTGACCCAGTCTTTACTATGGGAACAGTTCAAAACAAAGTTTAATGAAGAATATTGCTCCAAGGTAGCTGTGAAAAGGCTAGAGGAGGAGTTTCTACATTTGGAACAGGGATCTCACACGGTGTAAGAATACACGATGAGTTTTCTTGAAAAGCTAGATTTGCAGAGCATCAGATAAACACTGAGAAGAGAAAGATTGATAAATATGTGTGGGGATTGAAAACTAGAATTCGAGAAATTGTACAACCACTGCAGTTGTCTTCCTTCCGACAGGTGGTGGATAGAGCCACAGAAAGAGAGACGGAACTTCAGAGACAGGAGGAGGAAAAGAAAGTTGTGGAAACTAAATGAAAAGCGGAGGAGCAATCGTGGACGCCTTAGAAAAAGTCGCAACAGACAGTGTCCAATTTTAAAGGCAAAGGTCCGAAAGAGGAAGCAAAGTGGTGTGAAAAGTGCAGGAAAAATCACTTTGGAAATTGTCGAGCCGATATTCCATCGTCGGGTTGTCGTAACTGTGGAAAACAAGGACATATGCTCGAGATTGTCGGGCGGAGCGGAGGTGTTTCCAATGTGGGGCTACAGATCATATTCGCCCAAACTGTCCCCAGATAAAAGCTAGAGCACCTAGTGATAAACCCAGAGAGGAGCAGGGAGGAAAGAAAGAAGAGGTAAAGGGTCTGGGAGGACCAGTGGCATCACGGGCATTCCAAATGACAGGGGAAGAGGCTCGTGAAAAGACTGACATAGTTACAGGTATATTCACTCTAAATTCAATGCCCGACGAGGCATTTCCCCATTTTTTCTCCTGATTCCCCGATGTGATTTTTTTTCTATTCCATTTTTGCCATTTCTCCTAAGTATTGAGGACAATGCTTATTTTTAAGCTTGGGGTAGGGTATTTTATATTTTTGCATTTTAGGTAAAATTGTCAAAAAAAAATTTCACAAATTCCAAAAATATTTTATTTTCTTCGTTTCAACTTTGTATTTTTAAAACAATTTAGTTGCATTTAGTTAGGATCATAAAATAAATTTTCATGCATTTTTGTTATCTCTTACTTCTCACCTATATGACATCTTTAATTGCAACCATAATACATCATCATGATGAACTTCTTTTATTTTTGTCCCCGTGTACATGCGCCATTACCAACTTTTGAAACTTTAGATCTTGAATAGGAACCTCTTTTTGTTAATTTGCTTAGTATAAGTATGTTTGGTGAGAATATGAAAGCACACATGAAATTGAATCAAAAGTATACTAGCAAAGGGCGCAATATTTACCCGTGAGTTCATAATTATGTGTAATCGACTAGCAAAAGTACTATGGAAGTTGCACTAGTCCCCCCCATGACCAAAACATTTGCATAGTGTTAATTAAACATAAGATTTATCGAAAATCGCGATCTTCTAACGTCACGGACAAAAACCATGTTTTTATGCCATTTTGGTTTTGTTTGGTATTAGTGCTTATTAGTGTTCTATGACATTGTTCATATTGTTTTGGTCATTTGTGTGTTTGTTATTTTGGTTTCTAAAATTAGTAGAGTGATTTTTATATTTTGTTTTGCAAAAATTTTAAATTATTTCGAAAATATTATTTTTGTCTAGTCGTTTTAGAAAAATTAATGAAGTTATTTTTATGGTGAAATTCCAGAAAATTATTTCACTTGGTTTTAAAAGATTGGTCACAAAAAAAACAAAAAAAAAAGAAAAAAAATAAAAAAAAGACCGAACCAAGTAATTGCTCAAATTGTTTTAGTAAAAGTTTTTAGAAAATTTTCTACAAAAATATAATAAAGTGATTATTTGTTTTGAAACCTCGTTTCATTTTGGTTTCAAAATAACAACTAAATCTCATTTTGATTTACAACTTCATTTATTGACTATGTTTTCATCTCTTTATCCACTTTGAGTCAATTTTAAGTTTAAGATTTAGTTGTTTTGGTCGTCTAGGCTTCTATTTTCTATCTTTGTATTTAGGATTTCTGTTGTAATCTTTGTTTTTGTCCCTCTATTTTTGGAAGATCATGTGTTTAGTGTGTGGTGTGGAAATGTGGACGGTTGGAGGATTTGTGCAAAGTCAACTTAGTATAACTAGCTTGTTCGACATCCGAGCGTCCGTCCTATAAAATGAGCATTTATAACCGAATAGATGAAGACGGCGTTTGCGAGGTCACACATCTTGTGACATGAGTGAAACACGAGGGGAGCAAACAATTGTGAGCACGTCCTTTGCTTGCGTGACGCTTTGTATACATAGTGACGGTTTCATGTTTGAGTTTATATTTTGACCTAACGTGCCTATGCTATGTGCTTAGTGAAAATTTGTTCCTCTTGTTGATCTTTTGTTTTAACCATTGATATACTTGTTATGTGCATGGGGTCCAAATTAGCATGATTTTAGTTATGATGGATGTTGTCTTGGTTGCTACCTAGGATGTCTATTCTTTTTGTTTTTCTTGTTTTGATCGCATCGACTTAAGTCTTGTCTTGTTTTCATTGAGGACAATGAATGGTTTAAGCTTGGGGTGTTTTGACACTACGTTTTTATTTCTTCTTTTTATAATTTATTTAGCACGTTTTATTTCATTTTTAGTATAAATCGCATGCATATTTTCTATTTTTATTTTTTTATATCATTCGAGGATACTTTCTAGTCTTTTGTGTTTAAATACAGATATTATTGAAGACTAGCGGGAACGGGATGAGCCAAACGGGAGATTATAGCGGACGAAACAGGACGATATTTTGGAGCGCGGAATTTTCGGAGACTCGGATTTTCTAGCGGGTTTGGACTTGAAGCAAGCATTTGGACCAAGAAAGAAGACATGGGCTGCATTGGGTTTACCTAGCCCAAATGGGGGTCAAATTGGGTCAAAAATCGGATCTTTCCCAAAGAAGTATGCGACAAAAAAACCCCTTTTTACGAGCTGGACCGTATCATGCATTTTCTGGGCTTTTTGTACTTTTGCGTGACCCGCGTGGATTTTGCGTGACCCGCGCAAAACATGCAGATGGACAATTTTGTCATTTCACGTGTGTTTCAGCTATATGGGGCATATGGGGTGGGTTTTTCTACATCTTCTACACATTCTAAACCAAAAGAAAAAGTGGGGAGCAAGAGGAGAAGCATCGGAGAAGATTTCTTGAAGATTTATTCACCATTTTCTTCACTTGGGTTTGTATTATTTGACTACACTTGATGTTTGGTATATTTCTTTACACTTTCATGCTTGTTGTTCTAGCAATTCTTAGCTAGAACTCTTTATTATCAATATTGGGTGTAATCCATGAACAACTAGTTAGGGTTTGAAAGATTTATGAGTATTTGGTTCTTAATCTATGAATGCAACTTGTTTAAAATTCTAAGTTGTTCTTGTGTTCTTATTCATGAGTTTGGATGCTTATGATTATTGTCATTTGTTTTTCTAATTACGTAATCGATTTCTAAAACAAACTAGTGACAAATGATTTTTGTGGATGCTTATATTCATTTTTAAAATCATGGAGTTGTGTTCTTCAAGGAGAAATGTAAGCTTTTTGATTTCGTTTGAGTTTGGTGATTCTTAAATCTATATTGCTAGTCATTTTACTTGAGTTGGATGCTTATTTTACTTTTGACTTTGATTAAGACGGTTATTACGAACTTTTCTAATTTCCATACAATTAAGAAGAATCTAGGTGTTTCAAGCTTTTGAGATGCTATAGAATCTCTTAAATCTTACTACTATTGAAAATTTTATGGTATTCCTGTTTCATTTTTTCCATTTACACTAACGTTTCTAAAATTCTACTAATGTAATTAGGTTGTGCTACCAATAGTTGCATGTTTTAGTTTGTTGCAATTTCCCAACGCAGCTACACATTTAGTATCCAACATAGCCCCAATTAAAAGCAAGTGACATGAGTTTTAGCCCATTGTCATCTTAGAAGTTAGAAGCACGACTTCTGCTCATGTTAGGTAGGTTTCATGTATTTGTGTCCTTTCTAAAACGACAATGCTTTTATACGAAATAGTGAAAGTAGGATAGGCAACTCATCTTGCCACAACTTGCACTACCGCCGGTAGCCTTGAGCCAACGATTAGTCGCCTTACAGCCGCCACAAAACCACCATACATGGTGGTTGTGGGTTAGTATCGAGTGTAATCCTTCATGTGGTCTCCAACTTTTAAGTTTACAGGTTACTTATTTGAAACATCAAAATTTGTTGGGTGTGGGGGTTTTTTCCGCCGTACGACCACAGCCATCGGCCCCCGTAGCCACCAGTTGACCATCGCCTGCCACCACTGGGCCACCACCAAAGTGGTGGTCGTGGTTGGCTATCCATTTCAGTTCCATGGTAGGTTAGGGTGGTCGTGGTTGGCTATCCATTTCACCATCACTTTGTGGTGGATGTAAGATGCCTTAATGATATGGCCATTGTTTAATCCTTTGGTGCTTAATAGGTTTAGATGCAACTAAAAACCCTAATGTAGGATTATGATTTTATGTAGGAAATATAGTCTAGTTGTCATAATATAAGTGAAGCCAAATCTTAATCCACCAAGAAGATATTATTATACATATAAAGGGTCTCAATTAGAAATCATACTCCACTGAATTAATGGTTAAGTTATTAATGATTAAGCACTTAAAGGGGGAGGGCAAAGAAGTCAAACTTAAGTATAATCAATGTAGTAAAGTCTAATATTGAACGATGTCTTGTAAAAATCTTTTAATATTCCACAAAAAGGGGCAATTCCAAAGCCTAAAATTTTATATGAGAATCTAGTTTGTGCCATTTAAAAGAAGATGGCTTGATGCCAAAATGAAGTGAGGTGAAAATTGCAAATAACATAAGGTCAAAGTCTGTAGCTTGGTTTGGATGTCTAGTTACTTCCACCCAAAGGCCTGACTTAATTCCAAACCTAAGTATAGTGGAAGTTGTATACTTTACCTATTAGTCCAGAAAATTGATTGATTTCATTAGTCAACTTGTAAGATTTTTAATAAATCAACCAAAAACCGGGTGAGGGCGTGCCTTATATATATATAGAAATAGGGCTCTTTTAAGAATATATAATAATCTTATTAAAATTATGGGTGTAAGGGGGATATCAGTCAATGAACTGACTAGTATAACAAAAGTAAAGCTAGAAATGAGTGACGTATAATATTATTAAGTAACAACCTAAAGTGTGGTCAAGATAATAACTATTGGTAATGTGTGTTGGTTGATTAGAAATAGTAGTTCATCCTAAATCATGTTATTTTTACTGTTCAGATTGTTGCTATAAGGTGAGTTACACTAACTTATATGTTATGTTGACCATGAGTATTAAGTGTGACTTGTTCAGTGTGTTTCATGTTATGTAATCATGTGGCCAAGACAAACCCTTTGCGGAATTCATCATACAAACTAAATAGACTGCCCAAGACAAGCCCTTCGGGAGAATTCGTAATAACTTGAAAATTTGTATTTGATGAACCATGTTAATTTTGACTTAAAGTATGATGCCATATTAAGTTGTCTATAAATTGCTTATTGGATTTGGGCTAAAAGGTCTAAATGTGTAAACTATTGAATATGTGAATTAACACCTTTTATTAAGTTCTTTATGTAAATTATATATGGTAGGATCTAGTTAAGTAGAAATGAGGACTAGATACAAAAGATGGTTGTTATTTGAAAGGTAATTGTTGTAAAACACTTCTAATAAGAGAATATATCAAAATAGGAATGGAATTGGCAAAATACTCACATCATCAAAAATGAAATGTTTGAGAAGTAGAGAACACAGGAAAAAGAATGGAGGCATTTAGAGCTAAGATGAAGAAGATATGAGGTCATGAAGTTGGACCAAAACTATCAAAAAATTGAGTATTGGCCAAGTTATTGGGCAATTTGCGTGGAATATAGGACGGTTCAAGGAAACTTCAGTAGAGGTGAATTGTAGATCTCATTCTCAGATTTTTATACATATAAAGTTTGTGCAAAAACGCATGTCGTACTGAGTTATGACATAATGAACTTAGATGAAAAACTAGGTCAACTGAAAGAAGATTGGAAAATATTCTATGTAATGGATGGTAATCTATGCGGGTCGCGTAGAATTTTCTAAAGGAATTATGCGGTTTGTGTAAATTGCAATTTAGGACATTGACATTCTGTTAACGAACATGGGCCACGTGATTTTGTGAAGATTTTTGTGCGGGTCGCGTGGATTTCCATGCTGGTGACTTCCACGGTATATGGGGGCGCATGTGTTGGCCGAATCACTCTTATTTTTGACACCTAGCACTCTTTTTGAAGCCCATGTGTTCCCCACTAAGTACTAACCTCAATATGGACAGAGAATGGGTTAATTTCAGTCAATTTTTCCCTTTTCTTCACTAAAAACCATCTCAAAGAACACTAGATGTGTTAATGGTGTTCCACTAGGTGTAAACTCATCCAAGCTTGAATCCTAAGCATTCAAAGGGCTTTTTGGTGCATTTAATCCACTCAAGGTAATAAATACTTTCATGTAATTTGTTTGAGTTAAATTTTGGGGAATTTAATTTTTGGATGAATCCTGGTTTTTGGGAGTATGAATTTCATGAAATTGATGATTGGTTATAATTGAAAATGGTTAGATAATGTTTAGATAACGATGTTGTTGTAACATCAACAAATCTTGCAAGTTGAGTTGGTTCATGTGAATGGAAATTCCTTTGACGAAATTAGGCAAAACTTGTGGATGGATTAGGTTTGTATGATGATAATTATCTCATGTTTAGCAAAGAAGCATTACTAGAATGTCAAATTGACAGAGTCATCAAAGTAAAGTTGTTGTCATCATTGTTAGAAAAGTTGTAATTGTTGAAATGAATTATTTAGAGGAATTGAAATGAAATTATGGTAATAACTATTGAAATGTCCTTAAGGAAAAACTAAGTTGATCATGATATTGTAATGATAATGGTATCAATAGTTATACTTAGTTATATCTAAGACATCTTAATGGATTAAGTAATTGTAAGGATTCCTTATAGATGAATGGAATGTGTTATATGCATTAATGAACACATATTGTATATGACTCCAATAGGTGGTGACCAAGTTTACAGTGAGCAAGGAAAAGACAAAGGTGTCTTGAAGGCTTAGTCAACTCCTCCTTAAACTCAAGGGTGAGTACATGAGGAAGTTTTCCATGGGTACATAGTAAACAAAGTTTTATACTATAAACATTTTATTAGATGAAAGTGTTTAGTTATGGTCATTGAGTCCTGATTTCCTATGTTGACTTTGAGTTGTTTTGACTCATCATATGATTTGATTTGGATTAGTTGATTCATGGTTATATATTGAAATGAATCTATTCATATGTTCCATCCGGACTAGGAGCTTACCTGGAAAAGGGGGGCGGGCGTGTCACATAGACACTACTAGGATGGTACCTCACTTTACGAAGTAGTAGTCTCAGCACACCCTTGTGGAGTTGGATGTGTTCCATTCTATGGAGGGGAGAACTATATGGGGGCGCCCGTATCTTTGTTTGAAATTTGGATCTTAAGTATTTCCATTAAGTTATTTTTTTTAACGTTGTGACAATTGATAATTTTTCTAATTGTATTGACTTATTATGCTTTCAAATTTAATTGTTCGTGTCAGAACCCATGTACGCACGAGACATAAAGCCTTACGTATGTTTGTCACTTGAAATTTTTATATACCCAGTATCAAGGATGTTATGTAGAAGAACTTTCAAGGGAAATATAAGACTTTTGTTGTATAGTGGATTTAGACATGTTTTGTACTTAAACTCATGGTTTTTGATCCTATGAAGTTGTAATCCCATACTACTTATGCTTTAATGACTTGATGACTTATGGTTTTTTTTAAATCACTTTTTGATCACTTGTGAAATGTTATCGAAGTGTATGTTAAGTATGGGTGTTACAGAATTGGTTAGATGGAACATGGTCAAGACAAGCCATTCAGTGAATTGACGAGGTTCAAAAAGTTGGTACCAATGTTATGTGCTATGTGGTATAGATTATATGTTAAAATTTATGTGTATCAGACTATGTGTCTGGTGTTACGTGTTGATTTGCTATGTGATTAGTGTGACAACCATATATATATATATATATATATATATATATATATATATATATATATATATATATATATATATATATATATATATATATATATATATATATATATATATATATATATATATATATATATATATATATATATATATATATATAAAAATATAAGGGAGAGGATCAACATAAAACCCCAGTTTATTTATAGAACCATAAAACCCTATTTTAAGCCATTAGATCTTTCAATCAATGACCTTGATTAATAATTGTAATTAATTTAAATTTATTCATAAAGTAATGAATAATCTAATATGGTAAGGGTAAAAATGAATTTTCATTAAACTGATTTTAGTTACCAAATTTTACCGATTTCAGTTTCCTTTCCCATTCAAATCAAAAAGCGTAAAATCAGGAAGCCAAAATCTAATCCTCATTTCTTCATGTAATCTATTCCAATTGTAACTATTAAAATCATATGAAGACTACAATGCCGTCATATTTAATCAGATCAAGATTATTGAAACAGAGATAAAATATAAGAATACTGAATTCAAGAGCTACATAGAGAACAAGATTATTGAATCAGATAAAAAACGTATCAATAATACAATCCCAATTTATTGAATCTGTTTACAGTCAAGACCTACATAAAGACGAGATTACTAGAATTGTAGTTATGGTTTCTGATTTTATTATAGTCATTTAGGAACTATATATCATCCAGAGCTACATCGAGAATAAGGTACTTATTTAATCCTATATTTTAATTTAATAATGTAGATTCTGTATAACTAGGCTATTGAATTCGCGATTCTACCATTATTGAGATTTAGAGATTCAGTATAAGTTTGATTTTATGCAAATTTGAATTTTCAGTTATGAACATTTGAATGTTCATTAATGAACATTCGAATGTTTATTAACAAACATTCAATAATGTTTAGTTATGAATATTAAGTATGAGTTTGATGTTCTTCAAATACAGATGTTCAGTAATGAACATTTCCTTGTTCATTAATGAACATTCAAGACTTATTTTTTGCAACTCGCGAGTTCGAATCTTATTGTTTGCATCTTGCAAGTTTAGTTATGCGATCATCGACAGTTCGGTTGGAAGGATGGTTACAATCGAAAATGAGAGATATTCATCCATGTTCAGTTTATGAACATTTCGAGTTTTTGTATAAATGTACAAATGTTTAGTCATGAACATTTGAGTTTTTGTATAAATGTATAAATATTCATCCATGTTCAGTTATGAGTATTTGAGCCTATGTATAAATGTATAAGTGTTCATCAATGTTCAGTTATGAACATTTAAGCTTTTGTTTAAATGTCCATCCATGTCCAGTTATGAACATGTCAGTTTTTGTATAAATGTTCATCCATATATAAATGTTCATTCATGAATATATGTTAATCTATGAACATATGTTGACACGTGACTAGTTTTTGAGCATTTGTAAATGTTCATCCATGTTCAGGTATGAACATAAATTTGATATTTATGTCTGATCAAAATGCACATGCATGTTTAGTTATGAACATTTATGAACACGACTAATTTCTTAATTTATACACAAATGTTCATCCATGCATGAACATATATTAACCCAAAATTACCTTCAAAATCAGGAACATTTATTGATGAAGAAGACACCTTTTTGTTTTTTGATATAGAAAATCGTGATATTTCAAGAAGATAAATATGAACCACAACAATTTTACTATTTTATTGGGATATGATATGATTAAATTACTATTAATTAGGAATGTTTTTTGTTTTCTTTTTAATGAATTATTTATTGAATTACCATCATACCCCTATTCTTTCTGAAATGATCCAATGGTTGATAAGATGGTTATATGATTTTATGCTTAATTTTGGTTCTATGTTGATCATATATATATATATATATATATATATATATATATATATATATATATATATATATATATATATATATATATATATATATATATATATATATATATATATATATATATATATATATATATATATATATATAGAAGCGATCGGGTGAGGACTCTTCTTAAAGTGAGGACTCGTGAGGACACCTTAAAAAATTGGAAAAAAGTAAAAATATATATAAATAATAAAATGGATCATAGTACTATATTGGAGAAAAAAAACTTTTAGATCATTATTTTTTTATAATGAAACAACGATCCAAAAAAAAAAAATTGGATCATTACTTTTTTCAATGATCCAAATTTTATTTTGATAATGATATAGTACTATTCTCGATTTTATGATTTGTATTTTTTATTTTTTTTAAGGTGTCCTTACGAGTCTTCACCGAAAAAAGAGTCTTCACTGGAACGGTGTGTGTGTGTATATATATATATATATATATATATATATATATATATATATATATATATATATATATATATATATATATATATATATATATATATATATATATATATATATATATATATATATATATATATATATATATATATATATATATAGGACTAGGTTATAATACGAATGACAATTACTGTGTTACATTGTAACCAAATCCTGGCCATCAGATTTCATTCTCGTAAGAATGAAAAAACTGATTTTTTTTTCATTTTTAAAAGAATGAACTAAATTTTGTACATCAAAACAACAAGAATATAATGAATTGTTTCAATTATGACAAAATTATTGGAAAATTTACATCACAACAATAAGAATTTACAAAAATTGTAACAATTCTGGAAAGAATGAAAATATTTTACATAAAACAACAATATTCTAAATGAATAGATAAGTCATTCTTAAAAGAATGTGTTTTAAATGAGTGGTCAATATTGAGTTTCAAGGTTACACAATACTTTTCGGGATATATTTGATCCTATATATATATATATATATATATATATATATATATATATATATATATATATATATATATATATATATATATATGAAGGGTTTTCTAGCAAACAATGAACAAATAATTTCTTATGGTTCACATGCAACCCTAGAAAGATCTATGTTTTCTTCTATGAAGATAATAAACTAAACCTAAGGCCAACAATTATTTCTAAAGATCAAAATTGAGAAAACCAACCTTTTGATCTTGTTCTTGAAGCTAGCAGCAAAAGGATCCTGCCTCAAATGAAATCACACCCAAGCAATGGAGAAGACAGTCCAGCAGAGTAATTCTGGTTGAAGTTGGCGCAGGCTTTGAGCCTCCAGAGGGTTCCTTATATAGCCTCCAATAGGCTACAGCAGAAACCCTAGAGAAGCCCCTTAATGGACAAGCCTGTTATCCATTTGGGCAAGCCTCTAAAAACCCTAACTAGGGTTTCGAAATTATGGAGATGGCCGCTATAATTTCGCCCAACTTGAGGCTTCCACTGGCTAGCCTTTTATTCAACTATTGAATAATTACAAAACCAGTCCCTGTACTTTTAATTAATTAATTTAATCACTGAATTAAATCCAATTAATTCTAGATTAAATCTTAATTAATTATTATAGTTTCTAATTAATATATTAACACTTAAATATATTAATAAACCATTTAATTAATTCTATTGATTTATTAAACATTTAATAAATCAACCTTTTACTCTACTGAACTCTATCCTAACCTCCAGCTATGAGGGCAACCCAAATGGACTTTGCTTCAATTAACAAGATAAATATAAATGTAAAGTCATGGCTTAGACACCTAATCCAACAGTCTCCCACTTGGATAAGTCTATGACTTTAATTTATCTTCTGATTAATAAACAACCTACAGCTTCCAAGAAACTGCTTCCGAACTCTGACCTAGTCAGTTCTGTCCATAGATAAGTGATCATATGATCCTTCGTCCAACAAGATATTTTCAGACATGAGACATGGATTGAGATCAATCTCTGTCCGATACTCTGTTTCCCGATTTCCGATTCTGCTTATGACTTTCAGACTTCAAATTGAACACATCAACTTAGTCCAGGCTAGCCAGCACTTTAGTCAACTTCAAAATCATCGAGCGGCCTACAGATATCTGTTTCCCATCAGGGTCAAGGAACGAATAAGCTTCGACTCATATGCTTGTGTCTTTTACTTATCAAAATTGTACACAACAATGCATTTTATAACATCGAGTTACCGATGCGTTTACGTATTATCAATGCACAACCGACTCATAAATTTCAACTCATATGTCTCTGCTTCAAGATCATACGATATTATCGTCTCAACATTGCTCGTGATGTAATCCATGAAGCAATCTATTGAGCGCGGGTTTATCCAATACTTAAATCTCTTTTTCTAAGTACTCGTGAACGTTGTAGCAGTCTTACCGCAATGTCTAACTCCTTAGACAATCTACAAACCAATTCACGACAGTCTTCGTTCATACTTACTCCCGAAAAGTATGAGCGACTGTAGAATTTTGAATAATCAAATTATTCGGGAAGTGAAAACATGCAAAAACGAAACTTAAAATCTGACTGATGACTACTCTTGCCTAATTACCAAGTTTCCACGAGGTAATCACCAAGTCGGATTTTACATAAAACTATTATCGGTTTCTAGATTCCTATTAAACTTTTTTTTTAATTCGTGTTATGTATCTATGTCTACTTGACATTTCATTCTTTCCATGTATTCAAATGTTATACACTAATACACTTCATCTGATCGGATATCCTTCCGATAATATTTCAATTTTAGTTAAACCGTCATTCTCACTAACAACTCCATTCTTTGTACTGTGACTTTCCATGGTTCTCGGGATCTTTAGTCCACATGACTGCACCCTAAGACTATTTCGAGGTGTTACGATGTGCCGGTGAGCCATACGCGCTCCATCGGAATGCCAACGAAATTCTTTAACCATTAAGTCCTTATTTTAAAAACTCTTTTCAAATTGTTATCAACATTCACCCTTAATCATTTTTCCAATGATTTCTCACGTATGTACAAAATCCATTAAGTATTCCCAGCCAGGTCATATCCTGAATCTAACTCACTATGCTAGTATGCTCTAAGCATTAAGTCATCAAGACATGTTCATGACACTTCTGATCGATCCAAGAAACTTGTTGGATTCGATCTAGTCCTATTCCAAACTCTTTTGGAATTATAGGATTAGTTGCAATCCTTGTGTCACGACTTTCAATAACTATTTCCTTTCGGAGACCCTTTTCCATGCATCTTGAATCTTATCAAGATCATGCTTACTATGGCCAGGTCTATACTGATGACAACATCTATCTAATAGATGTCAATGGATTATGTGAGTATGTTGCACCTTTTATATATCTCATGCCAAATCATCACACTTTCCAATGACAGGAAACTCCTTTCCTGAGCTATGCATCTTGAGTCACATCAAGATCATCTTGGCAGTGTTTCGATCTATCTCATAGACGTTTGTAACCACCTGAGCATGCCGTATCTTTATTAGGTCTTTCATAGCGATCCGTCTCTTAACACCAAGTCATTACACTTTGTAATGAAAAAAGACGTTTCCTAGAAACATTATGTAACACACATATAGAGATAGATAACAGCAACACTCCCACTGGCTTTGACACGGTTATGGACTATTCATAAAATCCAAAGCTTATGGCACATTTTTGAGAATCTAAACCTTTCTGACATCTTAATGGATATCTTTCAGCCCTTTCTCAAAATCCAATCCTTTGGCATATTTTGATAATCTGAATATCCTTTCTTGCGAGATTCCCGCGGGGAAATCCCGGGCCCATGTACCTTTATACTGGCAAATTCTTTGTGAGTCTCTATTTGTGTGCCGGTGATCCACACGCGCTCTACTAACGACTTACCATATGCAGTATCCTTTCGGATTTCATCTTCTATTGAGAGTGCTTCTCTCGGAGTCAATTACTTTACTCTGAGTATCGTCTCACTCAACCTGATGTTCTGAAGGTACGTTTCTGTCCATGTTGATTTCTTTTGATGATTCTATTACTCCCACTGGTTTTGAGACGAGTTGTAAAATCAATCAAACTGTCACACAGACTGCATCTCATCCTGAGGTTCTCTTAATTGGCAGCAACCGGGCTCACCAATGCTTCCAAGTAGTCAGATTGCTAATCCGTACCAACTATAGTGTTTTACCACCAATCGGTATGTCACCCCGATCATAACTATTTATGATGGTGATCAGTACTACTGGTCAAGAGAAGATTATGTCAGTATTTAAAACAGAATTCTGATTTCTGCTCTAAGCCTAGTGATGACTAAAGGTTCTTTCACTCGGCTAATCCTGAACTCATTCAGGACTGTCCCAACTCCCACTGTTTCCTTAGAACATGAGTTCTTTCTAAAAGAGCGCTTTCTTTTTCCAGGTACAGCGGGATAGCCAGTGAAACGACATTTCTGATTAAGTTCAGGCTAGTCATGAGGTTCGGACGAACACTACAAGACCCTGGACCTTTAATACAAGTGGGACAATCCCAGCTTTACATTTCAGACAGTATCTGCAAAACCTACTTAGTCGAAGGATGTGGTTGGAATATGGTCTGACTGGTTTAGTATTCATTGTATCGGAAACTAATTTGCAATGTATCTCATACATTGAGGATCGAACTGTTTCGACCAACGCTCCATCATCTTCCCTAAGACACATTATAACTATTAATGTTCTTGGAAGGGAATACACTGTGAAACATTTTCCCAGTTTATGTTGTTACTCAGGTTCTGTGGGTCTTGTACTTCCTTTAAAGTCCTTGAACTGTTCAAGGTTTCAATTCAATCACTTATTCTGATAAGCGAAGCCATATTTGTCATACCGATTGACAAATATCACGGAGTACAACCAATTGTGTTCTATTTGAGGATCCGAGCAGCACACAACAACTGATGTGTTCATTGCTCCTAATCTTAATCTCCTTTAAATCTCTATGTAAATTTATGACTTTGTTAATTATGTTCAAGACTTGCAATCTTCAGTTGACTCTAAGTCAGCTGATTCCAAAATCCTATCCTTTAGATCTTTGGGTGATTCATTTCTTGCCACATGTGCTTTATAAAGAACTTAATCATCATTTGACTCTAAGTCAAATGATTCCAAAGTCCTGTCCAACTAGATCTTTGGTTGATTCATTTCTTAACACATTAAGAACTCAACTCATCAAGTGACTCTAAGTCAAGTGATTCCAAGGTCCTGTCCAACTGGACCTTTGGTTGAATTGATTCTTATAATATACATCTTAACAATCATGAGGGACACAATACCTAAGATCCAAACTCTTTGGATGCATTCAATATTCAAGTTATCATCAATAATGCATTTAACAGAATCATACAACATTTCAAGGATAATTTCAAACAACAGATGTTAAAAGAAATTAAACGACAATTTTATTAAAAAACAAAATCCTTGAGCAATGTACTATATGATAGACAATGTCATACGCATCTGAAAAGCTAATAACAATATTTCAATATCTAACTAAACTTCAAAACTGCATGAGCCGGAAATCCAATCCAAATGTGCTCCTATGCGCCAATGTCCCGTACCCTACTGATTCCCTGCATACAAACCAGAATGTGACTATCACATTATGCATCAAGGAATTATGGAACAGGAGTTTTGAGGTTTTTAGATATACCTGAGCTTTCAAAAGATTTTGACCTTGGGGCGTCTTCCAATCTTCCCGCGACTGTATCCGATTTTGTGAATTACCAGTTTAAGACATGTCCAGACGATCTGGATCGTTTCTTGCTGTGTCTTTTCACTAGACTTAATTCAGAAGTAGCTGAACCATTGGAGCTATGCCTGTCCAAGAGTGACTCGTATAAAGTCAACAGTGGACGCATTTCCATTAAGTTCTTTTTCTGGTCTTCCCTTCTATACGTCTGAATGAACATATAGTACTTACTGGTCAGTGAAGCGAGTAGAGTGTTAACACTCGACTCCTGACTCATGGAATAACCAAGTTTGTGCAACTCCCCTATTTACGCTTCAATCTGAAGAACATGCGAATCGATGCTACTTCCTTCTTTTAACTTACACTCTCCAAGTCTTTTGAAAATCCTAGCTCGTTCCTCTTCAACCGGTTTTTGGAACTTTTCCTCAACCGATTGCATTAACTCATATGGCCCCAAGGATTCAAAATCCTTGTGGAACTCGGGGTCAATGGTCAATAGCATGAGGTCACGAATCTTTTCGGATTCATCAACTAATAGGTTACGCTCATCATAAGAACTCTTTATTACGACTTGTTCCGGTGGAACCGGGATCGTATACTCGGTGAGATGAGACTTGCCAGCAATGACGAGAACCCGTCTCTAATTGCGAAGCCATTCCTTACAGTTAAGGCCAGTCAGCCTTTCCATGTTCAACAGGTGCTTTCTGATGCTCTCGGAAATAGGTGAAGGAGGAGAGGGAGGAGAATAGACAATTGGTTCAGACATCTACAATAAACAGAATTTTATTAGTTTAATTAATCCTTTTAAATAATTACCCAATATATTATGTATTAAGGCTAGAACCCAAAATGCCCCAACTATGGTGTGAAGAGGGATGCCGTAATCACAACATAATGGTCATTAAGGTAGATAATGCACTTATCAATTTCATATTATGAAATTCCTAGATCTTTTGAGACACATTGAACTATTCAATGACATGTTTAGTCTAGGATGTGCCCCACTGTTTGTGACTGGGATGCCGAGGATCACAAACCGGGTGTGAATAACCATGCAAATTCGCTCGGTACTCTCGAAGTCAATTGTCATCTCTAATTAACGTGCCGGTTAACCACACACGCTCCGTTAATAATGACAAAATCGAGAAACCCATTGCATGTCTTTGTGAACCCCTATTGATGTGCCGGTTAACCACACACGCTCCACCAATGTTTCACAAATTGCAATGTGCAATTTCATGGATTAGCACCAATTCATATTTTTTAAACCTAAAGTAACTAGATTGGGTTTTTGTTCAATGTTCTAGTACTTTCAATTATAGCATTATTCTTTTAAAAGGCTTAGCGGTTCTATCAAACCCGTTTGGCTAACGACACTCGATTGACCAGGAGAGCGGTGAGTAAGAGTAGATACCCATTAGACTGCCATTTTATAGGCAGTCGCCTTATACCCTCTTTATATGACAGTTTTGTGAATGAGGCCTACTAGCGGTAAGACTAACCATTTAATCTTATATATAAATATGAACTTTTAATCATACATATATAAGATATATTTTAATCTTATTAAAATATTTTAGAATTGTTGAGAACATTTGTGATGAAGTGCTGACCTATCCGAAGTCCTGCCCATGAAGTCCATTATATAATAAAACCCCGAAGTGAATAAACAAGAGAAGACATCGAAGTCTAAAGACTCCGAAGTGCTATGCATAGAGGATCCGAAGACTTCACAGACTGTCATCTTGTCTTTTTGTGTGCACGCGTATAGTACAATACGTGTTGCATGAAACTTCTATCCTATTGGCTAGTACACTGATAGGATATTCTCTGTAAAAGTTGTACTATTGGTATCACTGATTCAGTATAAATATCAGTGATACCATACCGTGTCGAGTGAGAGACTACAAGTTTAGATTACGAGAATTGTATGTCTACAAAATAGAAAACCCAATTGTAAAACCTAAGTTCTAATCAAGCATTCGGCACATGTTATTCATATCACATTGTTCAATTAGCTTTGTTGCATTATCATTGTGTGATTGATTGTATTATTGATTCCATATCTATATTAGTTCATCTATTCTCTTATTTCAACACCCAACAAGTGGTATCAGAGCAAGTCAGCTCAAAAACCTGTTGATAGAGCTCGAATTCCTTTGCTTCAGTTCTAGATCTGAATCGATTCTCAGATCTATCCTTCCGCAACTACTGCAAATCTCTACTACCCATTTTTACTGAAAAGATCTAGTTGAAATACATCAAGATGACTGATTCCACAACAACTTATGCCAATATGCTTAACTATGCAAACCTCATTGGTTCTGCAACAAAGGCCCCTGTTCTAGTAACTTCTTACTATGATTATTGGGCTGGTCGAATGAAAGATTATCTTATTGGACTGGACAAAGATTTATGGAGGTCTGTGACTGAAGGTCCACACACTGACATTGCTGGTCGATTCGTTGTTCCTGACGGAGAAGAAGCCGTTGTTCTTAATGTTGCAGACATGAAGAAGCTTGAAAACGATGAGAGGGCCATGCGTGAACTGAGAAGTGGATTGGGTCCCGATGTCAGCCACCACATTGCTGACGCGAAATCTGCAAAGGAGATGTGGGACAATCTCGAACTCCGTTTCGGAGGAGATAAAATCCTCCATACTAGCAAAGTTCAAGAAATCCTTGCAGACTTCGGGAACTTTAAGCAAGAAGAAAATGAGTCCTTAGAAGCCTGTTATGAACGTTTAAGCAACATGATTTACACACTCGATAAGTATGGAGAAACAAGAAGCCAACAAGAGATAAATATCAAATTTCTCTACAGTCTTCGCAAGGAGTGGAGGCCAATCATGCTCATGGTCAAATCCTATGAGAATATTGAAAAATACAAGCTGGCAGCCCTATACAATTTATTGAAATCGCATGAACCCGATGTGGTGGGTCAAATTAGTGAAATGGCTAGTTCTGGACCACTAGCTCTCGTGTCAAAAGAAGAGGAAGAATCAAGTGATGAAGACATTGCTGCCTACATGGTAGATGATAATGCAGATACTGTTGCTCTCTATGCCGCCAACAATCGTAGGTTCAAGAAACCCTTCTTCAAAAACAACTCTGGAAAGCCATTTATGAAAAACTTTAACAAATCAAACTTCAACTCCAAGCCCAAACCTGAAATATTCACTCCAAAAGAGGAGAACTTAAAATTGTCAACCCCGAAGCCATCTGAAAAACCGGCTTCGGAGTCATCCAAAGAAAAGTCCGAAGAGAAGAAGATCTCAGGTGATTCTGGTTATGATTGCAATTATTGTCATGGCAAGAATCATTTTGCAAAAGACTGCATGCTTCGGAAGCAAAACGAAAAGAAACCACAAGTGAAGGATGAAGCTTATTACGCAAGAAAAATGGAGGAAGTTAGAGTAAGGACCAAAGACCTAGCCTTAATGGCTGCTGATGATCGTCAAGGATCATATCAAGTTTGGTCTTCGGACTCAAATGATGACGAAGTGAGAAAGCCATCTCATAGTGCTTTCATGGCCTATGATGTTGATAAGTGCTTTCTAAAAGACACTTCGGAGAAATTGAATGATGAGGAAATGATGAAGCTTGAAGCAACTGCGGGTCTTGGGTTTGTGACTTCTGAGGGACTGGAAATGACAGCTGCTGATACTCTGAAGACGTGGTGTGAAGACTCTTCTGATGATGATGAGGAAGTGTGCCTGATGGCAAATGACACCCGTTTGACAATCCCTGAACAGGTATCAAAACTTCTTTCATCTTTTAAAATTCCTACTTCTCATTCTGCTCAAATTATAAATGAAATAACTCATGATTGCTCTATTATGCATAAATTACTCATTGATGCTAAAAATAGGGAAGTACTCACTGAGAAGGAGCTTCTAAGCTTGAGGGGGAAAGTAGAAAGCATGAAGCTAGCATTAGAAAAATCCAATCTTAGAATCTCCTTGTTAGAAGAAAACAGAGAAAAATTCCTAAACAATCATGATGTAATCTTAAAACAGCGAAACATATTTTGTGAAACTGCCAAACGATTATATGCGCATATTACTAGAATTTATCATTCAGCTGATGTTTGCAATATCCAACATAGACAACTATTACCCTTCATTGAGTTCAAATTAAAGGAAGTCGATAGTATATCTTATGAATGCGAATCCATAGTATCAGGTTCTGAAATTACAAATCCATCATATAAACATGGCCTGATATCTGTAGAAAAATATCTAACTGCTGATAAATTGTTGAAAATATTGCCTCAAGAAATTCCCATCCTGAAAAAGGCTGTACCTCAAATTGAAACAAAGGAAAAGGAACTTGACAATAATGTGTCTGAAAAGGATTCTGAAAGTGATTCGGACATGGAGGTGATTGATTGTTCATCTTTGATATTGTTAAAGTCATCCTCTATATCCGAATCGACCTCCGAAGACATCTCACAAATGTCTTCGGTGGACAAAGGAAAAACAAAAATGGATTGTGAATCAAAAATTTTTGAAACAAAGAAACTTCAAATTTTAAACTTCAAATCACATATGAATCTGACTCTTACGATCAATATCTCAAGGATGATTCAAAAAGGCTAGTCAAAGTGGCATGTATCTATCCGAAGGTTTCTTACTTCAAAAACACAATTTTTGTAAAACCCGGTGGATTACCCTCAATTGATAATGAATTGCAAAAACTTATTGAAAAGGATAACTCCACAGTTACAAATGAAGGGTTTTTCTCATCATCCAAAATGGTCGAGAATGAAATGAATGAGAAAATGGAAGTAAAAATAAATATAAGGAAACAAGAATTATACGGTCACAACGTGTATAATCGTCTTTGTTTTGAAAAAGAGAAAATACCCAAAAACATGTCACACTTACTAAATCTCAAGAACGACGATCACATTTACATTAATCAAAACTACAAACAAATTCAAATTGTGGAAAAACCCACAGTTCCGAAGATGGATGTATTGGAATTAATGGAATCTTGTAAATGTGTACCTTTTTCACACAATCCTGAAAATGATGTTTCAAAATCAAAAGTTTTAACCAACAAAACTTTGACACAAAAACCCCAAATTTTGAAAAGACCACAAGTTCTATAAAAACCAAAATCAGCAGTGGTGATTTCTAAACCAACTCAAAAACCCACTGTTGAAAATTCGAAAACCAAGCAAACCCTAAATCTTGTGAAAAGAAAAACTCGTTTTAGAGATTTGAAACAAAATGAAGCAATTGCTTCCACTTCTGGTACAAAACCTGTTTGTTCAAAAATCTCAGAAGTTAAAAGTCGAAATGAAAAACCAACTTTTACACCAACGAAACCTAACTTTCCAAATCCAAAATTTCAAAAACCGACGAAGAAAACATTTTCAAAAGAAAACAATCTGATAGATACATTCCACAAATCGCTGGACAACAATTTGGATATGTTCAAGGATAAGGATCTCTCATTAAATGACTTTAAAATGGCATACGAAGAGTATCTTTGTACCTCTACGTTGTGCAGCTCAATTTCAACGAAGTCAAAAACTGAAAAACCAAAACAAAACTAGAAAAGAAATGACTTGAAAGAAAACTTAACTGTAAAAACAAAAACTTCAAAATCTTCAAAATCCTCAAAATCAAAATATTCTATTCAAAAATGGGTTCCGAAGTCTGCCATTTTGTCAGTCACTTCGGACTCATCATTTTTAACTACAAACTCTTCGGAATCCCGCTCAAACACTTCGGAATCATGCTCATCACATGAGGCTTCGGAAAATTTGATTAATTTAAATGCAAATGAAATTTCTGAAGAGGCCGTAGAAAAATGGATTCAAGAATCCTTTGCTTACCCTGAGGACCCAAGATTGATTGGGTACCAACTCCTTCTTGATTGATTGCAGGTTATGTCTGATGAGCGGTATGATTCAAAATGGTACATGGATAGTGGCTGCTCAAGACATATGACAGGAAGAAAGGAATATCTCAGGGATTACAGAAATTTGGATGATGCCGGAAATGTATGCTTTGGTAATAATGAAACATGTCCAATTCGGGGATATGGAAAAATAACAAATGGCCAATTCACTATCGATCGAGTGGCATTTGTTGAAGGATTAAAACATAATCTTGTGAGTATATCTCAATTGGTGGTTGGAACGGGAAACGCTGTTACTTTCAACAACCAAGGGAGTGTAATCACCAAAGAAGCAACAAACGAAGTATTACTGAAATCATAAAGGAAGGGATCTATGTTTCCCTTAAATCTAAAGCCATTGACCGGTGGGCAATCTCTATGTCTTCTCTCCAAAGCCAACTCCGATGTCAGCTGGTTATGGCACCGAAGACTCGCCCATCTGAACTTCAAAGATCTGAACAAATTGGTGGCTATGGATTTGGTTCGAGGAATGCCGGCTCTCAAATTCGACAATGATTCTCTTTGCTCTGCTTGTGAACATGACAAACAGACAAAACAAAGGCATCCTACAGTGATCAACCCAAAAATCACTGAACCTCTTTCTTTTCTCTACATGGATTTGTGTGGACCATCTGCAGTAGAATCAATAGGAAAGAAGAAGTACATTCTTGTTATTGTTGATGACTATTCAAGGTTTACTTGGGTGTTGTTCCTACGAAACAAATCTGATGCAGCTGAAGAAATCATCAACTTTATAAAGAAAATGGAATTGATGCTCAACAAGAAAGTCCGAACTATGCACAGTGACAACGGTTCGGAGTTCAAAAATCAGACCTTTGATGGATTCTTGAAGACAAAGGGAATTAGTCACAACTTCTCTACACCCTATACTCCTCAACAAAATGGAGTCGTGGAAAGAAGAAATCGCTCTTTGTGTGAAGCAGCCAGAACAATGCTAAACTTCGCAAACTTGCCCATGTACTTCTGGGCTGAAGCTATCTCTACTGCATGTTTTACTCAAAACAGATCCTATATTCACAAATGATTTCATATTACACCTTACGAAGTACTCAACCGAAGAAAGCCAAATGTCAAATTTCTTCACATCTTTGGTTGTAGGTGTTTTATCTTAAACATGAAGGATCACTTGACCAAGTTCGATGACAAATCAGAAGAAGGCATCTTCCTTGGTTACTCTCAAGACTCAAAAGCCTACAGAGTCATGAACAAGAGAACTCGCAAAATCGAAGAAACCTTTAATCTAAGGTTTGATGACTACTACATCAAGAAGTCTCTGCATCCATTTCCTATGTCTTCAATCTTTCCAAAGCCTGCTATAGATGTTGTTCCAATCACAACATTCGACACAGACTTCTCACTTTTATTTGATCAACCTGTGAGAGCTGTGGACTCCGAAGCTAGAGCACCAGATAACCTTGAGTCCGAACTCTCCAAGCTCACAGATGGACCTGATGACTCCTCTACAAGCAGCATACAAAGACCATCTTCTGTTGAGGGGGAGCCATTTAACCAAAGTATGGGAAATGCAAGTGTTGAAAGGGAACCATCAAACCGATGTGATGGCACTCCAAGTACTGATGGGGAATCAAACAACAATCCAGGAGGAACCAACACTCTTATCTATACTCCCCAGTCAATCTCAAATATCATATCCAGGTATCCAATAATCCAGGGGGAGCCAGAGATTGCCACTCCGAATTCAGTCACAACAATCGCTTCGGATAAAGCTACCACTTCCTCAACACCAACAAATATCCAGGGGGAGCACATATCAAACTCTACCTCACAAATACACACACCACAAAGCAACACAAATTCGAATAATCACTTGCTAATGGGTGATTTTCCTTCCACTTCGGGATATCCCTTAGACATTGAGGACATCGATGCTGAAGGGCCTCCTGATTTTGATCCAAACTATCCTCCTTTGGACAAATGGACGAGAAATCATCCTCCATCACTTGTCATCGGTGATGTTCGAGATAAAGTACTGACTCGTGCACAACTTCACCAAAGGCAATTAGATCTTAACAAAACTTCTGAGTTGTGCATGTTCAATGTCTTTATCTCTAAGGTAGAACCTAAGAACGTCAAAGATGGATTTGATCACTCAGACTGGATTGAAGCAATGCAGTTGGAATTAGAAGAATTTGAAAGAAACAAAGTGTGGAGGCTAATTCCAAAACCTGCAAATGCCTCAATTGTCGGTCTCAAATGGGTGTACCGTAACAAGCTAGACACCGAAGGCAACATAGTTCGGAACAAGGCTAGGCTGGTAGTCAAGGGTTATTGTCAACAGGAGGGAATCGATTATGAAGAAACTTTTGCTCCTGTTGCCAGACTCGAATCAGTTCGGATATTTTTAGCTTATGATGCACACAAAAACTTTGATGTCTATCAAATGGATGTTAAATGTGCTTTTCTGAATGGTGATCTCGAGGAAACCGTTTTTGTTGAACAACCACCTGGCTTTGAAAGTAAAACTCATCCGAATTATTGCTATGTGCTAGACAAAGCAGTCTATGGTTTAAAACAAGCTCCAAGAGCTTGGTATGAGACCTTGACTAAATTTTTAAAAGAATCAAACTTTAAACAGGGATCAGTGGACCCAACACTTTTTAGAAAGAAAGTTGGATCTCACTTGATGTTAGTCCAAATTTATGTGGATGACATAATATTTGGATCTACTGACCCCAATTTGTCAAAAGACTTTGAAAAACTGATGAAAAGCAAATTTCAAATGAGTATGATGGGAAAAATAAACTTCTTTCTTGGTTTACAAATCAAACAATCTAAGGAGGGGATATTCATCAATCAACAAAAGTATACGAAGAGTTTACTCGAACGCTTCGGAATGACTAACTGCTCCAAAGCAAAAGTTCCTTTGCCTGCAGGTACAAGGTTAAATCCATCATTGGACAAACCAAACACAGACATACAGCAATACCGAAGTATGATTGGATCATTGCTCTACCTTACAGCTAGTCGTCCTGACATCATGTTTGCAGTTTGCAATTGTGCAAGATATCAGGCTGACCCAAGGGAACCTCACTTGGCTGCTGTTAAGACAATATTCCGATATCTTCATGGAACTACTGCTTATGGTCTGTGGTATCCAGCAAACTCTGGTTTCTACATACAAGCATACTCTGACTCTGATCTTGGTGGATGCTCTATTGATCGCAAGAGCACTTCTGGGGGTTGTCAATTCTTAGATTGTTGGAAAATATTTTTGTATGTGACCATCACTGAAATAAGACGAACCGTTTTAAAATGATCTAACAAATATTATCAGTTATTTCAGGTTGAATCAATGCGTAATCAAACGACATACACAAAAACACGTGAATGACTAAAACGCATAGACGTAAATTCACAACTCGACGAGTCTCAAACCGAATGAAGATATTAATCTCAAGACTCAACACATGCACTCAAACCGCTTGCAAACCCGAACAAGAACAAATCCATGCAAGATACCCACGAATGTATATATATATATATATATATATATATATATATATATATATATATATATATATATATATATATATATATATATATATATATATATACATATATATATATATATATATATATATATATATATATATATATATATATATATATATATATATATAAGTGTATATTGTATATATATATATATATAAACATGGAATGTGCATGTATATGATGAAGAAAAGAAGTTGCATGTGATATAGAAAGCAAGAAAGAAGAAATGAAAAGAACTCAATCCAATAGCTAATGCATCGTGCATGTGGATGTATATATGAAAAGAAATAAACAAAGAAAAAGAACCCAACATCTTCATTGCTCCAACTATTACTCCACCAAGCTTATTACTTTCTCAATTAACAATCACAAGTTGGAAGATTATGTTTGATTCTTTCTTACATATATACGTTAGTTAGCATGTAAGTGAAACAGAGTTTTTTAAGTGCATGTGAGTGTTTTGTGTTTGTTTGTAATATCTCTCCATACACCAAGAACCACTTCAACCAAGAACAACTCTTGCAAACTTCAACCTTCAAGAACAACTAAAACAACCTCAAAATACTCTCCAAACATCCTCCAAACACCCTCCAAAAGCCATCCAAAAACCTCCTCCAAAAAACCATTTCAAATCACCTCAACAATCACCACCTTGCTGATTTTCGACATCAGTTTTTATCAGGTCAATAACGAATTTACTGGCCACAACTCAGAAGAGAGATTAAGAGAGAGTTTTTACTACAAATTCTTCAGGACCTTAACTACATCCAGGAATTTTCCTCGAATTTTTTGACGACCGGAAATACCAGAGAGACGCGAGAGAGAATCGGCTATCCATGCTGTTTTTTCTTGATCTTTGCATGCAAACTGCGTGAACACGACCCGTGTCGATCAAAGCATAACAAACACGAACCGTGCTCATAATCAAAACCCGGAATTCCTTCTAAGCCTCGAACACTTCCCGTGTTGAAACCAAGGAAAAGCTACAAGCCCCGTGCTCATTTTCGTTCCGAAAATACCCCTCTCAAAATACCAACTTACCCCGTGTTACTTACCCTTTCCTATACACAAACATATCTTTACCCAGAAATACCTTAAAACAATTACATACAAACTCGTGTAATTTGTAATACTATATAAACAACTGTGTGACAAAACTTTGAATAAATATTTTGTTACATAATCAAGTACCGGATCGAATATTGAACAAATAGAGACACAGTCTTTTAGGATCCCGTCCAACCCCAAACCTGTTAGTCATTTATTTGACTAGCAACTTGATAAAGCAGTCGTTCCACAGTCCCGTTCTAACTTCACCTACTAACTTACTATATACGTATTTATATATTTTATTACTGCTTTCAGTCATTTATCGCTTTCTCGTACTTATTTATTTATAGCTTTCTCGTATTTATTTATTTATAGCTTTCTCGTATTTATTTCATTTATAGCTTTCAGTCATTTATAGCTTTCCAGTATTTATTTATTTCCGCACTTATTATTTATTCCGCATCTAACCTTATTAAATATATCTATCTATCACCCAGTAATTGGTAACCGAGCCTTTTATTCGTGGTAATCAGATTGTTATATTTCTAACAATTGGTATCAGAGCTCGTGTGATTTAGTCTGAAATTTTTTTCGAAAACTTTTGTGTAGCGTTTTTATAAACCACCAATAAGTTTTCTTTAAAAATTTCATCTTAATATCACTTGTTCAAAAAAAAAATTTAAAAATTTCTCGTGTGATTTATTTTGAAAATTTTTGTCGAAAACTTTTGTGTAGCGTTTTTATAAACCACCAATAAGTTTTCTTTAAAAATTTCATTTTAACATCACATCTTCGTTAAAAAAAAAAGGGAAAAATTTTAAAAATAAAATAAAATAAATCAAAAAAAATGTCTTCCGTAAACTACTCAAACATAAATTATGTATCTATTGCTAACAGTATAGGTTCAGGTACTCGAGCACCCATTCTTATTCCTGAAGAATATAACTCATGGGTAGGTCGTATGAATCTTCATCTTAACTCTATAAGTGAAGATGTGTGGAAATGTGTAGACGGATCTCTACCAGAAAACATGACCTCTCTTACGAGTAACTTAGATATACTGAATGAAAGGAAGAAACTTGAACTTCAAGCCAAAAAGGAACTTGTGTTTGGAATACCCCACAGTATTCTAAGCCAAATGAATGATATAATCCTTTTAACTGCAAACCAAATTTGGCAAACTTTGAAAAATCATTTTGAAGGAAATGAGAGAATCATTGGAAACAAGAAAACATCTGTTTTAAACGAATTTGACAACTTCAAAATGTTTTCACATGAGACCATCCATGATGCTCATGACAGGTTCAATCTCATTACCATCAAAATGAATAATTTGGGCATCAAAAAGTCACAGCATGAGATAAACCTCAAGTTTTTAAACAACCTTTTTGAAAGCTGGAAAATGGTCAAACTAATCATTCAGGGAAATCCAGCAATTCATACTGAATCTTTGTACAATCTGTACGGAGAATTACAATCGTATGAATCCTCGATTGACCCACCAACGTCTACTTCTTTTGGAGGACCACTTGCTCTTTTGTCAACATCTTCTCAAAACCAAACACATTTTCTTGATCAAAGTCAAATTGATTTAAATCAAATCTCTCATCAAAATCAAAACCAAGCCTTTTTGAGTAATTCTTGTGACTTGTCTGATCCAAATAATGAAGCTGATTACCAACAATTGTGTGAATTGGTAGCAAACACTAATCTCGAAAGATTTTTGCCACATCATGGTCAATCAAATTTTAGACCAAATTTTCAAAACGGATCATCTTTTCGACAAAACAATTCAAGGTTTCAATCTAGACCTTCTTTTGGACAAAATTCTCAAAGACCTTCCTTCCAAAACAACTCAAACCAAGGTTCTCAAAACCAGGGATTTCAAAACAATCTAAATTCAGGTCATAATAATAATCCAAACAACAACTTTCAGAATCAAAACAGAGGTTTTCAAAATCAAGGTTACAATAACCAAAACAACAATTTTCAAAATAACCAAAATTCTGGATTCAAACAAAACCATTCTCAAACTTCCCAACAAACCCAAACTCATGCACCCGAAAGACTTCCCATAAAGAGTCAAAAGGATGACAGTGATGAAGAAGTGATCATCTGTCATAACTGCAAAGGAACGAATCACTATGCTAGAGATTGCCGAGCCAAAAACAAAACCAAGGTCAAAGACTCAGCTTACTATGCTTAAAAAGCCGAAGAGCTGAAGAAACAAGAAAAGAAAGCAAAGCAAAAAGCTTTGATGGCAATCCACGAACCAAGCGTGGAACACTGGCCAACTTCTGATGATGAAGCAGATACTGAACCAGCTCAATCAAACTTCTGCTTCATGGCTGATAATGAACCAACCACAAGAGTTCCATATGTCATCGATCAGGTATGGTCTATGATTTCAGAACTCGGTCTTTCAAAAACACCATTTAAGTCCCACATGACTAAGATTGAGAACAGTCTAAAAGCTGATCTCAGACTGTATCATGACACAATAGTCAAATCTGACATCTACAAATCTGAATTACAAACCTTGCAACTCAGATTTGGAGAATCAACAAGGACTAGAGACAAACTTGAAAGAGACATTGAACGAAAATCAGAAGAAAATAATCACGTCTTAGAACAATTAAATGAAGCTCTAAAACAAAAAAAGGACTTAGAAATAAAAAATCAATCTGTTATTTCATCTAAAATAAAAGATACCTTAGAAACAGATGTCCTTCAGTTAAAACAAAAAATTCAAGATTTAACTGACAAAAATACTAGTTTGATTCTAAAACTAGATGATTTTTCAAAACAAATCAAACTTCTTGAATCTGAGAATCAAAGATTTCAAGGAAAACTAGATTCTATCAATCTTGCTAGAAAATTGAGTGATGATATTTTCACTAAAGCAAACAACTTAGGAACTGGCAAAATTGATACGAATTATAAACCAGGAATTGGAAGAGAATCCTTTGAAAATGAAAAGACTAAAAAGAAAAATGGGACAATTTGTGAAAACTCTAAATCGCCTCTACCAGATCTTTTCATATCTGCCAATGAGGACGATTCAGATGATGAAACAGTTATCAACTGCAGCCCAGATGATACTTTTTTCAACAAGTCATTCAAAAGAGTTGTAAAATCTGAATAAGACTCTGTTAGTTCAGTAACTCATCAGTTGAGATCTACTAAACTAACAAGGAATGATGGCACAATCAAACTTGAAAATTTCTTAAATGGAGAAAATTATGTTCATCAGAATGGTAGTACTTCTGCTCCAACTATCTTTCCCTCTTTAAACTCAACCTTTATTGGAAAGAACAGTATGGGAAAAAAGTATTCAAAGAAACAGCAGACAAATAAACAACCAATTCAAGTTGTCTTTAAACCAAAAGAACAAAGCAAGCCCAAAGTTTTCAAAGAAACCCAAGAGAAACCTTTGAAACCAGTCTCTGTGCCACAAAAACAAACCTTTAATCTAAAACAAAAACCTTTTCAAAAACCGATTCAAAGTCGCTTTCAAGAGATAAACTTCAATATCTCAAGGAACTTTCAGAAACCATCATTTAACCAAATTCCATTCCATCATCATAATATTTTTCAAAACCATCCAAATCCCAGATACAAAGAAAGGTTATCTAACAGATCTTCACATATAGGATACCTTTCATAAAATCAGAAATCATTTCAAATTACAGATTTTCAAAAATAAATCTTACTTTGGGAAAATCTGATAAGTCAACTTAAACCTCAACCATTCCGTCCAAACAACAAATACCACAATGATTCCAAATTATCGAAAACCATTAACAAATCAGGACCCACCATGGCTTGGGTACCTAAACTTTCTGTCTAATTGCAGGCACTTTATGCTGGAGAGCCCAAGGATGGCACATGGTATATCGATAGTGGCTGCTCCAAGCATATGACAGGAAACCAGAGCTTTCTACGAGACTTCAAACCCACAGAATCCAAACAAGATGTTACTTTTGGAAATAACATGACTGCAAGAATAAAAGGTTATGGAAACATAACAAATAGTCACTTCACCATCAAGAAAGTAGCCTATGTTGACGGCCTGAAACACAACCTGATCAGCGTATCACAACTTTGTGACAACAATCATGAAGTTCTTTTCACCAAACAACGAAGCATAATCATGGATGCCAAGACCAAAGCCATTCTAGTCAATTCTGATCATCTAGGCAACATGTATCCACTAGATATGGACCTTATCTATGGAAAACCAGACATCTGTCTCTTATCCAAAGCTTCAGCTGATATTAGTTGGTTGTGGCATCGTCGTCTTTCCCATCTCAATTTCGGCTACATCAACAAGTTGATTGCAAATGATCTTGTTCGAGGACTGCCACTTCTGAAACTTGATAATGAAACTCTTTGTGCAGCTTGTGAAGGAGGAAAACTGTCCAAATCCTCTCATAAAAGCATTCCTGAATCTAGTGTATCTGAACCACTAGAATTACTGCACATTGATCTTTGCGGCCCTGCAAAAACCCAAAGCATAAAAGGGAAGAAATACATCCTTGTTATTATTGATGGATATTCACGCTTTATTTGGGTTTTCTTTTTAAGGCTAAAGTCAGAAGCACCTCAAGAAATGATCAACTTCATCAAACAGATTAAATTAAAGCTCAAACGACCTGTTCGTAGAATCAGAAGTGATAATGGATCTGAGTTTAAAAACATAACTCTAGATTCGTTTCTCAGAAACAAGGGAATTGAACACGACCTGTCAGCTCCATATACTCCACAACAGAACGGAGTTGTTGAAAGAAGGAACAGAACTCTGTGTGAAGCTGCAAGATCAATGCTTATCTTTGCTGATCTACCACAATACTTCTGGGCAGAAGCAATAGCCACAGCTTGCTACACTCAAAATCGTTCTTTAATCCATAAACACCTTCATAAAACACCATATGAAGTCATTAACAACCGAAAACCAAACATCAAATTCTTTCATATTTTTGGTTGTCGATGCTTCATAAAGAATAACAAAGATCACCTTTCAAAATTTGAATCAAGATCGGACGAAGGAATTTTCCTTGGTTACTCTTTTACATCAGCTGCTTATCGAGTACTGAACAAACGTACTAGAGTAATTGAAGAAAGTACCGATGTTCATTTCGATGAATTTTCTGTCAGGAAATTGGATCGTGAACATTTTGGTTCTAAAATGATTGATAATAATTTTCAAAATCCAATTCAACAAATGCCTTCTACGGACATAGAAATCGATCTTGATTTACTTTTTGAACAACCCAAAACCGCTTATAATTCTGAGTTTCTAACATGTTCTACTATTCCTATAGGTAACTCCGATGCACAAACTTCACAATCAAACCAAGAAAATGCAGATCAAGTTGAGGGGGAACTACCAACACTAAATTCCTCTTTAAATCCACCTGTCCAAAAAGATCCCAGTGCATCATCTATGGGGGAACTTTCATTACCCCATTCTCACCCTATAATCCAAAAAGACATATCTGACAATACCCAAAATCTATTCCCAACATAATCACCTGACCAAGAAGAACAATGGGACATAGAAACACCAATCGAAATAGCTGAAAAAACTCGCCTAATCAAATGGACCAGGAATCATCCTACAGAACAAATCATAGTAGATCCCAATTCTGGTATTCAAACAAGAGCCTCTACCTCAAATGAATGTTTATACGGAGCATTCTTATCCATGACTGAACCCAAAACCATCCATTCGGCTCTCAAAGATCCAGACTGGGTCAAAGCCATGCAAGAAGAACTAGCTGAATTTGAAAGAAACCAAGTATGGGATCTTGTTCCTACTCCTCCCGATGTTACTGTAGTAGGTTCAAGATGGGTTTTCAGAAACAAAACTGATGATCAAGGAATAGTTTGTCGAAACAAAGCAAGACTTGTCGTCAAGGGCTATTCACAACAAGAAGGAATCGACTACGATGAAACTTGTGCTCCAGTTGCAAGACTCGAAGCCATTCGTATCTTTCTAGCATATGCAGCACACAAGAACTTCAAAGTATTCCAAATGGATGTAAAATGTGCATTTTTACATGGAGAGATTGATCGCGATGTGTATATTCAACAACCTCCAGGTTTTGAAGATCCACAGTTCCCAAATCACAGTTTTAAGTTACAAAAAGCAGTTTATGGCTTAAAACAAGCACCTCGAGCCTGGTATTCAACTTTGTCAACATTTCTAAAAGAATCAGGATTCAAAAGAGATTCAATTGATCAAACTCTCTTTCGTAAAATCTTTAATAAACATCTGTTAATCGTTCAAATATATGTCGATGACATTATTTTCGGTTCTACTGATGAATCTTTGAGTATCAAGTTTGCAGATTTAATGAAGAGCAAATTTGAGATGAGCATGATAGGAGAAATGACTACTTTTCTTGGACTTCAAGTCAAACAATCATCAGATGGAATTTTCATCAATCAAGAAAATTATGTCAAAAATCTTCTAACTCGTTTTTCTCTTGACAAATCCAATACAGCAAAAACCCCAATGGCCTTTGGTTACAAATTAGATGCAGACTTAGATGGAAAGCCTGTTGATCAAAAGAAATATCGAGGAATGATAGGATCACTCCTATACCTCATAGCCAGCAGACCCGACATCATGTTTTCTACATGTGTTTATGCCAGATACCAAGCCAATCCTATGGAATCTCATGTTGTAGCTGTAAAAAGAATTTTCAAATATCTTAAAGGAACTCCATCTCTTGGCCTTTGGTATCCAGCTAACTCTGATTTTCAGCTTAATGCCTTCACCGACTCTGACTATGGAGGATGCAGACTAGACAGGAAAAGTACATCTGGTTCTTGCCAATTTCTAGGAGGCAGACTGGTAAGTTGGACTTCAAAGAAACAATCATGCGTGTCCACTTCAACCGCAGAAGCTGAATATGTAGCCGCCGCAAGCTGTTGTTCACAAGTCATATGGATGCAAACTCAATTATGTGACTATGGCTACAAAGTCTCACAAATTCCCATATTTTGTGACTCAACCAGCGCTATTGCCATTTCTCACAATCCCGTTCACCATTCCATGACAAAGCACATCGACATTCGATATCATTTCATCAAAGACAACATTCAAAAGGGTCATATCGAATTGCATTTCATCAACACCGAATATCAAATTGCCGATACAATCAAAAGGGACGATACAATCATTAAATCGACCTATTAAGATCACTTGTCGTCTTTATAAATTCTATAAAATCTTAAGGAATATTATGAAAATGCATATACAAAAACCTTTTGATAATCGAACTCGAGACTTTGATTCAGAAACAAATATTCTTGACAAATATTTTTCAAAACATAAGTAAAATCTAGTCACACTTTTTCAAAACAAGTGATATGGTTTTATAAATGTCTTATCCAAATTTTCAAGAATTTTCAATCTAACCTTTTTATTTCAGTAATGATCACATAGGGGGAAATTGTTGGAAAATATTTTTGTATGTGACCATCACTGAAATAAGACGAACCTTTTTTAAAATTATCTAACAAATATTATCAGTTATTTCAGGTTGAATCAATGCGTAATCAAACGGCATACACAAAAACACGCGAATGACTAAAACGCATAGACGTAAATTCACAACTTGACGAGTCTCAAACCGAATGAAGATATTAATCTCAAGACTCAAGACATGCACTCAAACCGCTTGCAAACCCGAACAAGAACAAATCCATGCAAGATACACACGAATGTATATATATATATATATATATATATATATATATATATATATATATATATATATATATATAAGTGTATATTGTGTATATATATATATAAACATGGAATGTGCATGTATATGATGAAGAAAAAAAGTTGCATGTGATATAGAAAGCAAGAAAGAAGAAATGAAAAGAACTGAATCCACTAGCTAATGCATCGTGCATGTGGATGTATATATGAAAAGAAATAAACAAAGAAAAAGAACCCAACATCTTCATTGCTCCAACTATTACTCCACCAAGCTTATTACTTTCTCAATTAACAATCACAAGTTGGAAGATTATGTTTGATTCTTTCTTACATATATACGTTAGTTAGCATGTAAGTGAAACAGAGTTTTTTAAGTGCATGTGAGTGTTTTGTGTTGTTTGTAATATCTCTCCATACACCAAGAACCACTTCAACCAAGAACAACTCTTGCAAACTTCAACCTTCAAGAACAACTAAAACAACCTCAAAATACTCTCCAAACATCCTCCAAACACCCTCCAAAAACCATCCAAAAACCTCCTCCAAAAAACCATTTCAAATCACCTCAACAATCACCACCTTGCTGATTTTCGACATCAGTTTTTATCAGGTCAAAAACGAATTTACTGGCCACAACTCAGAAGAGAGATTGAGAGAGATTTTTTACTACACATTCTTCAAGACCTTACCTACATCCAAGAATGTTCCTCGAATTTTTTGACCACCGGAAACACCAAAGAGACGCGAGAGAGAATCGGCTATCCATACTATTTTTTCTTGATCTTTGCATGCAAACTGCGTGAACATGACCCGTGTCGATCAAAGCATAACAAACACGAACCGTGCTCATAATCAAAACCCGGAATTCCTTCTAAACCTCGAACACTTCCTGTGTTGAAACCAAGCAAAAGCTACAAGCCCCGTGCTCATTTTCGTTCCGAAAATACCCCTCTCAAAATACCAACTTACCCCGTGTTACTTACCCTTTCCTATACAAAAACATATCTTTACCCAGAAATACCTTAAAACAATTACATACAAACCTGTGTAATTTGTAATACTATATAAACAACTGTGTGACAAAACTTTGAATAAATATTTTGTTACATAATCAAGTACCGGATCGAATATTGAACAAATAGAGACACAGTCTTTTAGGATCCCGTCCAACCCCAAACCTGTTAGTCATTTATTTGACTAACAACTTGACAAAGCAGTCGTTCCACAGTCCCGTTCTAACTTCACCTACTAACTTACTATATACGTATTTATATATTTTATTACTGCTTTCAGTCATTTATCGCTTTCTCGTACTTATTTATTTATAGCTTTCTCGTATTTATTTATTTATAGCTTTCTCGTATTTATTTCATTTATAGCTTTCAGTCATTTATAGCTTTCCAGTATTTATTTATTTCCGCACTTATTATTTATTCCGCATCTAACCTTATTAAATATATCTATCTATCACCCAGTAATTGGTAACCGAGCCTTTTATTCGTGGTAATCAGATTGTTATATTTCTAATATAGATGGAAAACTTATCAGCTGGCAATCCAAGAAACAAATTTGTGTCTCTATCTCCACCGCAGAGGCTGAATATGTAGCAGCTGCAGCGTGCACTTCGCAGATCATTTAGATTCAAAGTCAATTGAAAGACTATGCCATTAATATGAGAAAAATTCCTTTGTTCTGTGACTCTCAAAGTGCAATTCGTATATGCCACAATCCAGTTCAACATTCCAAGACGAAGCATATAGCTATTCGCTACCACTTCATCAAAAGTCATGTTGAGGAGGGGAATATTGAGGTGCACTTTGTTCATACTACACAACAATTGGCAAATATCTTCACAAAGGCTCTAAATGAAGAAGCATTCACAAGAATCGTTCGTGGACTTGGAATGATAGATGGATCAACTCTTCAATAAATTCCATATTTGCTCACTCTTACTCTATTCTGAAAATTTGAAAATAATAAACTCCGCAGACCCCCGAAGTCAATTTTGACTTCGGAGCTCATCGGAGAAAAATTAGCAGAAATTCCGCAGACCCCCGAAGTCAATTTTGGCTTCGGAGCTCATCGGAGAACCTGCTACTTTGAAAATTTACAAAAATTAATAAACTCCGCAGACCCCCGAAGTCAATTTTGGCTTCGGTGCTCATCGGAGAACTTGCTAATTTGAAAATTTACAAAAATTAATAAACTCCGCAGACCCCCGAAGTCAATTTTGGCTTCGGAGCTCATCGGAGAACTTGCAAAAACTTTTGTTGCTTCACAGCAGTATTCCGAAGTAAAATATCACTTCGGAAGTCTGCGAAACAAACTTTTCTTCACAATAAAATCTCAAAATTTGAAAATCACTTAATGTGACATCCCGGAAATTTATACCTAGAACTATAAACAGTTAATTCACCGCAAACCTCTTTATAACCAAACCTTTTGAGCTTCAATGCATACTTTGGAAAATATAGTGTCATTACGATTAAAATAAGATACGAGATAAAATCTTACTTCCTATAATGGAATATCTCAAGCACAAACTGAAACCCTAGTTAATACGTCTGAAAAACTGAAAATAAGTATTAACCATTTGTGAAACAAAACAAGCAATCTAACCTCAGAGTACATGTTTCCCTGATTCCGGAAATATAAATAACATTCAAAACGGAGCTCATATGCAAAAGTTACGACTGTTATAAGAAAACAAGCCAAAACAAACCAGTGTAACACTGATTTTATTTAACTACATAAATCGTTTCGATCCGTTGAGGCACTTGCGCACCTCATATGGAAATTCCAAGAACATTATTGGACTCAGACTATGGTCTATTATTGGATTCCATACTCGAAATATTTTTAGCAAAAATATTTATAAAAGTCAAACGCTGGATGCTACGGATAATCGAACGCACATATTTAAACACGTTTTCCCAGTGTTCTACAACTCGAAAAATAAATCCGTTTGGGTTTCTGAAACCGGTGCACTCGGCTCGACAATTCTCCGGTCTCGAAAAAATGATTAGACATCGGGATCTTGCGCACGAATTATGTCATCCACGACAACACCTTCACCAACCCCAACTACTCCATGAGACTATAAATAAGAGGCTTTGCATCTCATTTTTCTTCACCAATTCACCAAAGCTTCTAGCTTTTTCTTTCTTTCTCCAATTGCTCTCCTTTTGGCCAAGAACACCACCACCATTGGCCATCACTCCACTACCGTCGCACCATCACTTCACCGCACAAAACCTTGTTGTTTTGTGGTGTTATTTCGCAGTGCTTCTCAAACACGATCGTTCTTATATCTAAACTGAATTCACGCTTCAAATGTGAGTGTTACGGCCCCTTTGTCTATGTTTTTATATATTATGTGGGTGTGACAGAATGGTATCAGAGCTAAATTGGCTATAGAGAACTCGTATCCTCGAAAGAGGAATACAACTATAGCAACAGGCTTCTAATAAAAGTATTATTATTAATTACACTACTTCTCGACTACTTACGGGTGAGGTGTCTAGTTTGAACTATCGCTTGGGTTTTGGATTCAGAACAGCTTTAATGCCAAAATGATCCTGCCTACCGGTACTTCTCATCTGGCCGATCCTTATTTGATAGTCTTGAGGTACAAAACAAAAACTAATAATACTGCAAACCCCACCAACAATATATATAGGAGTTACATATATACTCTGACCCGCGATGAGAACACTATATACAACTATAAATACAATGAGACTAAAACTCTCTAAAACATTTCGTACAAAGTATACTTTTAACATAAAATGATATTTTTATAAAGTAGAAGTACATACATAGTAGAACAGTGTCATAATCAGAACAATACAAAAGTAATAAGATGAGTTGAACACTACGAGTAGGCCTAGGTAATTATGTAATCATACCTAGGATAGATAGAGCCTGATCAACTATATTGGTCCAATGTGTGACTAACATGTACTTAGGAATAATCGTAGTGAACAAGTCTAAAAAAAAAAACTTACTAAGAATCATATACAAAGAAACTCTAAAATAGAATATGAAGCTAAAATACTATAGGAATATTTTATAATACTATAGAACCATACATTTAGACACTTTATCTGCCCCTATCCTTGCACAGTCAACCTGATATTTTGATAATACCTGACCAATAACTATTATCGAAAACCTACCATCATTTCTACCAACAGTTCCATTAAACTAATATTGGTAGAAATTCAATCTGAAAGCCGAAGGCAGGCTATGTCACCTGCCAAGTCTTCTGGGTTCTCTTCATTTATGGTCTTGAGAAAATCATGGTTAAAACCACTTATAGCAGAAACAGAAGGCAGAGATTGCTGCTATGTATGGGTCCCTGATGAAGCTTCTTCTCTCTTCTGAACCTTTCTTTTCTTGTAAACAGCCTTAAAGGCAGCTTGCCTCAATCTCTTTGTGGTAACAGTTATCTTCGAACTGGAACCCTCGACTATTGCTCTTTTCTTGTTCTCTAGACCAAGTATTACGTCTACTCTACTAGGATTATTATCCGATTCCTGTTGCATAAATACTTTTAGTCATTACAATCTCATGGTATTAAAATTGTGGAGAAAGAAATACAATTCTTAACCTGAGTATGGTTAATAAGAGTTTGTAGACTCTTAATCTGTCGTCGAGGCCAACTTTTGATGCCTAACTTCCTACAGCGTTGATTCAACTGTGTTGATCCAACGTTGAGTTCCCTTGCAGCTTCCAAAATGGGCTTATCAAAATGCATGGATATTGTTTCCTTACTCAACGCATGTCCAGAACCCCTTTTTCTACGAATTTCAAAGGTTCTTGGAATCGAGGTTGAAACGTTTTCATTTTGGATCAATTGTGTATGATCCTGATCACTAACACTTTCATTGTTACCTATTATGGGTAATAGTTCTTGATTTCCAAAATCAACCATAAACCCAGAATTCCCATTCTTGAAACTTTCTAAGTTACTTTGGATCAATTGAAAATGATCCTGATATTGAAAACCACCCACGGACTCAGGATTCTCTGAAGCGAGCTCGATAGTGTCATCATGGATCGGCTGTATTTGATCCTGATTTTGAATGTCAGTTTGAAACCCCTGATTTGTTAGACCTACTCCACTATGCAGTATGGGCACGTTCATGCTTAGATTATCATTAGTAAGGTCATCTACAAATGGATCTGTGTATAACGTATGTTAGATAATTAAGAAAAATAAACATAAAGCTCAACAAAATGACTTAACCTGGAAGTATATATTGAGATTGCCCAACAGCGATGTCTTGATTTAAAGGCAGTGGATCTTCAGGGAGAATACCCATCAGAGGAAAAACTTCAGGATCATCTTGAAGTTGATCCAGCTGTAATATATCTGGAAAATCTATACCTCACATAGTTTAAAATAAAATCAAAACGCTAGAGAAATGAATAAGAAATAAAAGGAGTTAAGGATATTATAATTACCAGACTCCAATAGAGGTATCTGATTAAACGATAGGGAGGTACCCTCTTCCCTTAGGAAATTCCGCTCAGCGTCTGACAAGTTTTCCATATGAGATCTGTTTTCCATGCCTCGATTAGAAATCTGAAATAATAAGAATAAACTAGTAGTAGGAAAGAATGAGACTAAAAAGATCTTAGATACAAATGATGATACATACCCGTTTATATAGCATCTTACAGCAGGAACTGAAAGGACAACTCATGTTCTTAATACCGAAATTCAAAATATCTACAGTAGATGCAATCTTTTCACCACCCTAAGTGATATCTTTTCCAAATTGGCGGCTTGACTCCGATGAGGACGGGATAACGAAAAGACATTTTTTTAAATATATATATATATATATATATATATATATATATATATATATATATATATATATATATATATATATATATATATATATATATATATATATATATATATATATATATATATATATATATATATATATCTTCTGATAACGGAAATAGTTCAAAGAATAGTTAATTCAATTATATAGTAATCTAATCATAAATAATGAATTTGAACCTACTCATCTAACATATGTAGAGCTCGTGGTTCACGTGTATCTTACGTACTTCCTTCCATCCTACGAGTATCAACTGTAAAATGAAATCACATATCATATCTTAAACATCCTCAGGCATTTCCAGAATACTTAACTCAAATGATTAAGAAATAAATAGCTAATACAAATCACAATTAGTGAATATCATATGCTATCAAACTGAAACCCCCAATTTCACAGTTTTACCAAATCAACCGTTAAAACATCACAATATTCGCAATGAGGACTCAATACAATATATATTAGCAATCCACTAACAATACATGAGATGAATCGAAGCATACTTTCAGATTTGGACATCTAGAGTTTGAAACCCTAAAACTCAAAATAACTAACCTTGTGAATTAAGAACTAGAGAACGCATTTCTAGTGTTAAATCCAACCTCCACAAACTTTTACTACACAAAATCCTTGATCAAAATGACCAAATTTCGCACCTTTTGCTATGAAAATAACCTAGGAGGATTTTGGTTCGTAAATGGGGTAAATAAGGAAAGCTGTCCAAATAACCCCACTGAAGCAGGTTAGCGACACTAACCTTTAAAGTTAGCATCGTTAACTTTTAAAAATCCGACCCGTGCTCTGAAACCCGACCCGTGTAAGTCTACTTGATGCTACTGGATGCTATAGTAACTAGAACACGACCCGTGTGACTTCTACATGATCGAGCAGAAGTGTTATGTTGCGAAATAATTTCGGGACGAAATTCCTTTAACGGGGAGGTAATATGACATCCCAGAAATTTATACCTAGAACTATAAACAGTTAATTCACCGCAAACCTCTTTATAACCAAACCTTTTGAGCTTCAATGCATACTTTGGAAAATATAGTGTCATTACGATTAAAATAAGATACGAGATAAAATCTTACTTCCTGTAATGGAATATCTCAAGCACAAACTGAAACCCTAGTTAATACGTCTGAAAAACTGAAAATAAGTATTAACCATTTGTGAAACAAAACAAGCAATATAACCTCAGAGTACATGTTTCCCTGATTCTGGAAATATAAATAACATTCAAAACGGAGCTCATATGCAAAAGTTACGACTGTTATAAGAAAACAAGCCAAAACAAACCAGTGTAACACTGATTTTATTTAACTACATAAATCGTTTCGATCCGTTGAGGCACTTGCGCACCTCATATGGAAATTCCGAGAACATTATTGGACTCAGAGTATGGTCTATTATTGGATTCCATACTCGAAATATTTTTAGCAAAAATATTTATAAAAGTCAAACGCTGGATGCTACGGATAATCGAACGCACATATTTAAACACGTTTTCCCAGTGTTCTACAACTCGAAAAATAAATCCGTTTGGGTTTCTGAAACCGGTGCACTCGGCTCGACAATTCTCCGGTCTCGAAAAAATGATTAGACATCGGGATCTTGCGCACGAATTATGTCATCCACGACAACACCTTCACCAACCCCAACTACTCCATGAGACTATAAATAAGAGGCTTTGCATCTCATTTTTCTTCACCAATTCACCAAAGCTTCTAGCTTTTTCTTTCTTTCTCCAATTGCTCTCCTTTTGGCCAAGAACACCACCACCATTGGCCATCGCTCCACTACCGTCGCACCATCACTTCGCCGCACAAAACCTTGTTGTTTTGTGGTGTTATTTCGCAGTGCTTCTCAAACACGATCGTTCTTATATCTAAACTGAATTCACGCTTCAAATGTGAGTGTTACGGCCCCTTTGTCTATGTTTTTTATATATTATGGGGGAGAATACATGTGCAATATAAACATTTACCATTTTCATATCAAGTTTTATAAATGTTATTATAGCTTTATAAAATGTTTTCAACAAGCGAGTATTGTACACTATTACGTATATACTTATCAACATACTCGGCTTTTATAACAAAAACCATTTTGGGATGAGACTTGTCTATCCTACATTTATCAATGGCTTAGATAGTGAGACACTATTCATAACTAAGTAGAAATACCTAGACCCCACACTACTATAACCGTTAATCAAGCAGAGCAAGATACATATGTATAGATCTATACGGGTTGACACCCCCACCTATGGTTGTTAGCTACAACTTCGACTTGCAAATCGATGTAGGTGATATTTATTTAATTCATTACTACAACGTCCATGAAGCGTTGTAGGGGGTACATTTCAGTCGAATAGCTCGGTTATAGGACTCAACTATAAGCATTGATGGTTTTCTCATAAACGTACATATCATTTATAAGTATGGTATTACTTATGGTTTTCAAAAACTCTATACAATTCATTTATAAGTATGGTATTACTTACGATTTTCAGCAACTCTTTACAAACTCATTTACAAGTATGATTATACTTACAAAAGGAATACTTTTAGTTATTTTAAAAGTATCAGTGCTGTGTTCAGCATAAAACCTGTAACTCTCACCAACCTTGTGTTGACCCTCAAAACTACATGTATTCTCAGGAAATCAATGAGACTTTCAAAAGATGGAAATCTTCACGGATTTCAGGCAACCTAGTTTTGTTATATCTGTTAAAGCATTTAATGTACTCTACTATTATTATTTGTAAGAACCATGTATTCAAACTTCAAGATGAAATACAACTATCCTTTGGTTTATTGTTGTACTTGTACTGTATATTCAATTGCCTGTGATCCAAGAACTTAGTCACACAGCCCGACATGTTCCGCCGCCTCGGTCGGGGGTGTGACACTTAAACATTGGTTGACTCTATGTTTAAATTGTTGTTTAAGTCAAAGGAAATTCAAAAACAAGAAAATTCATTCCAAACGAAAAGAAAATTCTGATGCATAATGACAAAGTCTAACTTTTCTCTCATGAATTAACCAAGTAAAGGACAAAACTTTGATTTTAGATTCTGAAAACCATACCTTATTGCACTAAAATGTATTTGGGAATCGACTTGAAACATTGGTAAGAAAATAGACTTCGAAGTGAGGTCAAGGCTATTTTACAATTTGAAGCCTTGTTTGATTCCAATAACCTTAACATAATGTCTATTTCTAACCACCCTTCGAAACTTGACTCGCTTCAACCTCAAACCAATCTTGTAGCCTCAAAACTACACAGAATAATTCAAGTGCTCCGAAGTTTTCCTCAAAAATAGAACCAACATTGTTTGATAAGTAAATTTACATCTCTTTTCATTAAATGGTACAAAATTGAACTATATGAAGATTTTCACTCATAAGGATTGTTTAATACAAAAACAAAAAGCACCAAAGAAAGAAACCAAATGGTGATGTTCTATATCTTCAGATAAGGAAATTCATAATAGAAAACAAAAGCAAAAATCAAAATAGAAAACAAGAAAGAAAAATAGAAAACAATTGTCAAAAGAAACAAAGACAAACAAAAAACAAAAGATAACCAAGGGAATGCAAAAGAAAAATCAGCATTCAAAGGCTTATTCTTCTGCTTTAAATAACGGTACAAGGAGCTCCTATTACATAGTCGAGTACCTTGTAGAAGAATATGAACATTTCAAGTAGTCTTTCTTAAATGATAAAGTAGGAGTGGTGTACGAAGCTCAAAGGCTTGTCATCAGAGCTTAGTATCCAAACACTTCAACTGATGAAAGGGAATAAATTTTTCAAATGAATCTTCAAAACAGTTCAATCTAACTTTCAGAAACACTTCTGATGCTCAATTCATGAATGAAAACTTCTTTAAATTTCAAATGCAAAGGATGTTATCTTTATTATATTTGAAAATTTTGAAGCACATAAGCATAACTCAAAACATATTTCCTAATGTGAAATCAAGTTAGTAATGGGGTGATTAGACTTATACATTCACGACTGATATTGAATCAAACAAACTTCAATATGAAAAGTGGACTTCCAACATGATTCGAATGATTTTGAACATTAACTCGTTAAATCATCTTTTCATAATATTCATGGAAGTTAACGTTAAACGACATGTTGCATCAGTCAAAAGTAAAATCAAAAACTCATAGAAAAACAAAGAGAAAAACATATAGACTTCGGTACATTGATGAACACTTTTCAATCACATGTCAATCACCGAAGTGAAAGAACACTCTTCGGAGTTAAACATAACTTTATGCTCCGAAGCGTATTATCAACAGTCATAATTTTTCATAACTGCGAAGTCAATTAAATGTTCAAATGATTTCCACATTTATGATAAATCACAGAGACAAACATTCCTTGAATTATAACCGTTTGCTTACAGCTGTCAATGAGAATTAAATGGAAAACATTAACCATAATGACTTCTCAAAAGGTAACAGTTCAAATTTTGAATCATTGCAACTGACAGCCGTATATTTCTCCTTTTTGTAGAGATAGTGGGACGAGCAGGTGCTGAGGTGTCTACTTTCTACCGGACCATCTCAATCGTGCATTAAATGGCCTAGGGACCACGAATTCTATATAAACTTCTCACCTCTTCCATTGCACTCTTTACGCGAACACAACTCTCATTTCTCTCTGCAAACTTACTCTTAAAGAAATCCACAAACTCTTCGTCTTCTTCATCTTCCTCATCTAACCATCAATGTCGGCTGAAGCATCATCCCAAACCGCTGAAGCCATGTCTGTTCCAAATCTCAAGAGTCAATCATCAAACCTGGTGCTACGAAACGATCTATCTCTTTACCCTAAACCAATCGATGCATTGGTGGAATGCATGAAAAGGTCTGTACTAGGTTACGCCTTAACCTGTACTCCTTCAGTCCCTGCAACTCTGGTTCACAGGGCTCACTACACATCCAATGCCCTGTTTGACTCCAACAACCAGGTCAAATCTATGTTCTATGAGGCTGTTGATGCCAAGGGCAAAACAAAGAAAGTACAATTAACCAAGGAAAAGTTTGCAGAAGCTCTTCGACTTCCAATCTATAACTCAAAGGAAATGGTGGTCCCATATGCTGACCAACTGGTTAGTATGTTCAACGAAATGGGGTATGAACCCCCGCTTGAAAGAATTAGCACCTTCAAGAAAAACCAACTCCCTGACCTCTGGAGATACTTCTTCAGTATCTTCCTGAGATGTCTTTCTGGAAGAACCTCAGGCCTTGATTCTGCGAGTGTTACATTCCAAGGTCTCCTCTACGGAATTTACAACGATGTCAAGGTGGACTTCGCAACAATTATGTGGACCGATTTCTGCTCCCACATCAATCACAGTATGAAGGGGACAGAAATTGCAAATGCAAGATTCTAGGCAATCGTCGTTCATGCTCACTACCAGCAGATAGGGTATGTTCATGATCCCTCTCTTGGAGAGATGAAGTTCACTCCCATTGCGATTCCTATTCTAGACGACAAACCCGCTGACTTCTGTGCTCAAATTCCAAATGTCATGCTCTCCAAAGTTCCCCTGGAATGTAATGAGGTAAACTCCTATCGCAACACCTTAATAATTCCTTACCCAACTCGCGATATGAGTCAGGTTGCACCTGTAAGAGAGCTTCCAAAAGGAAAAGGGAAGAGGAAAATGGCTGGTGGACCCAGTGGTCCTAAGAAAGAAGAGAAGAAAAGAAAGACTTTGGTGAAAACAACACCGAAGAGGAAACAGCCGAAGAGGTAAAGGAAAATCATGGTTGTGGATGAGTCTTCGGACTCAGAAAGGACTCCATCCACAGTCCATGAAGAAGAACAAGAAGAAGAACTGTTTGCTGATCAACCTCCTTCACCTACATCAACAACCAGACCAACCTCTCCATTGCAAACTACCATTCCTCCATCTCCACCTAAAACAACCAGACCACCCACACCTACACATACTATACCTCCTCCTCCACCACCTTTCACAACAGCTCAACAAACTACCACCATTCACACTACTACATCGGAAATACCACCACCACCACCAACAACTGCTCCTCCAACCTTCGAAGTACCTATCTCTGGTATTGATTTTTCATTACCTGAGTTTGACTTACCCACATCACCCTCAAGACAAAACCCCACTTCGGCTGCCTTTTTTGAAGCCTTTCATATGGCTCCTTTGAACGTTGAAGGAGTGTCGGATGAAGATTTGCCAGATGAAGGATTTGTACTAATGAAATAGTACAAAGTCCTCAACTCCAAGCTTGACACTCTCATTCAAGCTCAAACTGGCTTTGATCCCACCAAACCCACCTTGGGTGACATCACCGAAGAGATTGAATCTCTGGAGTTCTCCTTATCCAAAGAATTCAAAGATTCCATACAAAAGCTTGAACAAAAGCTCATGGATGAACAAAATAAGATCCAATCTTCCTTCGAAAAGAAGTTGGAATCCGCTGTCACCTCCATCAACAAGAAAGTTGATGCCCTTGCTGAGAAGACTGATAAAACAAACTCCAAAGTCATGAAAGTCTTGCAAGGACTTCAGAGTGAATCCCAGCAAAGTACCAAGCTTGAAAAACAGCTTGATGAGGCTAGAGCAAAAATCGAAGAGCTCACAGCCGCCCAAACCACTTCGGATATCACTAAATTCACAGAGGAACTGCAATGAACAAATGCAGCTCTCACACAAGACTTGATTGCAAAGTTGAGAGTTGCACTTCAACCTCTGATAAATTTTTCTGACAGGTTGTCTAGGCCACAGGGCAGGCCTAGACAGATCCCTGCAGCCACAACAGGTCCTTCAACCTCGACCATTACAACCACTACCATGGGTGCTAGTGGATCGGCTGGAGCTGGAAGCTCAACAGACCGATCGCTAGAAAACATAATTGCCCCACACATGGAGGAAATATACAAGGCCAGGCAAGCATATTACAATTTGATGATCAAAATAAACGAATTTGCTCGAGATAATGGTGAATGGACTGTTGAGGCAATCAAGCAATTTGGATTCCAAAATCCAAATGTACTTAACAGACTTCCTCTTCGGAGTTTTGCAACTATTGACTCCGAAGACACCTAGCTTGACATTCCCTTCAATCCGAAGACTTTCGCTTTCCTTCAATTCGTCTCTTCGGTACCCGAGGATCAGAAAGCAAGTTTTTGGACCAACAAAATAAATTTTCATGCCAAATACATTCAACGGCAGAGTTATGTTTGGAGCTTGAACAAGATAAAGAAAATTCTTTCAATTAAAGAAGCTGAAGTCTATTTGGGGTTCAGAAATTATGAATTTCTTGTTCTTAGGGGGGCAGATGAAGTTGAATCTAGGTTCTCAATTGCAGACTTCCCAATCATGAATCCTATGGACTTCATCCAGATTCTTGATCTTTTGCGAAGCGGCGAGGCTGCTCATGCTGCAATGTCTGCCCTTGCCATCAAAAACCACATACTAGGCTTTCTTAACAATTATCTTCTCCGGTTTGCAAAACAAGACCTGGAGCTATGTTCCTACTACAGACAACCTTTGAACACTCCTCCTGTTGTAGTTCGGAACATAGCCATATTCAAGAATGGAGAGATCTTAGACGAACCATATGGCGTAGTTTTCAAAGGACTTCGAAATGAAACCTAAGTCACAATCAAGTTCTTTGAAATAGACTACATAGGCTTCCATCCCTCCTCCTTTATCTCAGGGATGATTTCTCATGTGAATGCCTGTCATGTAAATTCCACCGAGAAAAAGAAGAAGTTCATATATCATATGAACTGGTATCTTGCAGTAAGAAAAACCTTGAAGAGGGCATACAAGAGAAACTTTCGTGTATAGGCTTCGGATGCACTTCACACAAAGGGGGAGATTGTTGAGAACATTTGTGATGAAGTGCTGACCTATCCGAAGTCCCGCCCATGAAGTCCATTATATAAGAAAACCCCAAAGTGAATAAACAAGAGAAGACACCGAAGTCTAAAGACTCCGAAGTGCTATGCATAGAGGATCCGAAGACTTCACAGACTGTCATCTTGTCTTTTGTGTGCACGCGTATAGTACAATACGTGTTGCATGAAACTTCTATCCTATTGGCTAGTACACTGATAGGATATTCTCTGTAAAAGTTGTACTATTGGTATCACTGATTCAGTATAAATATCAGTGATACCATACCGTGTCGAGTGAGAGACTACAAGTTTAGATTACGAGAATTGTATGTCTACAAAATAGAAAACCCAATTGTAAAACCTAAGTTCTAATCAAGCATTCGGCACATGTTATTCATATCATATTGTTCAATTAGCTTTGTTGCATTATCATTGTGTGATTGATTGTGTTATTGATTCCATATCTATATTAGTTCATCTATTCTCTTATTTCAACACCCAACAAGAAATAATTATTTATTAATTTTCGCAAATTATAGGCTATTTTTCGAAAATTTAATTAATTCTTTAAGTGATTTAATTGGTCTTTTAATTAAACAATTTAATTAAACTAATTAAATCAAGAAAGGGGGACCACAAAATTAATCAAATTAATTCCCTATCCTTATTCCCTAATTTCGAAAAATGCATGCCAAGAATAAGGGGTTCCAGTTATTTAATTATCCAATAATTACCAAAACAACAACCAACTATATAAGGCAGCAAATCAAGCAATTAAGGGGGGGGGGGAATAAAGAGGGTGGCAGCTAGGGTTAGGAAACCCTAGCCTAGGCCACGAAATTAAGGCCATTCCAAGAGAGTTTTTCACAAAAATACTCAAGGCAAGAATCATACAAGCAGTTTATATCAATTCATAAGAAAACAAGCCTAAGCTCTGATACCACTGAAGGGTTTTCTAACAAACAATGAACAAATAATTTCTTATGGTTCACATGCAACCCTAGAAAGATCTATGTTTTCTTCTATGAAGATAATAAACTAAAACCTAAGGCCAACAATTATTTCTAAAGATCAAAACTGAGAAAACCAACCTTTTGATCTTGTTCTTGAAGCTAGCAGCAAAAGGATCCTGCCTCAAATGAAGTCACACCCAAGCAATAGAGAAGACAGTCCAGCAGAGTAATTCTGGTTGAAGTTGGCGCAGGCTTTGAGCCTCCAGAGGGTTCCTTATATAGCCTCCAATAGGCTACAGCAGAAACCCTAGAGAAGCCCCTTAATGGACAAGCCTGTTATCCATTTGGGCAAGCCTCTAAAAACCCCAACTAGGGTTTCGAAATTATGGAGATGGCCTCCATAATTTCACCCAACTTGAGGCTTCCACTGGCTAGCCTTTTATTCAACTATTGAATAATTACAAAACTAGTCCCTGCACTTTTAATTAATTAATTTAATCAATGAATTAAATCCAATTAATTCTAGATTAAATCTTAATTAATAATTATAGTTTCTAATTAATATATTAACACATAAATATATTAATAAACCATTTAATTAATTCTATTGATTTATTAAACAATTAATAAATCAACCTTTTACTCTACTGAACTCTATCCTAACCTCCAGCTATGAGGGCAACCCAAATGGACTTTGCTTCAATTAACAAGATAAATATAAATGTAAAGTCATGGCTTAGACACCTAATCCAACAATATATATATATATATATATATATATATATATATATATATATATATATATATATATATATATATATATATAGACAAAAGTTCAATAGAGAACAAAAATAAAATAAGGAACCAAGGAACCAACCGTGATTGTCGGAACGCAATTTATCGACGGCCGGAGATAATGTTGTGAATTTCTAACTTGGACGCGCATGTAGCGGATCAAAATAAAAAACCCACTTCATTTTTTTTCATTATTTATTTTTAGAGCTTATTTTTTATCGAAATAAAAGATAAAATATATCAAAATTCATAATTTTTTATTCTCTTTCAATAGACACCCATATCAATACACTAAAAACGAAAAAAAAATCTTTAAAAATTTTGTTCAGATTCAAAACACCTAATTAATTTGAATCTGAACTACAAGAAGTTTTTATAGAAGATTATTCACGTGTGAATAATCATTGAAAATATATTTTTCAACAATAATTGATCATTGAATTACAACTCATGTGAATTTAAATAAACTGTTAGATTTACATGTGAATCTGACTAAATTCATATTGAATTTAAGTAATTTCTTATATATTCTATACAATTTCAACATTATGATAATGTATAATTGAATTAACTAAGATTCACAAATTAATTTACTTAAAGTTACACGTGAATGATAAAAAATTATTGAAAAAAATCGGGTACAATGATCATTTATATGTGAATTAATATGTATTAAACTAGATGCATGCTATTTTGAACCTTTTGATCATACACAAATGAATTAATTCAGATCCACAAATGAATTTGCTTAAAATTCACATATGAATGATAAAAAATTGTTGAAAAACCTGGGTACAATTACCATTTATATGTGAATTAACATGTCTAAATCAAGAAGCAGTTAAAATTCGCAATGTGAATATAAACTGTATTAAATTTGTATGAAAGATATTTCACATGTAAATGGTCAATGAATTCAAAATTTTCAATAATTCTTAATCATTCAATAACAACTTATATAATTTAAAAATATTTTTAAATTCACATGTGAATTCAAGAAAAATCACTAATGTTTTTATTATTTCAATGTTTTAATATGAAATATAATTGAATTAACTGAGATTCACAAATGATTTACTTAATATTCACATGTGATTGGTAAAGAATTATTGAAAAAATTGGATATATTTGTCATTTAGATGTGAATAAATATATCTAAAACAATGTAGTTCAGTTTAGGTTCACAAGATTTATCTGGACGAACTTGAAGTAAAAAACACAAAAACTTTTGTATATCAATATGGATCTCTATTTATAGAGGATGAAAAATTATGAATTTTGGTATAATTAGATTTTTTTTTCGAAAAAAGAATAAGCTTAAAAATTAAAAAAAAACGAAGTGAGTTTTTTGCTATGATCCGCTACATGCGCGTTCAATTAAGAATTTTACATCATTCTCTCTGGCCTTCGATATTTTGTATTCTGGCCGTAGGATTGGTTCCTTGTTTAATTTTGGTTCTCCATTGAACCTAACCCTATATATATATATATATATATATATATATATATATATATATATATATATATATATATATATATATATATATATATATATATATATATATATATATATATATATATATATATATATATATATATATCAACACGCATCTCTCGGGACAGCATGCCTGTTACTCACCGCTTCATCATTCCTGATACTGCTACTAATCCTTTCCGCTACTAGCCATTAAAGCTTCAACTCCTTTTTCCTCCTCTGAATTTCTTCCACAACGTTTGAGAGGGAGAGATAGTTGTCTATACCACTGAACTATTTCCTTATTTTCTCTCTACCCCACTTCCATACCATAGGTTCTTTGTCTTTATAATTTTTGAGGTTAGGAGAATTAGAAGCTCTGATGGACCTTCGTTTCCTGTATCTCTATACCAATGTTTGATATTCTTTCGGAAGATGGTTGTTCCCAAAACAAGCGATGATATGACCAAATGGTTGGTGCTGTTTCCGTGATTTTGGAATTCAATTATTAAATTCACCTCTTTCCGACATCATCTATCGACCCAATTTGATCATGGAAAATATCTAAGCACCCACTACACATTTCTTTCATTCTTTGTCTCTCATTCTCTTCCATCTTTGCCCTTTTTCTTCTTTGTGATTCTCGTCGTTTGTTGGTATCAAGAACACAAGGTAAGTATATTTTTTAATTTTTTCTTGTTGTTGTCTATTCTTTTTGCAGATTCACCTCCTGCTTTTGGATTCATCAATTTTAAGTCACGTTATATCAACCTTCCAACATTTAAAAAACGTGATGCACTGCTCTTAGTAAGACCAAATCATTTATTTTCTTCTGTTTACTAGCTTTATTTAGGTATTGATTATATGATATTTGAGTCAATTTGTGTTACTTTTAAAATATATGAAAGGTTATTTTTCCAAATGTAAGTGCCGATTATCTTATTTCAACTTTATTTGTAATAAACGAAATGTCCCTCGAGAAAGCATACAATTTTTGATCGATCTCTATCTCGAAACAAAGGAACTCTTTTTTCACATATTGAAATATGATGTTTTTTTCTTTCTAATTTTGTGTTTTTATTTTCCCTTTTTTTGCAGAAAAATAAGCGATAACCCTCTAAAGATCATGTGATTTTAACACGTTCAGGCACTCTAACAGGAAAGAAACATGTATTTTTTTGATCTTATACTAATGCTTATTATGTGCAAACAGCCCTTTATTCGATACATCGGTGTATCTTTATGGATCGATTTACTGATTTTTATCTCCATTAGATGTTTTCGTTTCTAAATGAACTCTAGTGATTGCAGTAATGATTTTAAACGAGTGAGAATGGTTGCATTGATGACTTTAAATCTGTGAAGAATAGCCTTGTTGGAGATTGTTTTGATATATCACAATGTCTAAAGACTACAAGCAAGGTCAATGCTACATTAATCCAAAACTGTATGTTTTTTGTAACCAAAAGCAACGATTGAAATAAACTTCCATACAAACGCAAAATTTACATTATTACAAAACTACGAGACAAAATCACAAATAATAATTGTCAGTTTGGGTCCCATACAAACGCATGTGATGTTTAGACTTTGGATTGTTTATTTTTTCATATATTTTGGTTATCCGGAATTTTAATCCACTTTTAGTTTTGCGTTGTTTTGAATTTGAAACTAAGTTCGAATTTCAATTTTTTGTGGTGCTATTCTTCTAATTTTACTGGAATCAAATATTATTTGTCACATGTATGTGTGTATGATGAGATCTCTTTTGGTAATGTTTTCACTCTTTAATGTAGAGTGCTTCATTTCTTTTGACTTCTGCTGAGGAAATCAGTTGTTTGATGATCAATGGTATCAATGAAGGTTGAAATTATTTTTTAACCTATTTATGGTTATTTGATACAATTATCTCCTTTTGTACTAATGTTCACGTGTATCTATTTTTATGCAGACTCGTTCATTGACTATAATTTTTTCTCCAACTTAGCAATGTTAATTTGTTTCCCTTCATGGATCTTTCCAGCAAATGACTCCTATATAGTAGGGTTTATTGCAATAAATAACATCGTATTTTCATTGATTTGTTGGTTATAGCGTCCGACTTTTATTATTTCTTATAATCTCATGAAGTGTGAAGAACGTTTAATTAACCGTTTTTCTCAAAGCATTTTTTGTGTTATGTCATTCTACTTCTGTATTGCCTTTTCCTTGTTAAAGCATTGTTCATTTTAATTTTTTTCTTTACTCTTCTTGCTTGGACACATCATATGTTCGAATGTTTATATTCGACTATATTTCGAAGAATACACAAATTGACATTCGTGGGCCGTGCTTAGCACGGCTGTCTAATGTACCTAGTATATATATAATGATGATAATGATGTGAAAAATAGAGTTTGACCCGAGACGAACCATATTCTATACGATTATTCATATTGTTAGGTAATGATGATGTGAAAAACATGGCTGTAAATAATATTAACATATTATTCAAATTGTTGTATTATATAAGATTTTGATAGCAGTTATAATGGTAATTTTGCAAAATGGGTACAATTTTTGAGGCTGCGAAGGGGAAGACTTCAACACATGTTCGATTCGATATAACAAAATACATAACTAAAAGGGTTAATAACATAAAAACCACCGTAATTTGAGCAAAATTATGGTTTAACCACTATATTTATTTTTGTTCCATAAAAACCACTCATACTTTCAAAAAAATTCATATTGATCACTGTTCATTTTATTTTATAACTTTTAACGATTTTTTTCATCGAAATGTTATGTGAAAAGTTTCATATCGATATTTTAAGCAAATATTGGAACTTCATTGCAGTGAAAATGATACATAATGTTGTCTACATATAATTTTAGTTTTCGTAATTACAACTCTTCGGCCACGTTGTGAATGCATAGACTGTCCAATTGAATCCACTAAATTTTGAATGTGACGAGGGTAAGAAGTGTTCCGATTTGGCAACATACAATCATAACTTTAATTTGTTATAGTGGTCGCAATGTATCTTTTTGAAAATATGAGTGGTTTTTACGAATTTTTTTGAAAGTATGAGTGGTTTTTTTAGAACAAAAAAAAAATATAGTGCTTAAACCGGATTTTGACGAAACTGTAGTGGTTTTTATGTTATTAGCCCTAACTAAAATACAAAAAAATACCCTAATGGTTATTTTAATCATGCAACATTTAACACTACGTATAATAACCGAAACTGGAGCTATTTCAACATATGATGATCATCATAACTTTATTTTTCTGTCTTTGATTCTTTATTGAAAGGGCAATAGATACATTGTGCGTACACACAGCATTGCATACATATAATTACATCACATTTAATGAGTAGATCATTAAAGAACAAAATTAAGGCGTACTGATTGCTTACGACGTCAAAGTTTTCACCCAGGCAGGCCTTGACTGGATTTCGGTAGCCCACGCACCGACATGCGGCCGCGCGTCAAACAGCTTCTTAACCTGTGTTTCCATCAAAGACTTCATGGTAGGGAGGTGGTGGAGATCGGCCAAAGTGAAGCAATCTCCGCCCAAATACTTGCTCTCCGACAGCCGTGATTCATACACGTCAAGCAACTCCTCCAGTTTCTTCTCGTTCTCTTTCACTATCATCACGTCGGGAGTCATCCCAAACATCGGCTTTAAAACAAGCTCCCAAGCCAGTTTCCCAGACACCGGTTCATATCTCTGTGACTCCACTTCCATCCACACCATTAGTATCGCCATTTTCTTCGGATCCTTGAATATCAGATCATTACCCTTGTCGGCGTACGTGTGTGCTATGTATTGAGTAATCGCCCTTGATTCTAATCCAAATTAATTAGTTCATCAAATTTTAAATCTACCACGTTCAGACTATGGTTATTTGATAAGCTTATTTGATAATTTGAGTATACCCACTGAAAATCAACCGCATAACGATAGAAGATTCAAGATTCTTACCGAACAGCTTGAGATCACCATCCTCAAACGCTGGAACTTGACCAAAAGGCTGCAGAAGTACAGATACAATACATCAATCGAAATGAAAACGAACATGTCATGTTATGAACTAAGTTCAGTTTTACTTACGCTACGGGAAAGGAATTCTGGTTTCTTGTGTTGTATGTTGGCCATGTCGATGTTAATGAACTCGTACTCAAGAACCTTTTCAGCAAGTACAGCCCTGACTCGATGTGTTGCGGTAGAAATAAAGGATCCATAAAGTTTAATGGCCATGATTATGGTACGCAAAAGGTTTCTGCTACTTTGATTCACGGAAGGAGGGTTTTGATGATGATTGATCCATGAGAGCAATACGAGAACTGGGCTATAAATAATAAAATAATTCCGTGGTTGGAAGTTGGAACCGACGAGTGCAGATATTCAAACTTTTTATCTTTAGTAAATTCCAACATGCATTAAAAATAAAAACTGCAAGTCAGCGGGCTAACCTCGCCTACAGATTTTCAAACTTCTTTTTTTAAGGACAAATCTATTCTACTTCTATTCAAACTTTCTTTAGTAAATCCATCATTTTGATAGAGAATGAAAAATATTGTAATCACAAAAGAGATGACGATTGAAGACTGTAATGGACTGAAAGTGAAATTGTAAAGATAACTCTCCCTGGGAGGATTCCCTCTCTCTAAGCTGTTAGGCAAAGAGCCATTCCAAATCTAACAAAAATATTCTCTACCACTAACAAACCAACGCCTCTCTTTTTATTCCTTCCGACTCTCTCACCATAACCAACTTAGCCACTTTTCTTTATTCCCGATTTTGCCCTCCTTGAGTATACTTGCAGCATCTTTGGGCCGTATCCCTCCTGACCCGCCACCTTGCGATTCTCATCACATTTTTATTGGAAATACAAGAAATAGGAACATAGCAATGAAAATTATACCAAGCTTCAATGTCGGAAGGTCATTTATTCTTTAATGAGGAATTGTTTCAAGGGAAACCGACTAACTCATTGTAATTTAGAGATACACTGTGGACCTCTCGTTCTTCTCAGTCTCATTCGATCTCTAATAGATCATCTTATAAGTCAAGTTGGAGAAATAAGGACATTGAAGATACAAGGGTCGACTTATCGGATGAAACTGAGGAAACTATGAAGATTGGTGAGAAACTTGGTTTTAATTAGAGGGGTTCAAAGAACAGGTTGCTGAGCTCATTCAGGAGGAATGTGTAAGTTATCTGATACCATGAATTTCTTATGCATGCAGGAAACTCAGTTTGTAGATTCTAGTAAGATTCCAGTGTGGAAAATTTGGGATAATACAAAATTCGAATACGCCTGTGTGGATGCATCCGGGATCAGGGGGCCTTATTTCAATTTGGTGTCCGAGTAGTTTTAAACAAAAATGTATCTTCAGAGATGCTAATTTCGATCCTTATAGTGGGGCAATAATTTTTTTGGCGGCCAGTGTAGGGGTCGGAACAACAACTACGGTGGTCGTGGAGGCCGGTATGGTAGTTGTAGCAGTGGCGGACAACACCATCAGCAAAGTAATATTTCTGCCAGCTCCTCTCATGCGTTTTCTTCTATACCTAACCAAATGATACAGTCCAGCCCACATACTTTTCGTCCTGCTTCCTAATTCTTCGATGAACACATTAAACGGAAACAATCCAAACACATCAACTTTTTTTTTTAACATTAGTGGGCCACCATTAAACTTATAATAGTGGGTTTATACAATTACACAAAGGTAGACAATTCTTGTTTCATCAAAATGTGTCACAGCATGCTACCGGCCAGCCCACGACTACTTTTTAAGGCCACCAGCAAGCGGTACAAATTAATTTGGTCAAGCATTACTTACCGGACAACAACATCAGCCCATGTGGCCCACTACACAGGCCCGGTTATATCCGATCAGGCTACCGTCTTGCCTTAAGCCTTTAACGCTATGTCTTTGACTAAGGCTCTTTGTTTGCCTCTTAATTGAAAAATTAAGAGTCATGCTCTTAACTAAAAAAATTAAGTGCCGCGTCTGATTTGTTGGCTCTTAATATGTTAATACCCTCTTAAATATTCACAGATAAGGATATAAAAATAGAGCACGCGTTTCCTTCTTTACCCTAACCCAAAAATTTCCTAGCCTCTCTTCTCTCTTCTCCATTTTTGCCCTAATATTCGCGACATCACCTCCGGCATCTTAGACCGCCGGTGCTGGTCTGCACATGACGCCGACAAAGCCTCCTCCTTCTCCTAACCTCGTCGGTCTCTCCTTCTTTCAGACCTTCGATAACACATAAGCAAGAGGCACATTTGAAGACCTTTGCGAACACATCTGACATTCCCATTCGGCTTCTATTATATTCTTCTTCACTGAGGTAATCCATATGTTTCTCTTCTTGATTTTCCATGTGATCGAACCACAATAATGGATTTGCCATGTGATTGAACAGAAAAAATCGATCTGCCATGTGAATTTGTTGCTGAAAATCTATTTCGTTTGTACTTTTGCAGACCTTTGCGAACACATCTGAATTTGCTGAAATTTTTTTGCAAAAATCGATTTGCACATTTGCAGACCTTTGCAAACACATCTGAATTTGTTGCTTATGTGAATTTCAGCAAAAATCGATCTGTAACTGTTCTTTTTATATTGTTGCTGAATTTGGAAGTAGTTGTAATGTTGCTGAAATATGCTTCCGTTTGAAAACTTATTTCAATGTTGCTGAAATTTGCTTAAATGCATATGATTTTGTTGTAACGTTGCTGAAATGCATATGTTTTCATTGTATGATGTTTTATGTTTTATTAAAATTCTTCAAGAAGGGTAAAATGGTCATTTATGTCATTCAACACAACAATTAAGAGGTTCTAACCAAACAACATGTTAAAAATTCAGATCCTAAATTCAGACCCTCTTAAAAATTCAGACATCTTAAAAATTAAGATCTTAAAAATTCAGATCCTGTCAAGCAGACCTAACTCAGTCCACAACGATTGGTACATGGATTTTGGTGCAACATCTCATCTCTATGCGGATGCAAGTATACTTAACTCTATTTCAGATAATTGCATTTCCTCTATATTAGTTGGGACGGGTCCCCGATGCCTGTGCGAAAAACGGGTCATACCACTCTTCCGCATCCTAACTCGTATCGTACTTTATCTCATATAAATGTTTTGATCACCCCTCAAATAATTAAAAATCTTATATTTCTGCATCATTTTACATGTGACAATAAATGCACCATAGAATTTGATGAAATTGGTTTTTCAGTGAAGGATTATCGGACTCATCAAACTCTCCTGCGATATGACAGCATAGGTGACCTTTATCCCATCACAACACCAACTCCACAAGCCTTTGTCTCTGTCGGATCCTTTGCTTGGCATCAACATCTTGGACACCTGAGTCAACATGTCTTCAATAGTCGTTTCATTTATTGTATGAACAATAAAAATTCTACTTTATGTCAAGCGTGTCAAATGGGAAAACATGTTAAATTGCCTTTGTTGTTATCTAATTCTATCACTCATTTACCTTTTCAAATTGCTCAATCTGATGTTTGGACCTCCCCGATCCCCCTGTTAGTGGTATTAAATATTATGTCATATTTCTTGATCATTTTACATCGTTTTATAGGTATATCCATTATGTGCCAAATCTGAAGTGTACTCCAAATTTGTACACTTCCGATCCTATGTTCAAACCCAATTTAAAACCGATATTCAAATTTTTCAATATGAAAATTGGTGGGGGGGGGGGGGGGGGGGATTTGATAATCATTAGTTTCACAAACTATGTGACGAAAATGGGATCTAAATACATTTCTCGTGCCCTTACACTTCTCAACAAAATGGAAGTTCGAGTGAATGCTCTGTACAATCAACAATCTTGTTCGTACACTCCTTTTCCATGCCCACTTGCCACCTACTTATCGAGTTCAGGCATTACACATGGCCACTCACTTACTAAACATACTGTCCACTGCTCTCAACAACAACACCCCGTTTCGTAAATTATACCATAAACAATGAACATATATTCACTTACAGGTCTTTGGGTGACCGTGTTATCCTCAAGTAACCACCTTACATAAACTCTCTACTCGAACCACCCCTTGGGTCCTTGTCGGTCATCCTCTAAATCATCGTGGGTATTGATGTCTAAATCTCTATACCAATAAAATTATCATATCTACACATGTTATGTTTGATGAAACCATCTTCTTATTTGGTTCCATGACACCAAACTCCCCTCCATCCTACTCATTCCTTGATTTCCTCGATGTACCAAACCAAACCATACTGCTTCCAAGTTTCTTTACTCACATGTCATCCCCACGAATACTTCCATACCCTCTCCCACCATCCCTTCTGTAGCTACCATACCTGTTGCCGTCTTTCCCGAGGATGCCTCTGAGTCCTTCTTACTCACTATGACGAAAGCTACCTCGACTCCTCCACCTACCATATCTCAACATGATATGACCACTTGCCAAACTGAGTATTACCAAACCCATTCAAAGACTTAATCTTCATACCGACTCTTCGTCTCCTATTCAAGAAACTATCTTCAAACTTTCAAGGACCCCAAATAACTTAATGCAATGAACAAGGAATATCATGCTCTTATCTCTAACAAAACTTGGGTTGTTGTTCCTTGTCTGCCTAAGACTAATATCAATAATTGCGTTTGGCTATTCGAAAAGAACCTAAATCCTGATGGCTTGTTGTCTCGATACAAGGCTCGACTTGTTTCCAACGGTCGAAGCCAAAGACCCGACATTGACTGTGATGAGACCTTCAGTCGTATGGTCAAACCTACTACTATTTGAACTGTCATTTGTATTGCTATCACTCATCAATGGCCTATACGACAACTTGATATGAAGAATGTATTTTTCTCCGATCACCTACAGGAGGTGTGATTCTTCACGACCAAATCATGTTTATTTTTATAGAGATCTTTATTATGGTCTAAAACAAGTGCCACGTGCTCGGTTTCATCGATTTTCTATGTTTATTTTCACGTTTTGGTTTTGTGTATAGAAGGTGTGATTCTTTATTGATAATATATAGACATGGTATTGATATCGCTTATCTGCTGCTATATATGGACAATATTGTTCTCACCAGGACATCATCTTAGCTCCTGACTTATATTATCTCAGATCTCAACTCAAAGTTCTCTATGTCAGACCTTGGGGATCTCCACCTTCATCGGTATTGCAGTTACTAGATCGCCAATTGACATGTTTTTTTCCCAACAAAAATATGCTCGCGAAAATTTGGAGCGTTCTTTTTATGATCAACTACAAACCTGCCAGGACACTGGCTGATATGTCAACCAAGTTTGACAGATCAAGGCTCCCCACTGAGGATCCCACATTATATCAGAGGCTTACCGGTGCTTTACAGTATTTCAGTTTCACCAGACCGGACATCACATATGTTGTCCAACATATATGTATATATATTCACCATCCTCGGGAGCCACACTTGGTGGCTCTCAAATGCATCATTCATTATATTCGGGGCACCGTTGATTCTGGCCTTTGGATTTAGTGCTCATCATCTTGTGACTTGATTTCTTATTTTGATGTCGACTAGGCCAGTTGTCCAACACATCTGACTATTGTGTGTTTCTAGGACACAATCTTCTCTCCTGGTCCTCTAAACACTAGGGTACTCTTTCCAGATCTGGTCTCGAGGCCGAGTATCGTGCGGTTGCCAATGTCATTGCCGAGACATCTTGGATTTGGAATCTCTTTAGCGAGCTTTTTCTTTCACCACATTGCGCCACCCTTGTGTATCGTGATAACGTTAATGTAGTATATATGCCATTCGATTCAGTTCAACACCAATGAACCAAGCATATTTTTCGGGACAAGGTTGCCACGGGGCAAGTTAGGTTTCTTCATAAGTCTTTCATCCACATTATTTCTTGATTTTCCATCGAGCTTGAACGTTCAGATGACTCCTCCCATTCTCACTACGAGGGGGATGCTAGTGGAAATTGACGGTACCTCCATAACACACTAGCAACAATTGAAGTCGACAGCAAACCAGCCCCAAATCCAGCACTTTCAACCTGGACCGACCTTGATCAGAGGGATGTAATTCTTCTCAATTCCTCTCTCACATGTCGAAGTTCTCAGCCTCACCAATGCTCGCTCCATCTGGTCTGCATTGGAAGCAACATACATCAACTCCTCTGTTGAACGCATTCACTCAATGCATGATTCTCTTCGTCAGATGACAAAAGGTACGTCCTCGGTTTCTGATTATGGTCAAAATTTCAAGGGTACATGTGACAAACTTGGTGCCTTAGGCCAGCCTGTTGATATGATGGATAAAATTCATTGGGTTTTTTTTGTGATTTGGGGGCCTCTTTGGAGACTTTTTCCACAGCCATTCGCACCTCTAAATCATCTTCGATTTTTATAGATCTTCTGTCTCAAGCAGAAAATCCTGAGTTGTTTCTGTAGTCTCTACATGGTTCTACTACACCTCTAACTGCCTTTATCTCTCAACAATCTCGATCCAACAGCAACAAAGGTGATCGTTCTCAAAATTATTTGCATGGTGGTGGTACTCGCAGTGGTGGCAGAGGTCATGGTGGACGACATCTTCCTTATTGTCAACTATGTCGCACAAATGGACACTATGCATCTTCTTGTCCTAATCTTCACACTTATGCATTTAATTCAACTACTTCAGAAACCAACTTAACACAAGCTTTTCATTCTCAATGCCATGTCACTCAAGGAACTCCAGATTGGTATGCTGATTCTTGAGCAACCACACACATGAATCCCTCTATCAGCAATGTCTCTTAACCGGCTCCTTACTCGGGTTATATGCATGTCTATTTTGGTAATGGAAGAAAACTTCCCATTTCTCATATGGGTAGTTCTATGGTTTTCAAAAATATATGGTTACTTGAGGCGTTGGTCATTCCCCATTTAACCAAAAATTTACTATCTATTAGTAAACTTACCATGGATCATTCGATTGATGTCCTTTTTTCTCAACCATTCTATTATATTCAGGACAGGAAAAGAAAACAGGTGATAGTCAAGGACTCTATGAAGATGGATTATATGTGCTTCAAGCTGGTCCTACAACATTTGTTGCTTTTTTGGTGTTTCGAATAAGGCGTCTTTTGAATTATGGCATAGTCGTCTAGGATATATTTCTTTTGATGTCATCTCTAGCTTACATAAATTGGGTGTTTAACATGTTACTTCAGTTTTGCCAAAACCTATTGTTTGCAAACCTTGTCAACTTTCCAACGGACAAAGATTATCTTTTGAATTTAATCCAAAACGTTCTTTGTATCCTTTAGATTTCATACATTGTGATTTGTGGGGACCAAATCTTGTTTCATCAAATGGATACCTCTATTATGTCATATTTATGGATGACTACTCGTGTTTCTCATGGTTCTAGTCATTAAGAACCAAATCAGGTTTTTATGCTCTTTTATCTACATTTATCAAACTTGTGCAAACTCAGTTTTCCAGGAAAATCAAAGCCTTTCAAAGTGATGGTGGCACTAAATTTCTCAATCATACAGTTCGCTAAATCTTTGAAAACAATGGAACTTCTCATCAATTATCTTGTCCATACAATCCTCAGCAAAATGGAATTGCTGAACACAAGTATAGACATATTGTTGAAACGGGTCTATCCATGCTTTTTCATGCTAATGTACCAGCATCTTATTGGGTCGATGCTTTTAATTTAGCTACATTTATTATAAATCTCTTGCCTACCAAAGTTCTTGAGAATCATTCTCCATTTGAGTTGCTTTACTTACGTGTAACGTCCTAAATTCCGTAATAAAAATTTTTATTTTTAGAAACGGTTCAAATACATAAAACGGGTTGGAGGTAAAACCATTCGTTCCAAATTCGGTATTTAAAACATTTAAAACCATAAATATTAAATCAGACACAAAGATTAACCAATGAAAGTCTTTCATCACCAAAATGTCGGATGCGATACAGTCGCGTCGTGCTCTAAAGCTTAGTCAAGCAAGTACCTCAAAAATATTTAGGGTGAAAGAGTAAGCACAAAGCTTAGTGAGTTCCCCAAAATACTACAAGATCAATCACATAAGGCATAATCAGTATTGGGCTCTCGGGCTCACCCCGATACACCTCAGCTAAGGATTCACGGGCTCACTCCGTTCCGTCCGTTGCCGAATCAACTCACTCTTTGGGTTCTCGGGCTTACCCCGATCTGGAACACAAAAAGCCTAAGCATACAGTTTGACCCAGTGGGTCCCTACTAACAATCATTCAGTTAAATAATGTAAGGTACACCCAGCTTAAACATACATTGCTACATATAGTAGTATAAGGCTAACTATGCATGTAACATCACCTATGGTATAGTGAGAAAAATTAGCTAATCCGCCAAGCTAAAAGCACTCCACGCGCGTGTCCTTAGATTCCGACAACACGAATCTCATATTAAGGATAAATGAAAATTAGCAGATCCTAAACCCTAAAAAGATAAACCTCTAAGACCAGCATCCAAGTCTGCCAAGTTTGACCAAAAGTCAAAGTGGTAAAAAAGTCAACGGTCAAGGTCAAAGTCAAAGTCAACAGTTAACAATCCAGATAGCATCGCTATCTCCTCAGGATAGCTTCGTTATCACCATGGGTCAATATCGGGCCTTCACGTAGCATCTCTATCCCCATAGATAGCGTCGTTATATATCCGCTATTTTCTCCAAAAACCTCATTAAGCATTTAATCCATTCAGCTAAGGGTCAAGCTTTTGCAAAACTTAACCAACACTGCCATAGACACATAAAATTGCCACATTTATGGTTATGCATGTCCAAATCTCAAAACCTAAGTCTAAAACTTGAAACTAACCACTCTCTTCAAGCAAGTCCCTTAAAATAGCTTGGCCTACTCCTAAAACTGACTCGAAAGCTCAAGGGATGAAACTAGGGACATAAAGTTCAGACCTTTATCATTTCAATCCATAAACAACACAACAAAAGGACCATTTCTCCATTTAAGGCCATTAAATACAACTCAAACTACAAGATGGAGCCTTTAATCATCAAAAGGTGGAGACTTTGCACTTACAATGGTCCAGAACTAGTCTTGAATATGATTCTTCAGCTAAAAATGATATCCAAGCTTCACCACTACAATTCTGCTTCTTCAAGAGTGATCTTTAAGCAACCTCTAAGCCAAAAACTCTATCCCAAGCCTCCAAGAATGATTTCAGAGTTTCCAAGGGGTAAAATAGGTGAAAATGACGGCTACCTAGGGTTTAGAACCCTTATATAAGGCCCAAAAACCAAAATCTAGGGTTGATGCAAACAGCGGCGGATAGCTTCGCTATCCCCAATTGTGCACATGCACGATCTCTAACATGAATAACATCGCTAACTCGTATGTTAGCGCCACTATCCCCCTTTTTCACCAAAAACATAAATTTTATAATTAAGAAAAAATTACTTGAGAGCGGGTCTTACATCGCGGATGCCAACTTATGGTAATATTCACACATTTGGGTGTCAAGTATATCCCTATTTCGAGATTATCCGGCACACAAGCTTCCTCCACGAAGTATTCCTTATATTTTCATCGGTTACAAATCGCAATACAAGGGCTAAAAATGTCTTGATCCATCCACCTCTCGCGTCTACATTACCTGACATGCACGGTGCAATGAAAACTCCTTTCCATTTGCAAGCTCTGTTAATCATCAATATTTTTCGAAGCTTGAATTATCTACTTTTTTAGACGACCGCATCGTGTCTACTTCACCTTCAACTGGGACTGATTAGCATTCAACTTCCTCATCCACTTCTCAGCCCATAGTTCTAGATGGTCCTGTCCAACCTCCAAACACAAACTCATCCACCCTGTCATTTATGTGAGACTCATATGGCGGCTGCCGTGCTACCACAACCATCTGATCCCGATTCTCCTCACCACAGTGACAATCATGACGATAATGAGCAACATGATCCTCATCCTGAATCAAATGTTCCAAATTCAAGTCAACCTACACCTTCTCATCCAATGAAAACTCGTTCGCAATCCGAAATATTCAAGTAGCGTCATCTCCCAAATTTTGCATCTATCTCTATACATGCTTTGCATGTTGCCTTGCTCTCCGTACCTCAGCCTAGAGGATACAACTCTGTTGCCAAACAACCTGAATGGATGGCTGCCATGCATGAAGAAATAGAAGCCTTACACCACAACAACACTTGGGTCTTAGTTCCTCGTCCAACTCCCTCCAATGTTGTTGGATCCAAGTGGGTCTATTGTACTAAATATAAATCCGACGACTGAATAAAACGACTTAAAGCTCGTCTCGTTGCTCAAGGATTTACTCAAATTCTAGGTCTGGATTACTCTCATACTTTCAGCCCGGTTGTTAAAGCATCAACTGCCCGCATCGTTCTTTCACTAGAATTATTAAACAAATGACACTTTCATGTCTATCTCAATGAGACTGTATTCATGGAGTAGCCACATGACTTCATTGATCCTTAGTTTCCTAATCATGTTTCCAAGTTAACCAAAGCACTTTATGGTTAAAACAAGCTCCTTGTGCTTGGTTTCAACGCATTACCTCTCACTAGTACACGAAACGGACATAGCCACACAAAAAGACCGTGACTATATGTCTTTAGTCACACGACATTTTCTCATCCGAAGTGTGACCAAAGGTCGCGCCATTTTGGATACCATATGGCTACATTAGTTTTGTGTGACTGTATCAACCGAAAAACTGTGACCGTATCTAAAATGCGTTACTTATTGATATGAATATCTGTTAACTTAATGAAGCATTTAGACTAAAAGTGTGGCTAATAATGTTTGTAGACACACATCTGGTTTTTGATGGTGGCTATTTTGAATCGAATGGCAACGTGAATCAATTTACTAAGTGGCGTTTACTATTGTTTAGTCACGTATAAATGAATTATTGAGCCTTTAGTCACAGACAATTATCCAAACCCAAGCCAAAAACGTTGTCGTATCAAGTATTTTCTTCAATTACCATGGCCATACAGTATTTATAGATACACATGTAAATTTCGATAGTGACGATCGTTCATGATTGGACAAATGAAATTCATATGACCATCGTCGTTGCACTGGTTTAGACACATTATTTAACATGTTAGTCACATGAAATTAACGAATGCATGGCCAAAAATGGTGTTGTAATAAAGCAGTTTGTCAAATAAGTGTGGCCATAAAGTCTTTCCAGATACACATTTAAATATTGCTAGTGACTATAATACACCCAATTGTCACATGAAGTTCTTTCACCCGTGCTCGTTGCTATTCTTTACTCATGAAATGACTGCTTGTATGAGTCTTTAGCCACAGGTAATTAAGCAAACCGTGGCCAAATGTGTTCATGTAACCAAGCACAATTTCGAATGAGGGTCGCCATAACGTCTTTGTAGACACATAAATTTTTTTGGATAGTGACTATTGGTCGTCCAATGGTAAATAAAAACTATTGTTAATGTCACGCTTGGTAATATTTAGTCATATGAACGTTTATTAGCATGACGTTGTTTATCTTTTTGACACACAATTATCTAGAATGTGTAATTGTATTTACCATTTAGTCACGTATATTAAATTAAGACATGACTACAAAGTCCTTATAGTCACATGAATCATTTTCGAGGTGGCTATTTTGGTATATTTAGCCACATAAATTAATGTTAACCATAATATGTGTTATCCTTAAGACACATAAAAAATTGTGAACGTGGCTATTACTTATAATCTTCAAATGGTGAATCAATGAAAGCGTAGCCGTATGTGCTATATCGACACACAATATCGTTCAACGTGACTATCGATAGTCCAATTGTCACATGAATTTGTATCAACGAACATAGAAAATTTCATAAACCGTCACTAATGTTGGTGTTTAGCCACTGTTTTTTATTAATACCATGACATTTGCTATTATTTAGACACATGAACTAAAAATAAACGTGTCTACTGTTAATGTTAATCTATAGAGACATAAAATTTTATATAGCTTACAGTGACGGGTATAAATGGACATATTTAGCCATATTTTTAATTAATTTTACGAATAAATATAAAATAAAATATGATAAAAGAGAATTGTTTTACTATTAATATACATAATGCATAAATTTACAATATTGATTTAATTTAGATACATGAAATTGGGCAATGTTATGAAAGGGTTAAATTGTCCTTTTCATGTTACTCCTTGTGGCTTCTTCGTTAGAATGACATCTGCAGTTGTATAAACTTTCCTTGGCTTCTTACAGCTTTGCGTAATTTTAAGTTGAGGGGGGGGGGGGTATGGAATCAGGTACCTGAATTTACCAAAAAATTATAAGTTTCATGTATAAATAAAATATCAAAAATTAAGTAATTTGATGATTAATTAAGGAACAAACCGTTGAGTCCAATAACACAAGGTATTTTGGCCAAGCTACGAAAGTATTAACTGCATCCCCAACAGTATTGTGTTTAGGGGTTTCAAATGACAAAAAAGCTGCTCCCATTATCACTTCATCAATGGAAGCTCTATAGCAATCTTCTTGAAATGGAATTCCATGAATGGTTTGTTTGCCCATTTCCATAAGAACGGTACCACATGCCACAACATTTGTAAGAGTAACGGTACACAGTCTACACTATATTATCTACAAATATTCATGGCAATAAAAATAATCCAATTTAACATCACAAACTTTAACTCATGAAAGAAGCATAGATGCCAAAATACATATACCTATGGGAGTTTTGAGGACTCTATGGGAAATGTCTTCTCAATATTTGGAGACTGAAATCCAAGACTTTTTTTTTACTTTTATTCATTTTAACCTAGAAAACAATAAAAAAGGTAAATTGCCACAGAATGGTTATAATTTTAAAACAATGAAATTGCCATTTACTTACCGGTGTTACAACATTAATTTGACTTTCATTGAGAGGGTTCTTCTTGACCCACCATTAATCTCCACATTAATCTCTATAGAAGGAGATTGCAAATTGCCATTTACAATAAAAAGGTAAATTGACACAGAATGGTTATAATTTAAAAAGATTGAAATTGCCATTTACTTACGGGTATTAGAACATTATTTTGAATTTCTTTGGTAGAGGTCTTCTTTGAGCCACTATTAATCTCCACAGAAGGGGACTGCAAATTGTAATGACAATGAACGATTTAGGTATTAATTTCGTTTTAGCAAGTAAAATATTTAAATTTTGATTTAACCAAGTAAGTCCAAGAGTGACCCAAGTCCTAAAAGGATAAAAGGGTGATTTTGCTGTAACACTAATAAGAGCTATTTAACTGGTGTACTTACATGGTTGTGATGTGTGATTTGTATGATGGTCATTTGCATTACGATTGCTTGTAATCCATTTTTGTAATTCGAGCTAGGGATTACATTCCTTGGTTGTGAATTGGTTCAATGTTTGAAGTAGAACTTGGTTTGTATGTTACTAACAAGTATATGCATATAAAGTGTTTGATGAGATGTTTGAAAGAAAGTTATTTCATATTGTGAATTGTATCAGATTACATTTCATATTCGAGAATATCTACTGTCATGAGTCTTGAATATTGTTGAAACTTGGATCAAATTTTGTTATCTTAAACTAGAATGTTGTTTCATATTATTATTTCATATTTTTTGTATTAGAAATACTATTCTATTACAATTTTTTTTACGTGATATAAATTCTACATAATATAAAAAACCGCTATATCAGCGCTATACCATCGTGGAAATCGCGATTTCAAATAGCGACTGTGATCGCTATTTGATTTTTTACCGCAATAACTGCATAGATTGTAATATTTTAATAAAAACTATATGATCTTTTGTGTTAACCCCATTCCACGGGATGTAAGATGAGCTAATACTTGCTCAAGTTTATCTTTTTGGGATGCCATCTCGGTGGTCAGTTCCGGAACTTGTTTATCTTTTTTCTCAAGCTCATGTATGAGTTCTGCGATCCGCTCCTTTGATGTCCCTTTTGTGTGTGGAACGTTCCAGAACCTCCCGAGTGTCACTCCACTGCCAACACCTTTCATTGATCCTTTATCCTTGCCCAACACCAGTGTGAGGGCATCTGTGGCAGCTCAAGCGTCACTTTTCTATTTTGTATCTTTTGTTCACTGTCAATCTTTACAATATAATGGCAAATTAACTACACAATTATTTTATGGATTAAATGAAAAAAACAGTTACACTTACTATTTTCTCCGGCACTTCTTTAACATTTTCATTTATGATATCTCAATTACTGTCTTGTCTTGCTTTCCTCCACATTAAAGAACGTGCATGATCCACATTACGAGCAATTACCCCCTTTTTATCTTGTAAAAATTTCCAGAAAGATTTACATCAAAAAATGTGATCAAAAAACATTTTACAAAGTATGATAAACACAAGTATATTGCATACCAATTTCTCTCTTAAGGTTGTATATCCTCCTCGTCCCAACCGATGCTGATATGGAGACTTGCCACGTGCAACCTTTCCTAACTTTGATACATCCTTCAAACACAAATTCAATCGATGTCAAAATACATTTAAAGTGTAGAATTTACAGATAACAAATACTATAAGGTTAATAAACAACACATAAAACCTTGAATTCATCTGATTGTATGTATGCCACAAATTTGTCCCTATTCCTCTTGCTTTATAAACGTTCGATATTGCCTAGGTATTTTACCAAATTTTGCTGGTCTACCTAGGTTGGGAAGAATAAAGTTGGCATACACTTTTCTTCTGAAATTATGAAGGAGGGTACCAAGCTTAACCATTACCCCCTTTTTCCTGCTATCTTCAATTTCATAAAATCTCTGCAATAAATATTGAAATTAAGTTAGTCATATGGAATGGAAATGCAACTTAATGTAATAAGTATAAAAGGTTTACTGTAATTTTCTCCCAAAGCATATCATGGTGTTTTTTCTTGACCATCTTTCATGAAAGACACCTCAATCCAATGTATTCCCTTACCAAATATCCCAAAAAACTAGGAAATTTTGATTTATAATCACCGGTTAACCTCCCGAAATCATCATAGGTTAATACGTATTTTCTTCCTCCAGAATTTACAAATTTTGTTCCGAGCTTTGATAACTTGGTAAACCCTCTTGTATTTTTTTTGTTTTAATGGTAGCTATTGCATCGGTTGCTTGTGCAGTATGTTGATCTAAATTGCCATCCTTCCATGTTTTGGTCAATTATATGCTCGGTTTCATAGTTCTCCACATTTTGTTCAACAATTGCTGAAACATTCATGATTCTTGTGATTGGCGAAGGATATACTCTGTGCAGACTGGTGATTGGCGAAGGAGATACTCGTTGCAGCCTGGTAATTGATGAAGGAGATACTCGCTTACCTTAAATTTCGTATTACAGATTTCATGAATTACGAGTTTCATAATGACTCACTTTCGTAATGGTGGGATTCATTTGAAAATTTTCATTGAATCTTCGCGGTGATTGTGATTCCCGCCCAATTATTAAATCCGATCATTTAATTGTGGAAGGTTTTTATTGATACTTTAGAAAGATTTAGATAAAAATGTACATTTTAGTCCAATTAAGGTTCAACATTATGTATATAGAACAATTGATATTTTCGAAAAATTTACATTTTTAGTCTCATAAGGTTCAAATGGACCATACCCCATCACAACCCTTTCAAATGGACCATAACCCGTCACAACCCTTTCAAGTGGTCCATAACCCATCACAACCCTTTCCAATGGACCATAACCTATCACAACCCTTTTAAATGGTCCATAACCCATAACAACCCTTTCAAATGGTCCATTATCCATCACAACCCTTCCAAATGGTCCATAACCCATCACAACCCTTTCCAATGGACCATGACCCGTCACAACCCTTTCAAATGGTCCATACCCATCACAACGCTTTCAAATGGTCCATAACCCATCACAATCCTTTCAAATGGACCATAACCCAACACAACCCTTTCCAATGGACCATAACCCATCACAACCATTTTAAATGGTCCATAACCCATCACAACCCTTTCAAATGGTCCATAACCCATCATAACCCTTTCCAATAGACCATAACTCATCACAACCCTTTCCAAAGGACCACAACCATCACAACACTTTCAAATGGTCTATAACCCATCACAGCCCTTTCCAATGGATTATAACCCATCACAACCCTTTCAAATGCTCCATAACCCGTCACAACCCTTTCCAATGGACCATAACCCATCACAAACCTTTCCAATCGCACCAAAATTATTAAAAACAATATCAGACGACATGTAAATGCTTTTTAAAGGTTTTGCCGCCATTCAATGTTTGGATTCCGAAACCCTTCTGAATTTCTAAAACCCTAATAAAGCACATTGTGGTAAGCCTAAATGATATGCTTCCCTGTTTTCAAATAAGCGTTGATGGCGACAATATATGATATCCCCCAAGAAATATTGCTTGATATTCTTGCACGAGTTGGAGAATCGTCTTTGAAAAGTATTATGTCTGTGAAAGTGTGGTATGTATCTGTTGGATTAGGTGTCTAAGCCATGACTTATAATTGTATTCATCTTGTAAATAGAAGAAAAGTCCATTTGGGTTGCCCTTATAGATGGAGGATAGATGTATAGTTCAGTAGAGAGAATAGTTGATTTATTAATTGTTTAATAAATCAATAGAAAATAAATATATGGTTTATTAATATATTTAAGTGTTAATATATTAATTAGAAACTATAATAATTAATTAAGATTTAATCTAGAATTAATTGGATTTAATTTAATGATTAAATTAATTAATAAAAGGTGTAGGGACTGGTTGACATTTATTCAATAGTTGAATAACTGGCCAGGTAAAACCAGGGACCAAGTTGGCGCCACCCTGGAGGCTCCTCCAGGGTTTTGGGGAGTCTGGTCCAAGTGGCCAAAAGCCTTGTCCATTTGGAGGCTTTCAAGGGTTTCAGGTGTAACCCTAGGAGGCTATATAAGGAACCCCCTGGGCACCCTAAATCCCACGCCACCTTCTCCTTTTATTACTCTGCTGGACTGATTTCTCCATAGCTTGGGTGTGACTTGCATTTGAGGCAGGATTCTTTTGCTGCTTGCTTCAAGGATCATAAGATCAAAGGTTGGTTTTTCTCAATTAATCTTTAGAAATTGATTGTATCCTTTAGGGTTTTAGTTTATTATCTTCATAGAAGAGAACATAGATCTTCTTAGGGTTGCATGTGAACCATAGGGATTATTTGTTCATTGATTGCATAGAAACCCTTCAGTATCTTCATGTAACCTTTACATACTCCTGCTTAAGAAAGTGATCTTTACTATTGTATTTATAGTTCAAATGGAAGTGGCGGACAACATACACGTGTTGGAACATGTAAATCTTGAACGTATTAACTTAATTCAACGTTTTCAAAGATTATAAGAGAAAGAATTTCTTAGTAAATGTTATACTGCTGGAAACCTTGATGCCTTATTCAGAAAAGGAGTGGTATGTCGCGTGTAAATCTTTAAGGTATTTATGTTTATTTGTAGTTCATTCTAATGATTTTGTTTATTTGTAGTATGACCTCTACCAAGATCACCAAGTTCGCTCTGTCTTGGAACCTTTACTAAGGGCAAAAAACAAGGGTCATCCATCAGCTACTTATACTCTTGGAATATCGCTTATTTTGAACGGTCATGGTACATCCAGAACTGGAAGGCAAATGCTTCATTCATTCTTTGCAAGTAAATCAAGTATAGAACTCAAATTAGCTGCTCATCGATTTGAATATATTACTCGTTCTATCGTTCAATTAGGCGGTTGTATAAGTTCAAGAAGGATGCTTTCTGCGTGTTGTGTCCAAAGGAAGGCCATAACACTGAGAGAATAATTGCACTAGGTTTAGGTGCTGATTATGAAATATATAAGTGTAAGTTCTGTTCTTGGTATCGTGAAGCACATGCGTGTAGTATTGTATTTGGTATATGATGTTATTTTTTGCTATGTTAATGGAAATTTTTGATTGTTTAATACAATGTACATATGTTTGTGTGTTATTTGGGTTGTTGTTTGTGAAATATTAAATTCAAGGTTTTGTTTTTGATATCATAAAGCACATATGTTAATGGAACTTTTTGATGGTTTAATACAATGTACATGTGTATGGAAAAGCAAATCAAATGTCTTTATCATACCATGTGCCTCAATTGGAAAAAACAAGTAGTTTTTTTTATTGTTTAACAACCGACTTTAAACTTACTACCATTTATAGCAATCAATTTTCATATTTCGCATCTTTAAACTTTGAGCAGAAAATGTGAAATGTTGTGAGTACATTCAATCTAAAATGTGATATTCCATTTATCAAACATAGCTTTTTCAATTATTGGTCAATGTTATTATACTTTTGGGATGTTTGTTTGGTTCATTAATTCCATTTGATGTTTGTACATATTTAATCACAATTAAAGATTCAGAATCTAATTAAAGCTCATATACGAAAAACGTTATATACATTCAAAATCTAAAGATCATATATTCATATACCAAAAACGTCGAATTGCATTCAAAATCTAATATTGATTATTAAACATCCTACCAAATTCAAAGAAAAAAGCATCCCACAAGAAACTTTTACATTCCACAACTTTTGGTTCTTGTAATTCAAAAGCTGTACTAATAGTGGTAAGCCGATAAGTATGAGTTTGACAAGTAATGAGGCAACGATGGAATTGTACTGGTTGTAACTTATCCCGCCAGGAAAAGATGTCTCGAACCTTCTTCAAGGTTTGCCGAACATGCTGATATATGCCAGAGTAGGGGTATGCTGTGACACCCGTAAATTTTTTTTTACAAGTAACAAAATACGGGTAATCACAAACTGAATACCAATACAACCATAGCAGTGAATCAGAACTTACACATAATATAATGATTGAATACATTTACATTTAATTCCCTAATTACATCATTTTACTTCATCTTCTTTAATGCTTGTATACCTGAAATACACAACATAAAATACACGTTCGTAAGACTATAAAGTCTTGTGAGTTACATGAATTTGGATTTGTATTATTTTGATACAAATGCTTATTTGAATGTTGTTTACTTATGAAATCTCATTAATACATTCACCTTTACTTATTCTCAATTTCTTCCTCATTTACTTATCGCTTTGTGGAATATAACTCCACAACATTACTGTTACTAATAATCTATTTTACTTAGAATATATATTATACATCATAATCTTGTTGTCACAAAACTCACACATTATTAACTTCTTACTTATTGGTTGAATACACAACCGTTATGACATATGCTACACAAACAACCCCTCCCTATTGAGTCTTTACAACCACTCGTTAATTACTAACGCTTATACTTTCCACATATATATAAGATTTATATACCGATAAATCATACATTAACTATTAAGTCATATAGATGACTTCTTTAAACATGCACATATCTTTAATATATATGAATATACCTAGTATCAATATATTTATCCTTTTAAGGATTCTTATGTCACTAGGTATACCTCCACACTTACAACACAACTCATATAACTGAATATCATCATGTATATAAATAAACTTAAACTAATTCTGAATCATAATTTCTTTCCATTCATGTTTATTTACAAGCAACTCTGTATTCTTTTCCTCCTCAAAATGGAATTAATCCATCCGTGAGGGCATACTCAGTTTCCTCTCCCTTCATGGAATAGAACATATATATCCATAAGGGCGTGCTAATTTCATCTCCCTTCATGGTATAGAACAAATCCAACCATAAGGGCGTGCTAGTTTCATCTCCCTTCATGGTATAGAACAAATCCAACCATAAGGGCGTGCTAAAGACAACTACTTCGCGAAGGGAAATAACATCCCAGTAGTGCCTTCTGACCTCCCTTCAGACGGTTAAGGTCCTAGTTAATCCCCCTTCAAGCGGGTAAGATTCTGATTGATCCCCCTTCTCGCGGGTAAGATCCTGATTGATCCCCCTTCTCACGGGTAAGATCCTGATTGATCGATTGATCCCCCTTCTCACGGGTAAGATCCTGGGTCGGAATATATTACTTTTACTTCCTTCTTTAGCTAACAGACTCAACTTTCGTAACTCATAACATTTCAATTGCATAAGATAGTCTATACTTGCTATTTACACAATTCACCTTTATTACATTAATCTCATAGCTATTGTATTCCATGTCAATACATTTCACCCAACTTTCATTTATTCTTTGCATGCGTACATTAATTTCATATCTTTCATTATATACCAATTACTTAACATGTATATGCACAACCAAGATAATCACTTTATTTCACTATACTATTACTACGAGGAGTTAAGTCCCAGATTACAACAATTCATCGTATCTCATTTCGTGATTGGAGTTATGTCCCTAGTGTTTTACTCCTTCATCTATATAATTCATACTACTTTTAAGACTATATGACAACACATATACTTTACCATATTACTCATTATTTATGGGGAGTTATGTCCCCCAATGCTTTATTTCTTCATTTATATCACTTTATATACCTTTTTAAGGTTATGTACCAACACATATACCTTAACTACATTATTCATTACTCATGGAGAGTTATATCCCCATATAACTTATTATCTTTCATAACATTCTTGTACTTTTACATATACTCTTTCTACCATTTCATCATTACTTCTATGTATTTTAAGGCTATAAGCCAAATACTAATTCTTATATCATTACTTATCTCTTACTTATCATTCATACACTTTTCATAATATGATATTCTCATTAGAACACCAATATCATTATCTCACATAATACTTATCGACATAACATAAGTATTAACACATATTCATCTCTTCATATAGAAAACATAATAAATATTTCATAATATTTTCCATGTATCTCAAAATGGGTAAAAGCTACATGTACTCACCTTGGCTAGTTAGAGAAGTCTAACTAGGGTTACTCCGTTTCCTTGTCCCTTCCATTCCATGAATTTTACTCCTTAATTACCTAAGGAGTTCATTAACATTCTTATTAATACATGATAGGTCTTAACAATACATATAAAGACCACTTAACCCATGTCCTAATATACTTATTTTCATGTTCTCACACATTATTATGCTTATACTAGAAGTTCGGGGATCAAACTACACAAATAGGGCAATAACGGGAGTGAATTTCAAGAATTCAGGTCATACGGGTCGTGTGGGACTCACACGGGTCGTGTAGGACCTTCAGACCCTCGGATTGCAGACCTAGGTTCCCCACACGGGTCGTGTAACCTAACACGGGTCGTGTTAGGCTACAGACCCATTTTTCCAGCCCCCGAATTTTGTTCTTTCTTTGCAGTTTTAGTTCATTTCTTGGTTCCATTTGTTCCCAAACTTAACCAAACTTTACCAATAGGTTCTATTGACCTTCTAACATGCCAAGAACATATTTTTATTCTCATTAAGACTTATTTAGTTCATGACTTAATGGTTAAGACCATAGGATGTCACAAGAGCTCTAAGGAAGCTCATGTGCACATCAATTCTAATACAAGAGCCCATTTGTTTCCAACTTCTATATATACATTTATACAATCAAGGGAAGCTAAATTAGGGGTTTTACAACCCAAAACACACTTCATTCTTTACCAATTCATGATTCTCATTAGCCATTTCTATAGGTTTCATTCATGGAATCATCAATTCCATTCCACCCATTCCAATAACCATTTAGTTCCAACTTATTGTTGATTGCTTGGAATCATTAGGAAACCACTTCCAATGGTTTCTTCATACATAAACATCATTTATGACTCATTACATGACTAAAACCATCATCTTAAACATGTTCTTAAATCCATGGAATCATTTGATTCCAAGTTTTTCCCAAAAATCTCCATTTTTAACATTTTTACATAAAAACTGAAATTACTTCTATTATGACATATTAGACTTATCAAGAACCATTAAAACCAACTTGTTCTTACAAACCCGTTAGTTAGGGTTCTTGAGCTCAAATTCACATTTCTTGATTTTTAACACATTCAATGGTTAAACTAGGTTTATATAATGATTAAGACACAAATTAAGGCTAGGAATCATAGGATAATCCTCCTCTAGCCACTGAAATCTCGAAGCTACAGTAACCTACCCACGGGAAATGGGTTAAACAACCTTAAAAACATGTTTACTAACCTTAGAAGGCTTGGAATTCTTCAATTCCAAGTGGGTTTTCTTCCAATTTTGACTCGATCCTTCATAATCTTCCAGAATCGATCTCTCTCTAACCCTCTCTAGAACTTTCCCGTGGCTGAAATAAGTTCACTATGAGGAGAATGCAGATTTTTCTCTTATTTATACTACCATACTTTCCTGGAATGACAATTTGGTCCTTCAAACTTCTTACTTTTCACTTTAGGCACAAAACTTACTTAAATTATGGAAACTTCTAAGTTTTATAGTTTTGCCCCACTTATAAACTTATTTTGAACATTAAGAACATTTTAACACATAAAAATCTCGTTATGAGGTTAAATAGTTCAAAATGACGAAAATGCCCTTTTTGGTCATTTTGCACTTTTCACTCACTTTTACCTTTTCAGTATTCATACTTTATACTTATAACTATAATATAATTCATATTCTTCATCCTTAATGAAAATATAGTTTTTTTCATTTTATAATCGTAATTGGAAATTACCAAAATACCCTTTTTGCTCAAACTATAAATAATTACTTATTAATTATTCCTTTACTTCTTACTTTCAATTTGGACATATTTTTGGGTCGTTACATATGCATTATTCAACATGTCCAAAGCATTGTTTTTGGTCGTTTCCTTGACCCATAAGCAACATTCCCAGTACAAATTTTGCGTCCCTTTGCCCCATTGAAGATGCCTCCTCAAGCATATCTCTTCCTGTCTGTTGCTCTTCTGCCAAATAAAAAACCTTCATATGTTTTGGTTTAAAGTACAAAACAAATATTAAAATGTAAAAAACAGAGTACCTATACAAATCATTTCATTCCTTACCAGTTATATAATTATATATAATTTTGGACACATATAATCAAGTATACCGTGACCATATAATACTTACACTCACAAATTTTCTCTTTTATCATGACAATTGTTTGTTTTTTGACACGCTAAAAAAATTAAAACGTGACCATAGAACGATTATAGTTACTTGTTTTGTTTTCCTGCACTAAGTGGCTAACCCAATCCCATTAAACAAAAAATCATTTATGTGGTCAAATGATTTCATTCCTTATAGTCAGTTAATTATATTAATTATATACAATTTTAGATACATATAATCACGTATACCGTGACCATATAATACTTACACTCACAACGTTTCTTTTTTATCATGACAATTTTTGTTTTTAGACACACAAAAGATATTACGACATGACCATAACATGATTATACTTACTTACTTGTATTTGATTCTTTAAATAAGTATCCAAACGCTAACCTCTGGACACAAAAAATCATTTATGTGGTCGTATGTACTAGATTTTACCTTCACTAAAATCACTACATTCCTTAATTTAGACACGTATAATAAAGTATATCATGACCATATAATACGTATACTCACAACGTTTCTCTTTTATCATGACAATTGTTTGTTTTTGACACGCATAAAAAATTAATACGTGACCATAGAATGGTTATAGTAACGTGTTTTTGTTTCCCTTTACTAAGTGCCTAAACCAATCATGTGGATACAAAAAAATCATTTATGTGGCCAAATCATTTCATTCCTTATGACCATTTAATTATATTATATACAATTTTAGACAGATATAATCACGTATACCGTGACTATATAATACTTACACTCACACCATTTCTCTTTTACCATGACAATTGTTTGGTTTTAGACACACATAATATTTTATGACGTGACCATAACATGGTTATACTTACTTGTATTTGATTCTTTAAGTAAATGTCTAAATGCTACCCTATGGACACGCAAAATCATTTATGTGGCTATATGTACTCGATTTTACCTTCATTGAAATCAATTCATTCTTTTAGACACGTATAATAAAGTGTGTCGTGTCCATATAAGACTTATACTCACAACTATTCTCTTTTATCATGATAATTCTTTGTTTTTTGACACGCCTAAAAAATTAAAACGTGATGATAGAATTCTTATAGTTACTTGTTTTGTTTCTTTTACTAAGTGGATAATAAAGAACTATCCTATGGTCACACGAAATCAATTATGTGGCCGTATATACTCTAAGATTTAGACACATAAACAATTGTTTTATGTGACCATATATGCATCTTTCGTTTCATAGAAAAACCATCACCAAATTTTTCCGGCTTTCAAAAAAAAAAAAATACTTTGGTCGTTGGTTATGTATGGCCACATTGTTTGATTGTGCGTCGTAAAAAGCTAATGTATGACGTTAAATCGCTATCAACGATTACAATCTACACACCAACGGTCATGCTTATTGCTGTAAAATGTAGCTAAAAATAGTCTAAAATTTTTTACGTGACCTTTAGTCACGCAAAAAATCAAAAGTGTGACCGGGCGGTTTCGAAAAAAGTGTGACCATAGGTCATTTTTGTACTAGTGTCTTTTCTACTTGCAAATGGGTTCGTTTGCAGTTGTGCCGACATGTTTCTATTTATCTTTGCCCAACACTCATCCATCATGTATTTACTTGTTTATGTGGACGACTTAATCCTCACTGGCAATCAAGAAACGATTCTCACAACTTTCACAACTCGGTTACATCAAGAGTTTGCCATTAAAGATCTTGGTGATCTTAACTATTTTATTTGCTTGAAAATGCTTTATACCGATGATGGCCTTTTCCTAAGTCAGTCAAAATATGCAAAAGATGTTCTTACTTGAGCTGACTTATTAGAATCCAAACCAGTTCCTACTCCATTAGCCACTAATGAAACCTTTATTAAGAATGGGCCTCTGTTTTCCAATCATACTCTTTATCAATCATTAGTGGGGGCTCTTCAGTACTTAACTATTACTAGACCGGATCTCTCCTATGTCGTTAATCAAGCTAATTAGTTTCTTCATTCCCCTACCAAGGCACACTTCCAATCTGTCAAACGTATCTTGAGGTATGTTAAAGGAACCATTGCATGTGGTCTTACCTTTCGTCGTCCACAGTCCAATGCTATTTTTGGCTACTCTGATGCTGATTGGGCTCGATGTCTTGACAGTCGCCGATCTACTTATGGTTAGTCGATATTTCTAGGTGGAAATCTTGTCTCGTGGAGTGCCAATAAACAACCCACGGTTTCCAGATCTAGTTGTGAGTCTAAATATGGCGAACACGGCGGCTGAAATTATTTGGCTTACTCATCTTCTACGAGAGCTACATGCCTTACCTCCTGATCGACCCACATTGCTTTGTGACAACAAATTAAAGTGCCTTATTTATGACTCAAAACCCGGTCTCTCACAAGCGTGCTAAACATATTGATCTTGATTATCATTTAGTTGGAGAACTTGTAGCCTCAGGTAAGCTCTACACCAAGTTCGTCTCAACCAAGCTCTACACCAAGTTCGTCTCAACCAAGCTTCAGGTGGTAGATATTTTCACCAAGAGTCTTTCGCGTGATACGTTTGAAAAGTTCCGTGCTATGCTTTGTCTTGATCCGCCACCTATTTGCTTGAGGGGAGATATTAGATAATTATGTAGTCAATAATTCAAATGTATATTTTTGTAATTATCTCTCCTTAATTTCCAATGACTTCCAGCGTAGCTGGTAGGAGGCACCCGGTTTGGTACCCACGTGGGGCGGAGGTCGGGAGTTCTACTACCACCAAGACCTTATGCAGGGATTTATTTCCAAAGGCTCAATTGTGAGGAATTTTTCCTGGATTCCCTATGGGTTCGCATCTGCCCAATTAGACTATTCAAACTCGAGGCCTTCACTGAAAGACTGTGAAGGGTTGTGCAGGCGCTTCCTCTGATGCAAAATTGCCGTTTTCAAAAAAAAAAAAAAAAAAGTCTCTCGTTAATTATAGGAGATCTCCTTTGTAAATTGTTATTATAAATACATATCTCACACACAATTAAATGTGTGCTTGATTTAATATAACTCTACAATTGGGTGTGGTTTGTACTTTGTAGTATTTGGTGTAGCCTTATATCGGAGGAAAAAAACGCGAATACAAAGTGTCGTATCAAGAGAATGTAAACCTAAACTAAAAATGATAAGGATCTCTAAATTACAAAACTAACCCCGAACAATGAAATACTTACGGATATACATCAATAATATTGTTGTAAATTTTTTGATTTATGAAAAATTAATTACACTTGAAGAGATGAATCAACATTTTTCTTATATATGCAGGCTAGAATAGATCTGACTGAAATTAAAACGCTATTAAACTATACATGTTGAAACAACTGTCTTGAAAACAATTTCTATTTTTTGTATGGGAAAAGAACCGAAAACTATAAAGTTGGCAAGTTGCGGCGATGTTACAAGCGACCGCCTTTCAACTTAATCTATGTTCCACTTTCAACTTATGCAGGTCAACGCTCATAGTTTAGCCGTAAATTAGCCACCAGCCCACCCTGTAAACCATTTGAACCGAACCTGCGTACCACAGTTTTATTATTACTTGAGACTAACTTACCGCAGTTTTATTATTCACGCGACTAAATCTCTTTCCCGGGCACACAAGATCTCCTTAAATACACTTCAAATCGATACGATTCAAATGTCATTTATTAAACTTACACCTAAGCTTACTTTCTTCTACGAAAAAGTAATGTCGCCGATGCTATTAAGCAATCAGAAAGTGGTGGAACAGCGATATGTCAAGGCCATAAACCTTGACGATGATATTAGTGATTGTGGCATGCTGCTTAAAGACAAACAACTACCAGAGAGTGATTCGACTGTTGATGCTAAACTAAGTTGGCTACGGTCGCAAATAATAGGTGGGTTTGCTGATATTCACACCCCATTTGGACAACGTAAGCTCACGTATGCAGATCATACAGCCACGGGTCGATGTCTTCATTACATTGAAGACTACATCATTCAGACTGTCCTTCCCTTCTATGGTAACATTACTCTTGTGTTTTTTATATTGAAGGAGGCTTGTCCCTATGCAAGTAGTGAAATTTTGCATATTGGCATTCAGGTAATACTCACACAAGTGACAGCTACGTAGGGGATCGAACTATGAAAATGCTTCATGAAGCCACTGAATTCGTCAAGAAATGCTTAGGCGGAACAGATGATGATGCACTTCTTTTTTGTGGATCAGGCACTACAGCAGCCATCAAACGGCTCCAAGAAGTCATGGGAATCGCTATTCCATCAATTTTAAGAGAAAAGGTACTAAAGTCATGTCTAACCAGTGAAGAAAGATGGGTCGTTTTTGTTGGTCCGTATGAACACCATTCCAACCTCCTTTCATGGAGGCAAAGCCTAGCAGAAGTTATAGAGATAGGTTTGGACGATGAAGGATTGATCGACATGCATGATTTAAAGTCCCAGCTGAATCTTTATCAAGGAACTGGGCGCCCAATGCTTGGTTCTTTTTCCGCTTGTAGTAATGTCACTGGAATTTGCGCCGACACCCATTCTCTTGCTCGCTTGCTTCACCAGTATGGAGCTTTGGCATGCTTTGATTTCGCAGCAAGGTACATCTTTTACTTCTTTTCATAGCCTGTTGAGAATATATAAGTGATCATATATACCTTCATCGACATGAGACTGATACCGTTCATATTAAATGCACGAAAAGTGGTCCATATGTAGAGATTGACATGAGGTCAGGTGCTGCTGATGGCTACGATGCCATAGCTTTAAGTCCACACAAGTTTCTTGGAGGACCTGGATCCCCTGGCATTCTTCTTATGAGCAAGGCATTATATCAGCTGAAAGACTCCCCGCCTTCGACATGTGGAGGTGGAACTGTTAACTTCGTCAATTGCTTCGATGAAAAGGTACGTACACTACTAAAAAACTTGGAATTTAGTGACTAATTTATTCCATCGCTGAAAAAGGATCAATCGGCGAAATTTAATGAAAAATAATAATCTGTAGTGACTCCATTTCAATTTGTAGGTAGTTTTCTACCAAACCGTCGCTAAAATGATAGCTCCGTCTCCTAAATCTGTTACCATGTTAATGACATTAAAAATTAGAATTATTAATGGAAGTCGGTCTAACCCATTCAACCGTTACAATTTCTAGGATACGCTATATGTTAACGACATTGAAGAAAGGGAAGATGCTGGGACGCCGCAAATTATCCAACGAGTAAAGGCGGCTTTAGCCTTTCAGGTAAAAGAATACATCAATTGTGAAGTTATTGCCAAGAAAGAGCACAACTACATTGAAAGGGCACTTAAAAGACTTGGCAAAAATCCGAACATATGGGTGTTGGGAAATACGACCGTAGAGAGACAAGCAATTCTATCTTTCCTTGTTTACACAACGTCCGAAACTATGGGTGTTGGGACACGCAATAAGCCTCTTAATGGGGCTTTTGTTGCTAAGCTTATGAACGACCTCTTTGGCATCCAAGCTCGGGGAGGGTGTGCTTGTGCAGGACCGTATGCTCACTGCTTGCTTGGTATCGATGAACAACATTCGCTTGCAATAAAATCCGCAGTTGAAATGGTAATAAATTTTATTTTTACATTTCTCCACATAAACTTTCATCTATGCTTTGGAAACTACTGTAGTACCGTAGTTTGACCATCTGACCTCGACCAAACCAAATTAATGTCTATGAGAACATCTAAACTCTTTCATCATTGCCTATCTTAATTCTTCCATAGTTTGGAGAAAACAGTATGCATATATATTATATATATATATATATATATATATATATATATATATATATATATATATATATATATATATACTACCATCTTCAACAATAACAATAACAACAATTTGAATTTCTTTTCCATGACTACGTAGTGATATTCTTACGTTTACTAACCATGTCTACAGTTCTTCTAAATTATATTTTTATCCTATGATTGATAGGGCTACAATGGAGCAAGGTTGGGTTGGACAAGAGTAAGCTTTGCTTACTATATGTCCAATGAGGAGTTTGAATTCATTCTAGCCGCCATAGAATTTGTAGCTACTTATGGACAAAGATTTCTTTCCCTCTACGAATTTAATTGGACTAAAGGCAGCTGGACATTCAAGAGAAACACCTTCGAGAAGATTTTGCTGAAGGAAAAAGACTGTAAGCTTTGTACATCGTTTTGTACCAATGCACCAAAAGCACTTTTACACGTGAAAAGGACCAAACAAAAGACACAAGTTTGTAAAAAAATGGATGACGCTCATCTTGATACATACGCATTTTATGTGGAGGTTGCAAATCACATAGGGAAACTTCTTCCGAAGTTCCCATCTCAATATACCGTTCCAAAAGGCATAGACCTCGACCATGTGTTTTATCTAGTATAGTTGTAACATTGTTGAATTATGGTATGATATTTGATTGATTACTTTTATAGTAATTTTAATGATATGTACTTCTCTTGTTGGTGAAAGTCATTTTGTATATTTGTACCACAATTTTGTACTTTTTGACAATAACCTCATTCATTACAGCTTTTATGTTGGAGATTTTGTGGTTTAGTTATTGGAAATATAATTTTCTCATTATTTGGTTTATAAAAAAGATCTCTATCAGTTTAGTTGAATCGTAGGTTTCCAAATACGGTGCAAGGTGCAGGTCGCGATAGGTTTGTGTAGCCACACTTCCCACGTACATATAAGAGCAATAAGAGCCTTTATTTTCATCACGAGTCTAGGGGTCAGTGCTTGCATACCAACTATATATACAATAATATGTGTCATTAGCAGCGAGAAATGTCGCCCCTAATACCCCTGAAAGTCGCCCCTAAAGCCTTTAGGGCTACATGTCGCCGCTAAAGGTGTCGCCCCCAATGCTTCGTCGCTAATACTTATATGTCGCATCTAAAGGTGTCGCCCCTAATAGTGTCGCCGCTAAAAGTGGCATGTCGCCCCTAATAGTGTCGCTGCTAAAGATGTCGTTACCAATAAGTTTTCCGTCGCTAAAAGTGTCGTCGGTAATACTTGTCGCTCCTTATAATTGTTTTTTTTCCTTTATTTCATTAAGTTCTCAATAGTTAAGAACTTAATCAATTCAGCTACTCCATAAAATGCTGAAAATAAAAACCATCCACAATAAGTTATATTATCAAAAAGAGAAAAAAAATCCATAACATACGTTCTAAAGTTATATCTAACACAAAATACTAAATAAAACACAAACTACTCGTGACCACTACCGTCTTCATCATCGTTCCCTTCGTTATCATCATCATCTTCTTGCAAGTGTCGAATGAAATCTTTAAGTTTTTCCATTTTTTTCGGGTTGCTAAACAACCGATCAATAGGGTCCAACTACAAAAAAAAAAAAAAAAAAAAAAAAAAAAAACATATTAACATAGTACCAAACTTCCAAATTTGTAACAAGTACTAGCCAAACTATCAAGTACACAATAAATGTATTAGGTTATTAACAAATCGCCAGTCAACCAAAAAATCGTATTAACATTGTACCAAACTTGCAAATTCATAACAAATGCTAGCCAAACTATCAAGTAAACAACAAATGTATTAAGTCATTAACAAATAAGTTACACCTAACCTGAGTACTCTGTAATGGTTTTGATGATTGGCCCTCAATGTAAGAAAGATTTTTGGAACTCTGCTTTCCAGACGGTTTACGTTTGATCCCTCTTATGTGTCCTCGTCGAGTACCGAGCACTTTTTCAAATACAACCACCTCGTCTACTGGAGTGTTTGAGGGGTCACATATTGCGTATTGCTCGTTAAACTCACATAGTAAATCGTTCTGTAATTTACAATGATGATTAACATAGATTAGTATACTTCTAATTTAAAGTAAAAAACAATAATATACATATAACTATAAACAAAAAAACCAATGTAGTTACATATTTTTCCTCAACATTTGGGTTATCAAACATCCCTTCTTTATCAGTATGTGCATCATAATAGCCTTGAAGTCTGCTAATGCCCTGTTTCACATTAAAAATTAGATTATACTCTAAAACCAACGCATATATTATAACTTAGTTTCTTGTAGGCAGCGCTACTGTAGGTGCTTGTCCCTCCACGGTTCTTTACTGTTAGTTTGGCACGATTACCGCTATTTTGTATAGAGCACCTAATAAATGCAGGACTTATGAAAGCATCAATCGCATTGTTCCAGTTTGTTTGACTCATACCCTGGGGGGATTAGCCCTTGCTCTCTCCACATCATCCAACCGTCCATTTTCACCAAAATGATTTCTCGCAGAGGCTTTACGACCTCTATAACGCTTTCCTACTTGAGATTCAATGCCCTTCTATAAAGATATTGCCTCGGGGTCATTTTTAATCAAATAAAAATTGAAGTATGTCTAGAAACAAAAAAAAGTTAGATAAGTAAAAAGTAATCAAAAATGAACAAATAAAATATAGTTATATAAATAATTTACCTGTAGATGCTCCCACAAGGCATTCTTTTTGGCGTCTGGAACTTCTTCCTATGATTTTTTTGTCAAATGAGATGTCTCGCTAAATATAATCGCCAGCCTCACGGATAAATAGGTCATAATAGTCACCAACCGGAATGTAGGTAGTGGTTTTATCCCAAACTAACGGTAAAGGCCGCTTGCCATTAGCTACCCATTTCTCAAACAGCTGAATATTTTTTCCCCTACCTCTACGATTCACGTGTTGAGCAGCAAATATAATTAAAAAATATTATTAGTCTTAATTTATAAGAGGGATTTGTTAAATAAATAAATCTTAAAAAACTTACTATCCTGTTGATGATGGCTAGGGCCTCCAAAACCTCTTGGTGGCGGCTCCCCATCACCATCTCCTCCGTAGCCCATTACATCGGCCATCACCATCTCCTCCGTAGCCCAATACGCATTCATATCCTAAATGAGATAAAGTATTCAAGGTTTAGATTGTAGGGTTTAATGTTTAATGTTTAATGTTTAGGGTTTACAATTTATGCTTTAGGTTTTAGGGTTTATGTTTTACTTTAATATTTTTTATATTTATAGCATCCTATTTTTGTTTTTATTTCTATTAGAAAATTGTACTTTCATATTTTCATTAATTAACGTATCCTACTTTTGTTGTTTTTATTATAGCAATCTAAAGATATCATACCATAACAACCCAAACATAACATTCAATACATCATATTAAGTCCTAATTAATGAAAGTATTAACAATTAAGTTCTTAACAATAATAGAAAACATCAAAAATCAAACACATGATAACATAACAAACTAACAATATCATACAATAATAACCTAAACATAACATCCAATACATAATATTAAGTCCTAACTAATTAAGTCCTAACTAATTAAGTTCTTAACAATTAAGTTCTTAACATATCATACAATTCATTTATATTTTCATACAAATTTAATCAAGTGTTCATATCAAAATAGCCATATACAATCCTACAATCAAAACTTTATATACATATTATCAAAGAATCCATATCCATATACTAGCTTATGTTGTATGATACTAACCTTGCATGATCCAGAGACCCCTCTAAGGGGAAACCTGTAGCAGATAGATAGTAGATGTAATGTAGATTGCTGTAGTAGGTAACCCGACTTTTCTACCAGTGATACTTATGGTATTTTGATACTATTTAGCATGTTGTGCTCGTAACAATGTACACCAATGTTACTTTTGGGTTGTAAAATAGGTGTATGTGTATGATTTGAAAATGATAAATTTTGGGTGTACTTTGTTAGTAAAGTCGGGGGTTACAAGTTGGTGTCAGAGCCATGGTTTAAGTGAACTAGGTGTCTGTAGTGTAGATTCCTAGACTTGAACCGTAGTAGATAAAGGTGTGATGATATATTATAAGGGTGTATGGTGATGTAAGGAGTATTTGGTGAAGTAACTTCATTTTTTGATGGTATAAATAGTGAATACAAGGAGCAATCAACCAGGAGTGGTTCCAGAAGGGGCGCTTTACGAGGATGATGAGCCAATTCACCAAGCTTGGTACATAGGTTGGGCGGTGAGGTACCGCCTGAAGGCCTGAGGAATTTAAGAGAGATATTAGCTGAGGAGGTTGCGAACGTATTTCGAGATGTTTTACCCACCTTGATCAGACCGCAAGTGGAAACAGTGATGAAGGAAGCACATGACAACCTCTTATCATTACTGTTAATCAAGGACAGAGAGAAAGTGGTGATGTACGAGGAAAAGAAAAGAAAGTTGAGACCTCCTCAGGAAAGAAAGCAGGGTATACATATAAAAACTTCCTAGTTTGTAAACCTACAGACTTTTTGGGCACTAACAACCAAGTGGAAGCCATTAATTGGCTTACAGATACAGAGAAAATTTTCAGAACCAGAGGAAGATAAAGTGCAGTTTGTGAGACTAGACGACTCGAATGTTGGGAGCTGGTTTAATCCAATTGTTGATTTTGGACCAGTTCATGATGAAATTCAGCAAGGAGTATTGTTTTCATGTGACAGTAAAGAATCGAGGATGAATTCATTCGTTTACAACAGGGTATAAAGTCAGTACAGGAGTACACAATGACCTTCATGGAAAAGGCAAGGTTTGTTGAGCATCAGGTGGATACAGAGAAAAGAAAGATTGATTGATACATTTAGGGTTTAAATACCCAAATACAAGAGTTCCTGAGGCCATCTAGGTGTACTATTTTTCGACAAGCGGTTGATGCTGTGAAAGAACGTGATAGAGAATTACTTCGCGAAGACTTATAGAAACGTCTAGACGAGCTAAAGAGAAAAACTGAAGAACGGTCATGGGGGTCATCTAAAAGACCCCAAGTTTTAGTTCCCACAGTCAGCCCCGAAAGGAAGAAAGTGGGTGGTGTGATAAATGCAAAAAGAGGTATAGTGGGAGTTGTCCCACAGGAGGGTTGGAACTGTCGTGTTTCAAGTGTAGGAAGTCGGAGAATCGAGCCCGAGATTGTATATTACCTGAGCGGGTTTGTTACTACTGTGGGGAAAGTGATCATATTCGCCCAAATTATCTGAAGATGAAAACTGATATTCAGAAAGAGAGACAGCAAGATGATCGGGGTGATCGAAGGAGTGGAGCCAAGGGTGGCGGTAATACGATAGTAGGTCGAGCTTTCCAGATGGCTGTTGATGAGGCGTGCGAGAAACCCAATGTAGTGTCAGGTATAGGGCTGTAAACGAACCAAACGTTCGGCGAACTGTCGTGAAATGTTCAGCGGGAAATTCGTTTATATCCGTTTATTTAATAAATGAACGAACATGAACACAATTTCTCGTTCGTTCAGTGAAACGAACGAACATGAACAATTGCCTCGTTCATTCAACTATGTTCATGAACGTTCGTTTATGTTGTTCATTTACGTTCGTTTATGTTTGTTCAATTAAGTTCATTTTATGTTCATATATGTTTAATTGTGTTTGTTTATCTCTGTTCGTTTAGATTTGTTTAGCATGTTTACGAACATAAACGAACGAACTTGAACAAGATAATTGTTAAATGAACGAACATGAACAAGAAAACTCGTTCGCGTTCATTCGTTTGTTCGACTAACTTAAATGAACGAACATGAACAAGCCCTCGTTCGTGTTTGTTCGGTTCGTTTACAACCCTAGTCAGGTACATTTATGTAACACCCGGTTTTTAATAAAACATCTTCATTTAAATAAATATCAATTTATTCAATAATTAACATTTTGATGATATTTAGAAATCATTTAAACATCAATTCACCGCATAAATCTCCACATAAGTAGCATCAGTGTGTACCCGTCATGCCTGTCCGTCATTTTCACCTGTACAACCTGAAATGGTAATTTAAAAGGGAAAGGATAAGCACACGGCTTAGTGAGTTCCAACAACTACACAGCATATCAGCTACATATACTTTACCCCTAACAGGAAAAATACAACCACACGTCACATAATCTGCTCTACCCAGTATATTGGATTATAACCTCCTATACGTATCTGCTCAGTAAATCTAATTCCCCTGCTCAGCACTTAAAGCCGCGCATACCCTGTACGTCGAGTCATGCGTATCTGCTCAGTGTCTTTTGCACGTATCTCTATATTACTCAGTACGTTGAGCCCACACACACCATAACCCAACCCATACAATTATAACAGGAAAGTATATATCAATAATATACTCACAACTTGGTATTACATTTAAACATCTTATAAGCACACAACACTACAGTAAAGCATATATAACCTCCACACAATGTAGTGAGAAACTCACCTGATTATAGTCGACTACAACGTTTATCTCTGCTTCGTATTCCCTCTTTAACTGTTAACACCGTAAGACATTTATCACTTTTTAATTCTTAACTATCTTATAGTTGCATCATTAAACTCTTCCATAATTCCAACATGATACCTCGTGATTTATCAAGTAAAGGATAGCCAGGTAGAAGATTAGTTGGGGTGGTAGGATCCTTTCAGCATTTTAGCCTTTCGGAAAATCCAACAACCAGATCCCAAGTAATCGGCCTAGACACCATCCTCGTAAGTAAATCACTCGGTATTATTTTTGGAAATACGAATAGTATAACCTCTACATATTATAGTTTAACACTTATAAACTACTAGAGAAATACAATAGTGATTACTCACTTAAGATTGGCGTTTTCGCAAAGCCTTGGCACGTTTCCCGTTCCGCTCTTCCAACACTTCCCGAGCACCTCGTTACCAGCTACCGCTCGCTCCTAACTCCTCCCGACCTATTTTCCTCACCAGAACACTCCTCGATATCGTAAGGTTTTTTGGTGTTTGTTGTGGGTTGAAATGAAGAAGTTAGGCCTCTATTTATAGGGCTTGAAAACACTATTCACGACGTCATCACGACATCATCGTCGACGTCATCACGACATCATCATCGACGTCATCACGAGGTCATCACGACATCATCGTCGACGTCATCACGAGGTAAGCGCTTACTTCATTTCTCGGGTACTATTCACGCCGGAGTACTATTCATGCCGGAGTTACTATTCACGCAGGAGTTACTATTCACATCGTTTTTTTTTTTGAAAAACGGTCGTTACAAGTTCTCCCACCTTTTATAAGATTCCGTCCCCGGAATCTCCAGCGTTGTCATACACTTATTCTTCCACTCAATCATTCCCTATTTCAACACAATACGATTGTATTAGTAAATCCAAATGGTATTACAATACTGGCACATTAACCACCTCTAATCAACTAGGCCAACCTATTGAGACTGTTATGTAATCTCATATACTCACAATACTGACATCATGGATGCAAGGTACTTGTTATGCATCGTATAATCATAATCAAATGTTCTCCACATCATATCACAACCCCAGCTATTCACAACCTCAACAGCTCAGCTATTCACCAGACACCCGACTGTATGTGTGTTAGAACTGCCAGCCAATAAAGCCATCACAACACTTGTATGTGGTCCCACCACAATTACTGCTCATAAGATCCACAACACATATGTGGTCTTACCAAATGTGGCCCCACTAAATAAGTGGTCACAACCACAAGTACTATTAACCCCCAGAATAAATGGTCACAACTACAAGTTACCAGTGGCCCTACGGAATAAGTGGTCTCAACCACAAGTACAAGTAGCCCCATAGCATAAGTGGTCCCAACCACAATACTAGTAGCCCCACCTAATAAGTGGTCCCAACTACAAGTATAAGTGGCCCCATAGAATAAACAACTTTTCGCTCTAAAGGCTTAACGGTTAACACACATACGACTGCACAGCTCTGCAACCAACTACATGACACCAAGAATCCTCATATCAGCTCAGCATCCACACACAACTACAAAATCTCCACCCACCATAGTATACCATATCCATGGTTATCACCACTTAATACTCACGTATTCGTCCGCACAGCTAATATCAACTAGATATTCAACCAGCTACCGACACAGTTTATCCACGGTTACTTGCCTACGAGTTACCTACTTAAGAGGTATTCACTTAGTCATTTACCCAACACACATATGCTAACAAGATAGTTATCTTGGCCAGTTAGCAATATTTTCTCAACTCATTATTTTCATATACTAACAGATTTTAAGTACATGATACACTGATAGGCCACATCTAGCCTATTATGATATATTCGTTCATAGTATTCACTACCTACATAAATACCCTTACGCCACACCACTATGTCATCTGCACTCTCACGAATTGTTATTATATGTCCATCCCGTATACACGTACATCTCTTGTACGGGAATGGATAAAACTCTAATTCTGCAAACATACGACACCACGTATAAAACCTTATGTTTCTAGCATGTACATGTATATCTGTACGTATATTTTTCACATCTATATACAGCTTTAGTTCACGTATGTCTTCTTCCAAATTATGCCATCAGTTACTGAATCCCAATTTCTGCTGATACGCTCACATACATCCTCAGCCTTCATCATTATCGTACTACAGTCATCTGACACACTTCGTATATAAAACTTGTTAACCAGCAACTGTAGATGACCTGGAAGCCTCACATATATCTCCATATCTGGAAATGAAAATTGCGACTTATGCTCTTCTCTAAATAACATTACGTTTATTTATAGTCAATCAAAATCGACTATTCTAGCAATCAACATCTTCTTTTTATCATCCACTATTTGTGCTTTTCTTAGTAACGAAGAGACTTAACGTGTCACTTTTGCACAGCTCATCTACTATAGTCACATCAACTGTTCATTACTTAATTATTAAGAAATGAAACGTCAGTAGATTCTCAATCTCCAGCGTCTTAATTGATCCCAATAAACTCTATGATTGCCAACCAATAGAATGGACAAATACAGTTTATCAGCATATAAACCAATTAGTTATACCCTCAGTGTATTGGATTCCTTACGACCAACTCCCGATTCGAATGCGGATCCTGTGCTTTCAATAGTAGGAGCTCTACTACTATCTTCCACACCTACCCTTGTTCGTTTCAGAACTTGTCCAGAAGTCCCCAATTCACTTCTCACGATAATTTTACCACCTATACCCCAGGTTGTTTTACGAACATAGTCGTAGAAAATTTTTCACATAAAAGGATTTACCTTATGGATATCACTTATCAAGGAACATGCAACTTGGCCAACTCAAAAATTCTAGGACTATTTAGTTCCTACTGCCTACACTTTAATGGCATTTAAGCACACATATATTACAGAAATAGCAACAAAGACTAAGCACTTAACCTTTTCCCCACTGACGTCGGTTGACGGTACACACTGCGTCTTTGCAACAACATTCATTTAACCCCTTACTCGAAAAACAACTTATAATTTCTTGTAAAAATATTTCCAAAGAAAACTTTTAAGTCTCAAGCTTGAGATCAAAACCCATCAAGTGAGTCTGATTCACTCAAGCCTTGGCTCTGATACCAACTTGTAACACCCGGTTTTTTAATAAAACATCTTCATTTAAATAAATATCAATTTATTCAATAATTAACATTTTGATGATATTTAGAAATCATTTAAACATCAATTCACCGCATAAATCTCCACATAAGTAGCATCAGTGTGTACCCGTCATGCATGTCCGTCATTTTCACCTGTACAACCTGAAATGGTAATTTAAAAGGGAAAGGATAAGCACACGGCTTAGTGAGTTCTAACAACTACACAGCATATCAGCTACACATACTTTACCCCTAACAGGAAAAATACAACCACACGTCACATAATCTGCTCTACCCAGTATATTGGATTATAACCTCCTATACGTATCTGCTCAGTAAATCTAATTCCCCTGCTCAGCACTTAAAGCCGCGCATACCCTGTACGTCGAGTCATGCGTATCTGCTCAGTGTCTTTTGCACGTATCTCTATATTACTCAGTACGTCGAGCCCACACACACCATAACCCAACCCATACAATTATAACAGGAAAGTATATATATCAATAATATACTCACAACTTGGTATTACATTTAAACATCTTATAAGCACACAACACTACAGTAAAGCATATATAACCTCCACACAATGTAGTGAGAAACTCACCTGATTATAGTCGACTACAGCGTTTATCTCTGCTTCGTATTCCCTCTTTAACTGTTAACACCGTAAGACATTTATCACTCTTTAATTCTTAACTATCTTATAGTTGCATCATTAAACTCTTCCATAATTTCAACATGATACCTCGTGATTTATCAAGTAAAGGATAGCCAGGTAGAAGATTAGTTGGGGTGGCAGGATCCTTTCAGCATTTTAGCCTTTCGGAAAATCCAACAACCAGATCCCAAGTAATCGGCCTAGACACCATCCTCGTAAGTAAATCACTCGGTATTATTTTTGGAATTACGAATAGTATAACCTCTACATATTATAGTTTAACACTTATAAACTACTAGAGAAATACAATAGTGATTACTCACTTAAGATTGGCGTTTTCACAAAGCCTTGGCACGTTTCCCGTTCCGCTCTTCCAACAGTTCCCGAGCACCTCGTTACCAGCTACCGCTCGCTCCTAACTCCTCCCGACCTATTTTCCTCACCAGAACACTCCTCGATATCGTAAGGTTTTTTGGTGTTTGTTGTGGGTTGAAATGAAAAAGTTAGGCCTCTATTTATAGGGCTTGAAAACATTATTCACGACGTCATCACGACATCATCGTCGACGTCATCACGACATCATCGTCGACGTCATCACGAGGTCATCACGACATCATCGTCGACGTCATCACGAGGTAAGCGCTTACTTCATTTCTCGGGTACTATTCACGCCGGAGTACTGTTCACGTCGGAGTTACTATTCACGCAGGACTTACTATTCACAGCGTTTTTTTTTTTTTTTTGAAAAACGGTCGTTACAAGTTCTCCCACCTTTTATAAGATTCCGTCCCCGGAATCTCCAGCGTTGTCATACACTTATTCTTCCACTCAATCATTCCCTATTTCAACACAATACGGTTGTATTAGTAAATCCAAATGGTATTACAATACTGGCACATTAACCACCTCTAATCAACTAGGCCAACCTATTGAGACTGTTATGTAATCTCATATACTCACAATACTGACATCATGGATGCAAGGTACTTGTTATGCATCGTATAATCATAATCACATGTTCTCCACATCATATCACAACCCCTGCTATTCACAACCTCAACAGCTCAGCTATTCACCAGACACCCGACTGTATGTGTGTTAGAACTGCCAGCCAATAAAGCCATCACAACACTTGTATATGGTCCCACCATAATTACTGCTCATAAGATCCACAACACATATGTGGTCTTACCAAATGTGGCCCCACTAAATAAGTGGTCACAACCACAAGTACTATTAACCCCCAGAATAAATTGTCACAACTACAAGTTACCAGTGGCCCTACGGAATAAGTGGTCCCAACCACAAGTACAAGTAACCCCATAGCATAAGTGGTCCCAACCACAATACTAGTAGCCCCACCTAATAAGTGGTCCCAACTACAAGTATAAGTGGCCCCATAGAATAAACAACTTTTCGCTCTAAAGGCTTAACGGTTAACACACATACGACTGCACAGCTCTGCAACCAACTACATGACACCAAGAATCCTCATATCAGCTCAGCATCCACACACAACTACAAAATCTCCACCCACCATAGTATACCATATCCATGGTTATCACCACTTAATACTCACGTATTCGTCCGCATAGCTAATATCAACTAGATATTCAACCAGCTACCGACACAGTTTATCCTCGGTTACTTGCCTACGAGTTACCTACTTAAGAGGTATTCACTTAGTCATTTACCCAACACACATATGCTAACAAGATAGTTATCTTGGCCAGTTAGCAATATTTTCTCAACTCATTATTTTCATATACTAACAGATTTTAAGTACATGATACACTGATAGGCCACATCTAGCCTATTATGATATATTCGTTCATAGTATTCACTACCTACATAAATACCCTTACGCCACACCACTATGTCATCTGCACTCTCACGAGTTGTTATTATATGTCCATCCCGTATACACGTACATCTCTTGTACGGGAATGGATAAAACTCTAATTCTGCAAACATACGACACCACGTATAAAACCTTATGTTTCTAGCATGTACACGTATATCTGTACGTATATTTTTCACATCTATATACTGCTTTAGTTCACGTATGTCTTCTTCCAAATTATGCCATCAGTTACTGGATCCCAATTTCTGCTGATACGCTCACATACATCCTCAGCCTTTATCATTATCGTACTACAGTCATCTGACACACTTCGTATATAAAACTTGTTAACCAGCAACTGTAGATGACCTGGAAGCCTCACATATATCTCCATATCTGGAAATGAAAATTGCGACTTATGCTCTTCTCTAAATAACATTACGTTTATTTATAGTCAATCAAAATCGACTATTCTAGCAATCAACATCTTCTTTTTATCATCCACTATCTGTGCTTTTCTTAGTAACGAAGAGACTTAACGTGTCACTTTTGCACAGCTCATCTACTATAGTCACATCAACTGTTCATTACTTAATTATTAAGAAATGAAACGTCAGTAGATTCTCAATCTCCAGCGTCTTAATTGATCCCAATAAACTCTATGATTGCCAACCAATAGAATGGACAAATACAGTTTATCAGCATATAAACCAATTAGTTATACCCTCAGTGTATTGGATTCCTTATGACCAACTCCCGATTCGAACGCGGATCTTGTGCTTTCAATAGTAGGAGCTCTACTACTATCTTCCACACCTACCCTTGTTCGTTTCAGAACTTGTCCAGAAGTCCCCAATTCACTTCTCACGATAATTTTACCACCTATACCCCAGGTTGTTTTACGAACATAGTCGTAGAAAATTTTTCACATAAAAGGATTTACCTTATGGATATCACTTATCAAGGAACATGCAACTTGGCCAACTCAAAAATTCTAGGACTATTTAGTTCCTACTGCCTACACTTTAATGGCATTTAAGCACACATATATTACAGAAATAGCAACAAAGACTAAGCACTTAACCTTTTCCCCACTGACGTCGGTTGACGGTACACACTGCGTCTTTGCAACAACATTCATTTAACCCCTTACTCGAAAAAAAACATATAATTTCTTGTAAAAATATTTCCAAAGAAAACTTTTAAGTCTCAAGCTTGAGATCAAAACCCATCAAGTGAGTCTGATTCACTCAAGCCTTGGCTCTGATACCAACTTGTAACACCCGGTTTTTTAATAAAACATCTTCATTTAAATAAATATCAATTTATTCAATAATTAACATTTTGATGATATTTAGAAATCATTTAAACATCAATTCACCGCATAAATCTCCACATAAGTAGCATCAGTGTGTACCCGTCATGCCTGTCTGTCATTTTCACCTGTACAACCTGAAATGGTAATTTAAAAGGGAAAGGATAAGCACACGGCTTAGTGAGTTCCAACAACTACACAGCATATCAGCTACACATACTTTACCCCTAACAGGAAAAATACAACCACACGTCACATAATCTGCTCTACCCAGTATATTGGATTATAACCTCCTATACGTATCTGCTCAGTAAATCTAATTCCCCTGCTCAGCAATTAAAGCCGCGCATACCCTGTACGTCGAGTCATGCGTATCTGCTTAGTGTCTTTTGCACGTATCTCTATATTACTCAGTACGTCGAGCCCACACACACCATAACCCAACCCATACAATTATAACAGGAAAGTATATATATCAATAATATACTCACAACTTGGTATTACATTTAAACATCTTATAAGCACACAACACTACAGTAAAGCATATATAACCTCCACACAATGTAGTGAGAAACTCACCTGATTATAGTCGACTACAGCGTTTATCTCTGCTTCGTATTCCCTCTTTAACTGTTAACATCGTAAGACATTTATCACTCTTTAATTCTTAACTATCTTATAGTTGCATCATTAAACTCTTCCATAATTCCAACATGATACCTCGTGATTTATCAAGTAAAGGATAGCCAAGTAGAAGATTAGTTGTGGTGGCAGGATCCTTTCAGCATTTTAGCCTTTCGGAAAATCCAACAACCAGATCCCAAGTAATCGGCCTAGACACCATCCTCGTAAGTAAATCACTCGGTATTATTTTTGGAATTACGAATAGTATAACCTCTACATATTATAGTTTAACACTTATAAACTACTAGAGAAATACAATAGTGATTACTCACTTAAGATTGGCGTTTTCGCAAAGCCTTGGCACGTTTCCCGTGCCGCTCTTCCAACACTTCCCGAGCACTTCGTTACCAGCTATCGCTCGCTCCTAACTCCTCCCGACCTATTTTCCTCACTAGAACACTCCTCGATATCGTAAGGTTGTTTGGTGTTTGTTGTGGGTTGAAATGAAGAAGTTAGGCCTCTATTTATAGGGCTTGAAAACACTATTCACGACGTCATCACGACATCATCGTCGACGTCATCACGACATCATCGTCGACGTCATCACGAGGTCATCACGACATCATCGTCGACGTCATCACGAGGTAAGCGCTTACTTCATTTCTTGGGTACTATTCACGCCGGAGTACTATTCACGCCGGAGTTACTATTCACAACGTTTTTTTTTTTTTTTGAAAAACGGTCGTTACAATTTATTTTGAACTCGGTACATTTATTTTCAACTCAGTACCAGTGTTGTTTGATCTTGGAGATACATTTTCCTTTATATCCACATCTTTAATACCACGAGTAACTATTCCTCTTAACACCACTGGATGAAAAGTTAGTAGTAGAAATGGCGGATGGAAGATATGTGTCATTTCGGGAGCAGATTCAGGGATTTTGACTTGAGAATAACATGACCTCTTTCCCTATTAATCTAAAGCCAATCACCATAAGGTAGTTTGAAGTAATTGTAGGCATGGATTGGTTAGCCACAAATCATGCTTAAGTTGATTGTGAAAAGAAAGTTATTGAAATAGAAATTCCTGACAGATCTATGTGACGTAGTACTAGAGGCTCGATAATCTTCATATGGATAGTAATACGATGACCTTGATGTTTTTATTTTCCATGCTCACAAGCTGAGAAAAAGTGTCATTATCAAAATCCATTGCATACATCCCTCTTACTAAATCCATGGAAACTAATCTGTTGATGCTTTTGAAATTTAAATGAGATAGCCTTTGGTGCCATAAACAACTTAGGTCAGAAGAGGCTTTGGACAATAGACACAACGAAGAAGTACCAATGATAGGCTTCATATCTAATGGAAACATTGACCCTTTTCTTTTGGATTTTAATATAACTTCTTTCATTGACTTCTTAGAAATGACACTACCTTCATCATCAAAGGTAACTTGATTTCCACTGCCCATAACCAGTTGTGATGCACTTATCAGATTGTGTTTCAGCCCTTCGAGATATGCCACTCTATTTATTTACAGTAAACTTCACGTAAGCACGTATTGAACATCGCTCATATTTACCAAACTTTACATCACCCGCATCATCTACACATTGGTAATCTCTAAGATAATCCTTCTTCCAAGTCATATCACGAGAACAGACACTGTCTATATATCATTCCTTATCATACTACTCTTCATCCATTACCTGAAATCAATTAGAAAATTTTCATCCATTACCTGAAATCAATTAGAAAATTCAGGTACCCAAACATGCTTGGGTCCTAAGGGGTAAGTGGTGGGATTTTCAATACATTTCTCAACGAAGTTAACTGCTTTTGTTCCAGAAGAGGAACATTCTTCGGAAGTGGGTACTGACTTCTGAATTGAGATAACTTCAGACTTTGATATCTATTTTGGAGTTGTCTTTTTAGATGATATTGATTTTTTAGACACTGAATAAGAATTCGACTTTTGTTTCAAAGTTGATATGTTATTTTCTAAATCTTTTATGACGCAATGCTTTTTCTTTATAGATAAATTATCAAATGAAGAGCTACAATGAGTAGAACTACTCAAGTATTCTTCATAGGCAAGTTTGAAATCCTGAATCGAAAGATTTTTATGTTTGAATAGTTCTAAATTTGTGTTCGACCAAGCATGAAACTTATCACCCAAATTGTTTCCTTTAGAAAATGTTTTCTTTGTTTGTTTTGTATAATTTGGATTTCGAAAGTTTAGTTGATAGGGTACGGAGTTTGTTTTTGAATTCTTATGTTGTGCATTCTTGAAGTTTGCTTTGTATTAGGAAGAAAATGATTTATGAACTTGCTGATTTTTGAAATTGACTTCAGAGAATTTCTATGATCAATAATTCTTTCTTCTCTTGTTATCATAAAAGGTTTTCTTCTTTATTTTGTTTGTTGTGAAATTGAGGAATATCCAAAGAATGTCTACTGTTAAGCCAAGAGTGTGAGTTTTTAATACCATACATTTCCCATTTCCTTGTGTAGATTTTTACTTCAAGATATGCATTCAAATTATTTTCCAACATCTTATATGAAGAGAAAAATCCTTTGAGGTAACTATTTCATTATCTTTTCTGATCATGCATGTTAAATCATTGTGTTTGTTTAAAACAACACCACTTTTGATAAATACTACTCTTTTGAAAGTAGCAACCTTTGGATATCTACATGGTATATGAATAAGACGTTTACAACTATCTTTGGAAAAAAATTGATATTCTTATGAAAGATCAATGACTTGAATATTATTTGAATCTTGTTCATTGGGTTTTATCAAAGCATGTGAACTTAGGTTGACAACTTCAACTAAAATTGGATCAATGGTTTTAGAAGAATTTGATTCAAAACTATGGAATTCTGATTCTGAAATTTCATAATTCTCCGAAGATGGTTGTAAAGTGAAATCAGATTCTGAAGGTGATTTTGAATAAGATTTAAGCATAAAGAAATTTACATAATCTACTTCTTCAAGGTGAGATTCAGAGTCATATTCATCCACACACCAAACATTCTGACCATCATAAATTTCAGTAGTTATATGAACATCTACTTTCATGCAAGGAATTGTAGTTGATAACATTTTCAGCAGAATATTAGATTTAAGATATTTTCAGCTTGAACTAAACCATGTGTGTATGTTCCGTTTGGAATGTAGCAAAGCACACAATATATTCACATTCAAATGAAATATTATCGACATCATTCAAATCAAATTCAATAAATGGCAAAAGTTTTCGGTGTTGTTCATTTGTCACATCTGAAGAGTGATATATCCTAGTGATGTGTAAATACAAATGCTTCGCAGTCTCACAAAATATATTTTGTTGTTTAGAAAGTATGTCATTCGTACTCAACAGTTCACAACTCTCTTCTGAAAAATTTATTCTGAGTTCGTTTTTCTCAACTACTCCAAAGTCTTCTACCTTATTTCTCAACATGGTTATCTCATCCTGAGCATCTCTCGTTTCACTATTTGAAGAAATATGGAGTTTATTCATTTAAGAACAATCAAAAGTGATTTTAGTAAGATCATTGATAAAATAAGATTTAGGAATGTTAAAAAGTAAGAGAAGTTGAGATACCTGCTCCGAAATAATTTTGGGAGCATCCAGTGAAGCTTTTAATCCCATAGCCATTAAGCAAAAAACTCTGAAGTGTTATCCAACTTCTTCTTTTCATCATCATCACACCAGGCTTCTATATCAGCATCAGCAGCAAACATAGCTTTATGGGTCGGCTTCTGTATCTCTTCATCATCCTAAACGGATGATTATACTTGGTATGTACCTTCGCCTTCACCATATCCTGAGGCAATGAGAGACAGACTGTTTGTTTTCTCCTTAACCTCCTCGAATTTCTTAGCGTAGTACACTTCATCCTTCACCTTTTCTTTCTTGTCATGTTGCTTTTTCAGCATGTAATCTTTTTGCAAGTGATTCTTTTCGAAGCAGTAATTACAGTCATATCCAAAGTCATCAACGACTTGTTTTCAAGCTTTGGGGCATAATCAACTTTTGGCTTTGGGATGATGTAACGCCTCGTTTTTCGGTGCATTCGAAATTGTGAATTTATTATTTAAGCAATAATAATAATAATAATAATAATAATTTCTAGGAAACATTAGTTATGATTGAAGGGGGGTAAAATGTCAATTATAGAAACTTAAAATGAAAGAATTGTTGTATGGGGGTGAGGTAAAAATACTTTAGCAAGATTGGAGGGTCAATATTGCCAAAAGCCAAAACTTGTGCATCAAAATTGTTTGGGCCGATTATGAGTTACGGGAATTTCTTGTTAAACCAAAAGCATGCGACCAAGCCTCTTATTACTCTCCCAACAATTCCTTTCGCTTAAAAAAAACCCTACGGCTACACCCATGTTTCCTTGGAGAGGCTGTCGAGAGAAAAGGTGGGTACGAGGGGCAGGTTGTGTGATCGGGATGGACCATCTCGAGTACGCCTTTTGTCAACGAGAATAATCCTTATGTAGGGTTTGGTTCTTTGTTTTGGGTATGCGAAATCCCTTACCTAGCCTTATAGCATGCATATATCATCACGTAAACTCTAAACTACATACCCAATGTTGTTGATGTTGTCGAGAGCTAGAAAGATTGTTGAGAACTTGAGTGGTGTTGTTGAGGCGAGGATTCAGCGAGAGTGAACTAGGGTTGCAGAAAAGAGAAGAGAAGGGCTAAGTTCGATTATGATTTTGGTGATCGAGGTTGTGGTATGGTAGTTCTCATCACATAAGGGCTAGGTAAGCGATACTTTTGATCTCCCTTCTTGGAACCTTTGTTAAAGACAAGTGCTTAATCCTTTAAGTTGGCTTGAATGTGTACATAAGTTACCTCTGTAAGAACTCTTAATAATTTATGAACTTTGGTCAAAATATGTTGAGTTAAGTACTTAATGAAGGTTGGGTTATGATGCTTAAAACTAAACACAAATTTATATGACAACATTCTGTCCTGATCTTGGAAAAATTATATAAAATCGTGGGTTTATCCATTAGGCTCGAGCCTTATGTCCCTGAGTTAGCATTCGAGTCTAGTTTGTTTCCTTAAAAGGGTTTGAGCTGTTTTAGACCATAAGTCATGTGGAATTGCCCATTTCCACTGACTGGTCCAAATGCTGTCAGATTTGGTCTTTTGTCTTTAAAATTTCACTACAAATTGTATAAATCTCATTTAGGAATGAGGTCAGTGGCCTTAGTTCGGTTGAAGTCTAGATTTCTCACACCAAATTTCAGAACTTAATTATTAGCCCATTAAGAGCTTGGACTGATTCTTTGGGGTTGGTCCAGCTCATTGTCAAAATTGTGGAGTCCAGTTGTTGAATGTGCTCGGGACAATTGGAGAATGAAAATGACATGAGGTTAGGGTCTCTAGTCTTGTCTTAGGGTCTAGTTTGTCCAATAGTTTTCCCAGAATTTATTGATGACCCTTCCATGGTTGAAAGTGGCAATATTTGCAACATGGTCCGGGTTTGAAAGATTTTGATACCCAAAATCTTGGTTAATTCATATAAAATAGAGGAAAAATAGTTAGTGCATGTTCCTTATATTCATGGAAAAGTAAATAGATGAGATAGGTGACTGCACAAAAATATAATTGATTGGTTGAGTTTAATATGGGCTTAAGGGGTCACAAACAGATGTTATGTTTTGGGGTTAAAAGCTAAAAATGAATTTAATAAGTATTTTAATTCTACAGGTATATAATTGAGGTAGGGCTTAGTTATTATGCCTTATAATAACTTAATATACATTATAGGAGTATAAGGTGTGCAAGTGGAGCTTGGTGCGACCCGGTGAGTCGGTGCATGGATTTCTACAGTTGGTGTTTCGAGGTGAGTTTCCCACTACATTGTTTGGATGTTATATGTGCTTTACTGTAGCTCGTCTGTGCTTATAGGATGTGTGTGGGTAGTATCAGGCCATTTGTATGTCTAGTGGATGTTAATGTGTAGTTAGTACTAGACGGGTGTAGGTCTAGTATGTAGATGTTATGGGCTCGACGTACTGAGCAATATTGGGTGGCTTGACGCACTGAGCAATATAGGGTGGCTCGACGCACTAAGCAATATAGGATGGCTCGACACACTGAGCACTATAGGGATGCCTGGCAAGATGCACTGAGCAGATACGCATGGCTCGACGAACAGAGTATGCGCGGCTCGGAGTGCTGAGCAGAGGAGCACGACTCAATGTGCTGGGTAAAGTAGACTCTGTGTTTATTTTACTGTGTTGTGTGCTTGTGTCTTTCTTGATAGGGGTAGAGTATGTGTGACTGATATGCGGTGTATGTGTTGGAACTCACTAAGCTGTGTGCTTACCCTTTCCCTATTAAATCACTATTGCAGGTTTTTTAGATATGGATGATGGCAAGGCTTGACGCATACACACCGTTGCTATTTTCCGTGGGAATTATATTTTGTTATGAGATGTTTTTATGAGATTTGGTTTCCGCTGTGGTTTTATTGACTGGTGATTAAAAATTTTTTGAATGTTTAAGAAGTATTAAGTTTTAACAATATGATATTTGTTTAATGAAATCTGTTTTAGAAAAATTAAAATTTACCTTAAAAATGGGATGTTACAGATGAACTCGGGTTTTGGCTTCGGAGTGAAGTCTGCTGACTTTGTAATTCGCTTGGAAGATCCACATGGTTTGTAGTTTCCTGATGGTTTATTGTAGAATTTCTTGTTGTTTCAGTACAGAGCTACCACTTCACCAGATTCTTTCATCTCATAGTCAACACTTTCATCTTCATTCTCATCAACATTAGCTTCATGTTTGTCTTCTTTTGAAATAACTGCAAGTGAACGAGCATTTGAGAGCTCATCCATGGTTTCTATTACGTCTCTTTCATGTGATTTAAGCAAATTGAAGAGAACACCAAGAGAATAAGTATTAGTGTTTTCATCTGACTTGACCATGATGGTAATAGGTCGCCACTCCCTCCTTAAACTTATAACCATTTTGTTACCGACTCACTGTTATAACCGTTTTGTTTTATTCTAGGTAAACTTATAACCATTCTGACCCATTTCGGTAATTTTGTAACCGTACGTTTTATTACTGACTCGCTTTTATAACCGTTTTGATTCGACTCGGAAAAAATTTAATTTAATGTTTTTTAGGCCCCCAACGTTTATAAATCTTGGGTCCACCACTGGACTGTGGGTGGTCGAAAGGTGAATGGGACCGCCGGAGGGTGAATGGGGGTCGCCCGATTGTATGAAGCTATCACCGGAGATAGCAAGCCGATCAGTCGGAGAAAGAAGAACGAGATGGCGAGGGCGGCAGAGGGAGAACGAGCAGTAGAGAGAAAAACTAGCAGCAGGAAGGGTTTTTTTCCCTGAAATTTCAATGCGTAAAGGTATTCCCCAGGGATTTTAATCGACGTTGGTCACTAAATGGTAGGAAAGTCGGTCTGTAAATGGTAGATAAGTTTGATCGGTATTCCGTCACATGCGTCATGGTGGTTGGTAAATGGTAGGTGAGTTTGATATTATTGTTATTATAATTTTTATTATTCTTTCATTACTATTATTGTTATTTTAATTATTAATTACGATTATTTTTTAGATATGTTTTATACATTTATATGACAAGAAATTTAAATACATATTTATTTGAAAAATACATTTATTACGTTTTTAAATGTTAATAAGTATATTAATGAAAAAATACATGTAAAATTGTATTTAAATGTATTTGTTGCATATAAATACGTATTGTATGGACTAAGTAGAATTAAAAATGTATTGTATTAAAAATTAAGTAGAATTAAAAACCGTGACCAGGGTTCGAATCTCGGCAATTTAAAGATTAAAGATTAAATAGAATTAATATTAGGATAGAGATTTTCCTCACTTTTTCCTTGAAAAACCTTCGATAATTACCGACGAAAAAATTCCGGTCACTAACTTTGGTAGCTATTACCCGGCTTTTCTAATAGTGAGAATTTGCTTTATTTCTTCAAATTTAAAATGAGTACAAGTACTACTACACGGAGACAGAGAATTTCTTTTATTGATTCATATTTAAAATGAGTACAACTACTATTTAACGTTGAACAAATAACAAACTAAGCTAAAAAAGCTGTTGTTGCATGTGCTCCTATGAAAGTGGCAGCTAAGCCACTTTCAACATAGAACATCCTAAGTTACTGTCACACCCAAAAATTTTCACAAAATATTTGAACTTTTTAAAACAACTTTTATAAAAGAAGCTACGAGTTTACAAAAGATAAGTATCACAAAACCAATTTATGACGAAATAAACATAATAATGTGCGGAAGCAAAATAATAATAATGTCCCAAAATGGAAACTCTTCTAGTAGTGGTATCCCGGTGCTCCAAGTCACGCCTCAGCCTCTTTAATCTTAATACCTGAAAATGTTAGGGAGAACCGTAAGCATAAAGCTTAGTGAATTCAAACACAGACATCATATCAATATTCACATTTACTAATTCAAATCCAATTCCAATTATAATTACATTAATAAGCAAGGAACAAATCAATGCTTATATTAGTAGGGAGGACTTGTAGGTTTGAGCCGCACCGGGTAAATCCCGTATCCTTTGGCCCCGATCCCCGCACCTCATAAAGAGTATAACGTTGGTGATCTTACCTAACTACCCCTCATAGTATTAATCAATCACATACAGTGCACATGTACGATTTTATAACAATAATATAGCATGCTTTAAATATTATATCTAAACAATCACACACGAGCTATCTAGCAAACATAAACACTAATACAACGGTGTGAGAGAACTCACCTTGAGTGAGTGAGTAACAGATAGGAGTCAATATAAGACTACCAAGCTTGTGCAAACTTCAAGGCTTCACCTAAATAGAACTAAAGGTTAGAAGAGTGAAGTTGTGAAACTAAGAAATGAGAAGGGAGTAATCACAGCAAGGACTCTAAAACAGTCCTGCTGATCGGGACTGAATTACTCCAAAATGCACAATAGAAACATAGGATTAAATAATTTTTGTAAGAAACTACAATGGCTTAGGTTTCCAGAACCATAAGGAACTCCTCATAACTCCAAAAGACGTAAGAGATATGAATTTTACAAAAAGACTTGTCACTGCAGTCTTTGGACGGACAGTCAGGTGGTGTTGGCCAATTCTACCCAACTTGTGGGTGGAATTAGCCCCAACCAAAAATCAGAGGCACATTAGACACAAAAAGACAAGTCTCAGAGTTGGAATCGATTAAAAAGGGTTTCCAAGGCTCTAGATATAAAAATCACAAGTTGGTCAATCACAGAATCAGCATGAGCTGGTGACTGTCCATTAACCTAGAGTGTGGGTCCATTCTAACCAAGTTATATTGAGAATTAACGACCCATTTTCTCCAGATATTAAATTAACTATGTAATGTACATGTGGGTATTTGGAATCACTCAGGATCATTTCCCAAACCCTCGTAATGATAAAAACAAAATGACATATCACAGCAGACCCGGATCAGACCCAACAACAGAGAAGCTGTTGTTGACCATAGGTAAGGTCCTTTTTATCGAGGGTGCCTTTTAAGAAAGTTGCCTAACTAGATTTGTGAACTTTGGGCACTGATATGGGGTCCATTTGAGTTCTAGAACTCGAGATATGATTTTTACAAAATGGTTACCGAATCTGATTGAAGCAGAAACATAACCTTTAATGACATATCTTGGCCAATCCACCCTTTTCTCTTTGGGATACATTCTAGGATGTACCAACTCATCCTATTTAGTCCCCATAAATATTGTGGTACTAAAAAGGATTAGAGATCATTAGGGATTCATTTAGCCATATGAAAACTAGAAGAACTTAATCATGAATCCAAGTACAAAACCCTAAGATCATGATTTTCAATTTAGGGTTTTGTAGTGATCTTTCACATACACTCACACTCATATGTACATCAATGATGATGTAATGAGGTGGTGTATTCAGATCTAACACTAAGATACATACATCTAAAAGAAAGGGTAGAAGTAGAGAGATTACTACATCAAAATAACAACATAAGATGCTACATAAAATGATAGAATTGGAGAACAATCAAAATTACAAACATACCAATGATTGAAGTTAGGGATGAACACAAGAGAAAAGTTCTTGGTTGGAGGAGAGGGAGAGGGAGGCGTGAAAGAGAGTGTGGAGTGGAGGAATTAGGGTTTTTGAACCCTAATATATTAGATTAGTGGGCTAAACCCTAAAGCCTTTGGGCTAGAAGACCATTTAAGCTTTAATTGGGTTTGGCTATAAACCCATGGACTTAATTATATGATTAAAAGATGGGAATAACTATAAGCCCAAATCTTTTAATTAATCATGCCTTAATTAATTAAATTAATATAATGTCTCATAATTAATTAATTAAAATAAATAACGTACCGAGAAAAACCGGGGCGTTACAAATCTCCCCCACTAGGAACGGACTTCGTCCTCGAAGTCATTGCCAACAAATAAATCCGGATAATGAGCCCTCATCTCCTCCTCCGGTTCCCACGTCCATTCCGAACCCCGTCTATGTCGCCACTGAACCTTAACCAAGTTTATAGTTTTGTTCCGAAGGGTCTTCGTTTCCCGATCTAGAATCGCGACTGGTTGCTCAACATAGTTGAGACGCTCATCAATCTGAATATCCTCCAATGGTACCACTGTGGTCTCATCAACAACACACTTCCGCAGTTGAGAAACGTGGAAGGTGTCATGGATCAGGCTGAGCTCTACAGGTAACTCTAAACGATAGGCCACCTCCCCAACACGAGCAATGACCTTGTATGGTCCAATGAATCGTGGTCCTAGCTTTCCCCGCTTCCGGAAACGGATTACGCCTTTCCAGGGAGAGACTTTTAACAACACAGAGTCTCCCACCTGAAATTCAAGGTCTGAGCGTCTTTTGTCGGCATAGCTTTTCTGACGACTCCTTGCCGTGGCCAAATGGTCTCGTATCACCTGAATCTTTTCCGTAGTTTGCAGCACGATCTCGGTACTCCCAAGTACCCTCTGCCCTACCTCGCCCCAACAAACAGGCGTTCTACACTTCCTTCCATACAAGGCTTCATACGGGGGCATCTTAATGCTGGAGTGATAACTGTTGTTATAGGAGAACTCAGCTAGATGCAAGTGATCATCCCAACTACCCCCAAAATCGATCGCACATGCCCGAAGCATGTCTTCCAGTGTCTGAATCGTCCTCTCACTCTGCCCGTCCGTCTGCGGGTGGAAGGCTGTGCTAAAGTGTAATCGTGTACCCATCTCTTCCTGAAATTTCCGCCAAAACCGAGAAGTAAAACGGGTGTCACGGTCGGAGACAATAGAAACGGGCACACCATGCAATGAGACAATCTCACGATCAAAGATCTCGGCCAACTTCTTTGCAGGTGAACTCTCCTTTATGGCCAAGAAGTGAGCGCTCTTAGTTAGACGGTCGACAATCACCCAAATAGTATCAGCTCCACGGGCAGTCCTAGGCAGCTTAGTGATAAAATCCATGGTCAGATGCTCCCATTTCCATTCCGGAATCTCCAAAGGTTGCAATTTCCCATGCGGTTTCTGGTGCTCCGCCTTGACCTTCCGGCAAGTCATACATTCTTCCACAAACCGGGCTACATCATTCTTCATTCCGTGCCACCAGTAACCCTCCCGAAGATCCAGATACATTTTGGTAGCACCTGGATGTATGGAGAATTTAGACTTGTGAGCTTCCTCCATTAAGGTTTTACGGTTGCCTCCTGTAAATGGAACCCAAACTCTACCATGGCGGGTCAACAAACCTCGACTATCGAGTTCCATTTTAGGCAGTTCATTCTCAATTTTCTCCCGCTTGATGCTCGTTGCCGTCTTCTGAGCGTCACGGATCAGGTCCAGCAAGGGTGACACCATCGTCATACGGAGGCACCTAGCTCGAATGGGCTCGGCAGACGGTTTACGACTGAGAGCATCAGCCACCACATTAGCTTTACCGGGGTGGTAGTGAATTTCGCAGTCATAGTCTTTCACCACATCCAGCCATCTAATCTGCCTCATGTTCAGATCTCGCTGATCGAACAAATACTTCAAGCTCTTATGGTCGGTATATACAATAAACTTTACCCCATAGAGATAATGTCTCCAAATCTTGAGGGCAAATACCACAGCTCCAAGCTCCAAGTCGTGAGTGGGGTAATTTTGCTCGTGGGGTTTTAGCTGTCGGGAGGCGTAGGCTATAACCCTGCCTCGCTGCATCAGTACTGCACCAAAACCCAGAAGTGATGCGTCACAATAAACCACTATATCCTCTACCCCATCCATTAGGGCCAAGATTGGTGCATCACATAATCGGGATCTCAATTCATCAAACGCCGCTTGCTGTTCCGGGCCCCACACAAATTTCTCTGATTTCTTGGTCAGTCGGGTAAGTGGTAACGCAATCTTGGAGAAATTTTCTATGAATCTACGGTAGTAACCAGCCAAACCCAAAAAGCTACGAATTTCGGAAGGCGTTTTTGGAACCTCCCACTGCTTAATGGTTTTCACTTTGGCTTGGTCGACCTTGATACCTTCTTTGTTCACCACATGCCCCAAAAACTGAACCTCTTCTAACCAAAACTCACACTTCGAGAGCTTAGCATAAAGCTTTTCTCTCGCGAGGGTCTCCAAAACTTCCCGAAGATGTTGCTCATGCTCCTCCTTCGTCTTAGAGTAGACTAATATGTCGTCAATAAACACAATAACAGAGTGGTCAAGCATCGGGCTGCACACCCGATTCATGAGGTCCATAAAAGCGGCGGGTGCATTGGTGAGCCCAAAAGGCATCACCACGAACTCATAATGCCCATAGCGAGTACGGAATGCGGTCTTCTCAATGTCTTCTTCTCGGACTCGCATCTGGTGGTAACCGGACCGTAAATCAATCTTGGAGAACCAAGATGCTCCCTGCAGCTGATCAAAAAGGTCGTCAATACGTGGTAGCGGGTATCTGTTCTTTATCGTGCGCTTGTTCAGCTCCCTATAATCGATACACATACGCTGGGTGCCATCCTTCTTCTTGACAAAAAGAATAGGAGCACCCCATGGCGAAGAGCTAGGCCGTATAAAACCCTTACTACTTAACTCTTGAAGTTGCTCCTGGAGTTCTTTCATTTCGGGTGGCGCCAACCGATATGGAGCTTTAGCTATCGGAGTCGCACCCGGCAATAGATCAATGCGGAACTCCACTTGCCGAATAGGGGGCAAGCCAGGGAGTTCCTCCGGAAAAACAACGCTGAAGTCGGAAACAACCGGAATTCCATTAAGTACCCTGGCAGCAGAACAAGAAGCGATGGCCAAACGAGGAGTATCTCCCTGAATGATAAGTTCTCCGCCCTTAGGGTTTCGAACGCGAACTTGTTTCTTTCGACAGAGGATTTCTGCATCAAACGCGTCAAGCCAATCCATACCCACGATAACACAAAGATCTCGCATCGCAATGGGAATAAGATCAATAGGGAATTCAACCCCGGAAAATTCAAGAGTACAGCCCCGATACACGTCGGTGACATAAATCATACGGTTATCGGCAACTTCAATAACCATTGGGCGAGCCAGTTTTCCGATACTACGACCCAGACGATTAATGAATGTGCGAGATACAAAAGAATGAGTAGCACCGCTGTCGAACATGACAACAGCGGGCTCGGAGTCTAATAAATAAGTGCCTGATCCACAACATATAAACAATATTTAAACTACCGTCAAATTTAAACAATGCAAGAGTGAAGGAGAATGAAGGAAAGGGGATTTTACCCGCCACAGTCGCGGTAATCGCCGGCTCCTCTGCAGTCAGTTGGTGAACACGTCCTCGTGTCACCATGGTAGTTCCCTTAGATGACGATGCACCCGCGGGTTTCATACCCCCGCCTCCACCACTATTCTTCAACAATGGGCAATCAGGCTTTTTGTGTCCCTTCTCGTTGCAGTTAAAACAGGTAGGAACCGAAGAGGGAACCTGTGGTGATGCCACCACCACTGAGGACTTGCAATTCTTCCAATGATGACCCGGCTTCTTACAGTTGTAACACACTAACCGACTCTTGTCGTCCTGTCCTGCAGACGGCCTATACTCGTATCTCGTCTTCCCACCGTTCTTCTGCTTCTTATTTGCATCACCGGACGTCTTGGTCAGGGCGTGGTCCGCTTTTCTCTTGTGCTGCTGGGTCTGTAACTCAATCTCCCTCCTCCTAGCGGCATCCATAACAGTTGACAGTGTTGTGAACTCCTGCATGCTCACAAACTCCCGTATCTCCGTACGAAGGGCATCCTTATACCTGCTAACCAACCATGCCTCATCTCCGGCAAATGAGGGACAGAAAGACATCATCTCTAGGAACTTGGCATTCAGATCTGACACGCACTCTGAAGTCTGCTCAAAGGTCATAAACTGCTGCAGCATCCGCTGCTGCTCCACCTTGGGCACATACTGCTTCTCAAACCTCTCCACAAACTGGGCCCAAGTCATGGCTCTCAGCTCATCCTCAGTCAACAATGTCGTAACAGTCTTCCACCAGGCATTCGCCTTCTTCCTCAGCTGGCTCATCGCAACAACAACCTTGAACTGGTCTGGGCACCCGCAAGTCATGAGGGCGCTTTCAATATCGGCAATCCAGTGCTTAGCCTCTACTGGATTCAAGTCACCATTCCACTGAGGGGGGTGGCACTTAGAGAACTTCTCATAGTAATAGGCTGAGTCGCGAACAAGAGGCGCGGGTAAAGCTCCTCCGTGAACAGCTGCGAAACGCTCATCCAAGAGGGCACGAACTTGGGTAATGATGTCGGTAGTGACATTCGGAATGAGGTCGTTGAAGGCATTGTTAAATTCTTCAGCGATGAGTTCCCTAACTTGCTCCATTTGGGTCTGATTTAGACGAGTAGCCGGAGCCATCTATATTCGCAGAGTAGAGAGATTATTAGGATTTATTCGTCCTAGATATTTCTATGAAGATGGAACACTCAGCTCACTGGATATTTTCAACCTTGCCCCGACACGAGATCGGCATCGGTGCTTCAAATAGTAGGGGCCCTTCTACTACCTTCCACACAAATTCCAATCTTGCATTCGCGTCTAGTTTCAAATGTTCCAGTTCGCTCTAGCCGGTTATTTAAACAACTCTCTCTCACATGGTATTACTAGCCTAGGTGAAAATTTAACAATTTTAGGGCTAGCTAATGATAAGTCTAAAGGCAAAGCTCCTAATAACAATTCAAGGCAATGCTCCTAATAACAATTCAAGGTGCAATAATCTATCAAAATAAAAGTATAAGAAACAAGGCTTACTTGGCTGACCGGCACACCCTGGGATCTTCCACTACTAGTCTTCAAAATTTTAAAGAAAATTCTTTTAGAAATTTATTTTAAGGGGAACAAAATTTTAAGAGCCTCAAATTTGAGTCTAGAACATTCCTAAGAATGCCTAGTTCTCTCAAACGTGTGCTCTGATACCAACTTGTCACACCCAAAAATTTTCACAAAATATTTGAACTTTTTAAAACAACTTTTATAAAAGAAGCTACGAGTTTACAAAAGATAAGTATCACAAAACCAATTTATGACGAAATAAACATAATAATGTGCGGAAGCAAAATAATAATAATGTCCCAAAATGGAAACTCTTCTAGTAGTGGTATCCCGGTGCTCCAAGTCACGCCTCAGCCTCTTTAATCTTAATACCTGAAAATGTTAGGGAGAACCGTAAGCATAAAGCTTAGTGAATTCAAACACAGACATCATATCAATATTCACATTTACTAATTCAAATCCAATTCCAATTATAATTACATTAATAAGCAAGGAACAAATCAATGCTTATATTAGTAGGGAGGACTTGTAGGTTTGAGCCGCACCGGGTAAATCCCGTATCCTTTGGCCCCGATCCCCGCACCTCATAAAGAGTATAACGTTGGTGATCTTACCTAACTACCCCTCATAGTATTAATCAATCACATACAGTGCACATGTACGATTTTATAACAATAATATAGCATGCTTTAAATATTATATATAAACAATCACACACGAGCTATCTAGCAAACATAAACACTAATACAACGGTGTGAGAGAACTCACCTTGAGTGAGTGAGTAACAGATAGGAGTCAATATAAGACTACCAAGCTTGTGCAAACTTCAAGGCTTCACCTAAATAGAACTAAAGGTTAGAAGAGTGAAGTTGTGAAACTAAGAAATGAGAAGGGAGTAATCACAGCAAGGACTCTAAAACAGTCCTGCTGATCGGGACTGAATTACTCCAAAATGCACAATAGAAACATAGGATTAAATAATTTTTGTAAGAAACTACAATGGCTTAGGTTTCCAGAACCATAAGGAACTCCTCATAACTCCAAAAGACGTAAGAGATATGAATTTTACAAAAAGACTTGTCACTGCAGTCTTTGGACGGACAGTCAGGTGGTGTTGGCCAATTCTACCCAACTTGTGGGTGGAATTAGCCCCAACCAAAAATCAGAGGCACATTAGACACAAAAAGACAAGTCTCAGAGTTGGAATCGATTAAAAAGGGTTTCCAAGGCTCTAGATATAAAAATCACAAGTTGGTCAATCACAGAATCAGCATGAGCTGGTGACTGTCCATTAACCTAGAGTGTGGGTCCATTCTAACCAAGTTATATTGAGAATTAACGACCCATTTTCTCCAGATATTAAATTAACTATGTAATGTACATGTGGGTATTTGGAATCACTCAGGATCATTTCCCAAACCCTCGTAATGATAAAAACAAAATGACATATCACAGCAGACCCGGATCAGACCCAACAACAGAGAAGCTGTTGTTGACCATAGGTAAGGTCCTTTTTATCGAGGGTGCCTTTTAAGAAAGTTGCCTAACTAGATTTGTGAACTTTGGGCACTGATATGGGGTCCATTTGAGTTCTAGAATTCGAGATATGATTTTTACAAAATGGTTACCGAATCTGATTGAAGCAGAAACATAACCTTTAATGACATATCTTGGCCAATCCACCCTTTTCTCTTTGGGATACATTCTAGGATGTACCAACTCATCCTATTTAGTCCCCATAAATATTGTGGTACTAAAAAGGATTAGAGATCATTAGGGATTCATTTAGCCATATGAAAACTAGAAGAACTTAATCATGAATCCAAGTACAAAACCCTAAGATCATGATTTTCAATTTAGGGTTTTGTAGTGATCTTTCACATACACTCACACTCATATGTACATCAATGATGATGTAATGAGGTGGTGTATTCAGATCTAACACTAAGATACATACATCTAAAAGAAAGGGTAGAAGTAGAGAGATTACTACATCAAAATAACAACATAAGATGCTACATAAAATGATAGAATTGGAGAACAATCAAAATTACAAACATACCAATGATTGAAGTTAGGGATGAACACAAGAGAAAAGTTCTTGGTTGGAGGAGAGGGAGAGGGAGGCGTGAAAGAGAGTGTGGAGTGGAGGAATTAGGGTTTTTGAACCCTAATATATTAGATTAGTGGGCTAAACCCTAAAGCCTTTGGGCTAGAAGACCATTTAAGCTTTAATTGGGTTTGGCTATAAACCCATGGACTTAATTATATGATTAAAAGATGGGAATAACTATAAGCCCAAATCTTTTAATTAATCATGCCTTAATTAATTAAATTAATATAATGTCTCATAATTAATTAATTAAAATAAATAACGTACCGAGAAAAACCGGGGCGTTACAGTTACTCCTTTTATTTATGCAATTGGAGTAGTCTAGTTCCGTAGCTTATCAAAGTTAAACAAAGATATTGGAAGAATTTACACCCCTTATCAATGTAATATATATCTACATCTACTACCGTAATAACTAAAACACCAAATTTGCTTCCTTTTTTCGCAGGCTTGATGTTCATTGGCTGTAACTATACTCGAAACGCCACATCATTAAGTTCTATGCCCTTCGGAACATTACGAGACCGAGAAGGGAACTTTGGGAGTATGTTTCCCATGTACTTTGCAACATCTAAATAAGATGTGTACTTGGAATAATCAGTATCATCAGTTCTTTTGCAATCTATGTCTTTCACATGTAAAACCTTTGGTGCATTGTTGCAAAATGTTGTCTCCTCAAAAGTCTTAAACTTCCAACTGCCTGTATTCCAATTGAAGTCGTAAAAGGGAAGAAACCTTTGCCCATAACTAGCTATGAACTCTATAGCAGAGATAATAAAGTCGCATTCTTCATTGGACATGTAGTATGGGAAGCTTATTCTTGTCCAACCCGCTTTTGCTCCAATGTAACCCTACAAACGGAAGAAAAGAAACATAATTCCATGAAATTTTGGTCGAAATAAAAGTAACGTTTAAAAAGCGAAGCCCTGAAGATTGAAGAAAAACTTGGACGTATTGTTGCAATATGGAAGTATGCAGAAATAAGATTTACCATTTCGACCATAGATCTTATTGCAAGTGAACGAGACTCATCAATTCCAAGCAAGTGGTGACCATAAGGACCGGCACAAGCGCACCCTCCTCGAGCTTGGATACCAAATAGGTCATTCATAAGCTTAGCAACGAAAGCACCATCAAGAGGCTTAAAATCTCTCTTATGATGTGTGGAGTTTGTAGTTGTGTAAATAAGAAATGATATGATTGGTTGTCTCTCTACTTTAGTATTTCCTAAAACTACAATGTTCTCATTTTTCATAAGTCTATCTAGTACCCTTCCGATAAATTCATGTTCCTTCTCTTTAATTATTTTGGTACCTATGTATTCTTTAACCTGAAAGGCTAAAGCTGCTTTCACACGTTGGATAATTTGTGGGGTCCCAGCATCTTCCCTTTCTTCAATGTCCCTAATATACAGTGTGTCCTACAATTTATAACCAGTAAATCGCTTAGATTCGGTTTAATTAATAACTTAGTTTTCAACAAATATACACAAACATATATACCTTTTCTTCAAAGGAATTGACGTAGTTAACAGTACCACCTCCGCATGTCGAAGGGGGAGAATCTTTTAGCTTGTACAAGGCATTGCTCATCAGAAGAACTCCAGGTGATCCAGGCCCTCCAAGAAACTTGTGCGGGCTTAAAATTATGGCATCGTATCCGTCAATGGAACCAGACCGCATGTCAATCTCTACGTATGGAGCACTTTTATGGATTTAAAATTGAAGGTATTAGTCTCATATCTATGATATTAATGAATAGAATACGCAAAAGATATACCATGCTGCAAAATCGAAGCATGCGAAAGCTCCAAACTGGTGAAGCAAGCGAGACAAAGAACGGGTGTCCGTGACAATTCCAGTGACATTACTACAAGCAGAAAAAGAACCCAGCATTGGGCGCCCAGTGTGTTGATAAAACTCTAGCTGGAATTTCAAACCATCCATGTCAATCAATCCTTCGGTGTCTAAGCCAATCTCTATTACTTCTGCTAGGCTTTGTCTCCAGGAGAGGAGATTGGAATGGTGTTCATAAGGACCAACAAAAACTACCCATCTTTCTTCACTTGTTAGACATGAGTTTAGTACTCTCTCTCTTAGAATTGATGGAATGGAAATTCCCATCACTTCTTGGAGCCGTTTTATAGCTGCTGTAGTGCCTGATCCGCAGAAAAGGAGTGAATCATCTTGTGTTCCACCTAAGCATTTCTTCACAAAGCGAGCTGCTTCATGAAATATTGCCATGGTCCGGTATCCAGTTTCGTTGTCGGTTGTGTGAGTGTTGCCTGAATGGAAATTGGAAAAACTATTAAAGGGATTTCTATTCAGTTTCTAGTTGACACTGATGGTTAAACTGTTGGATCATCCATTCTTGAGAAGTAACCATATAGTATATGATTCAGAACTACGAAAGAGAAATAGAAAAAAAAAATGAAAGGAAGTTATTTACCATAGAAGGGAAGAACATTTTTGATAATGTAGTCTTCAACGTATTGAAGACAGCGACCTGAGGCTGTATGATCTGCATATGTGAGCTTACGTTTTCCAAAAGGAGTCTGAATCTCTGAAATACCACCTATTATTTGATGGCGCAGCCAACTTAGTTTAGCATCAGCAGGCGCATCAATCTCAGGTGCATCTTTGTGAAGTTTCACATCGCATAGCAGCGTGTCATTTTTCCTAATCTCATCATTAACGTTTATAAAATTTGCATACGCACTTCCATGGCTGGATAATGATTGCTGATCAACCACCTTTTGTTTCGTTAATAGAGTCGACGGCATTGCCAATTTGGTTATACCCGCAACTGATAGAAGTATATTCGTTGAATGAAACACAGGAATTGTAGAAACTGGCTAAGAATGTTTGAATACCTCTTCTGTATCCAAGTGAGTATTTAAAGTATTACTGTGTTAGGTATTTGTGTCGTATTTTTATAAACTGTAGAAGACGGGTCAAGGCACGCATACAAGCAGTCGGTTCGAAGGACGCGCTGTGGACTAGTCCAATAACAGTCATATGAAGAACTTTTCTTTGTTTTCCATTATATATTTAGTTATACTTTCTTTTTATTTTGCCGACTTATTCACTTTCCTTGAAGGGCAAGCAATATATCGATTAATTATAAACCATCACTTGCCCCAGGCCCCACGAGATATCTACGTTGTTTTGCCAAATTCCCAGACAGTTTTGGTATGAGAGAGATAGACGGAGAGGCTACAACGGAAGCTCCTAAAGACATTACAATAACACAACAACCATGAATGTCTTTATTAGCCGAGTATTATGCATTAAATTTGATTTATTTATTATATAATATTATTCGCTGTATCTTAGTTGACTTTTTTTATCAAATAGCTGCAAATTATTGGTTGTTGCTTTTGAATGATTAACTCGCTGTTGCAAAAGATATTGTTTAAAGGAAGTTTGCACCCTTTCTAAGGCCTGCCGGTGTGGAAGGCTCGGGCTTGTGCGATGCCTACGTGGCTGTGCGAGCTCGGGCTTGAACACCGCCCCTGTGGTGAGATGTCGTCGCATTTTTGACCCCGCACGACGTTCGGACGTTGCGCGAGCAAATCATTTTTGGTGGTAAGTAGCTTGTACATTACGCATAGCTATTTGTACCAAATGTGAGGGGAAGTGAGAGGTATCATTTCCAAGGGTGAGGGGAGGAGTGAGAGGTGTTGATGTGGAAGAGAAAAAAGTGAGAGCCCGCCACAGGCACACCGGACGGCCTAATTGCTCGATGTATTTTTTTTCGTCATTTTATTATTTTTTTTGTTTATTTTGTCTTGCATTATATTTTATTTTTTGAGTTTTTTATGTTTTGTCTTTTTTATTTTTTAGATATTATTATTATATTATTATTACTACATGTTTTAATTATTAGATTAATAAATAAATTAAATAATAGTAATAAAATATAATTTTTTTATTAAAATAAAATAAATAATAGTAACCAAAGTATAATTTTTTTATTAATTATAAAGGTATAATAATTATATCAATTATATCGTACTAGTTATAAATTTGAAAACCAATATTCATAAAAAATTTACAATTGAAATAATGGTTATTTATTTTTTAATTTTTTAGAATGTTATAATTAGTAAAATACATTGTTAATATTACTGCTACTGCTAGTGCTACTGATAATAATAATAATGATAATAAAAGACAAAAATCATAAACATAGGCGATAAAAAAATAAATGACTTAAGGCACAACTTTTTGTAAACCACATTGATTTATAGGGTACATTAGTTATGTCAATTACATCGTACCTGTTCACATTTGAACATCAGTTTTGGTACAAAATTGTTTTGCAATTTCGAAATAATGATTATTCATTTTTAATTTTTGAGATTTTTTATAATTAGCCAAAAACGTAGTTAATAATAATAATAATAATAATAATAATAATAATAAGACAACAATCGTAAACATGAATGATAAAAAAAATAGATGACTTAATGTGTGACTTTTTGTAACTATATTGATCAATTGTATAATTTTGTCAAATAATAACAATAATATTAATAATCTAATAATAACTCAATAATAATAATAATAATAATAATAATAATAATAATAATAACTAAAGACGACAATTGTATACTTGAATAATAAACAATAAACGATTTAATAATACTAATGATAATAATAATAATAATAATAATAATAATAATAATAATAATAATAATAATAATAATGTTGTAATATGCAAACAAAGAAAAAGAAAAAGGCAAAAAAAAAAATCAAATCAAAAAGGGTGTAAGAAGTAAAATGAACAACAAAAAGGACCAAAATATCATATAAAGAGGCTACATAAAGTAATTTCAAAAAAAATGATGGGTGCATATAACAACATCCTTGTTAAATGATCGGTATTGAATTCTAAATTCTGGTTGCTGGAGTTTAATTTTGGTCGCTTATGATTTGATTGCACATGGTTTACCAAGACATGATAGTCATTGATGGTGATCAGTAGCGATGCTACACATATACAAAGGGTGTCAACGAACACCCCTTGATTTGCAATATATGTAACAAATCAAATCATATTTTTTAAAATGATATTTCTTCATGTTTTAGATGGACGGCTTTGATCCTTTTATTTGAATATATCCAAATATTATTGTTTTTTTAGTTTTCTGTTAAGTAATAAATCGGTAATACTTTTAATATAAATCAACTATATTGTTAATTTTATCAATTATTTTCAATTTTCTTATAAAATATAAAAAAGGGTGATAGTCAATTTTATATATATATATATATATATATATATATATATATATATATATATATATATATATATATATATATATATATATATATATATATATATATATATATATATGTCTGTTTGTGTGTGTGTGTGAATTGTATCTATTGTGTAATTGTATTATCAACTGTGGAGTGTCCGATCGAAATGGTCTACGGTTTTAGATGCATGGGCCTAACATTAAATATATGACAATTAATTAATCAGATTTTACAATTAAACCCCTATAAATTATATTAAATTTAAACATATATTACGAGATTAGTAATTACAACAAGTATATTAAAAAAATCATATTAAGATTAACACATATTGTCATTCCTTTATTCCTAAAAAACACGATTTCATTCATAAAAAATATTTGAAACATTCTTATAACGTAAAACAATCATTCTTATAACATAAACTAGATTATATACTATATTTTTGAAGAATATATACAACATTCTATACTAAAACAGAAATATATACAATATTTTTTAAGAGTATACACAACATTTTATACTAAAACAGGAATATATATATATATATATATATATATATATATATATATATATATATATATATATATATATATATATATATATATATATATATATATATATATATATATATATATATATATATATATATATATATATGTAAACAACAATTATTGTGTGATTGTAGGACCAATAGTGGACCAATAATTCGATAAGGGCAATTTGGGAATTCTGTTAATTAAATTAATTTGCATATAATAATAAATCCCTAAAATATGGTAATAAATTGATTATTAAACCTATAATTAAGGAATTGCTTTAACGCTAGATCAGCCATCATGGCCATCCCGAAACCCCCAAGCCGTAGAATTTAAGTCGACAAAAGTTCGGTGGTTGGAATCAAGAAAATGTCATAAAAAAGGTTTTCGTATTTCCCTTCATTACTGTTGAATGATTCGTTGTTGATTAATCAGCAAAAGATGTCGTCAAAAAGGTTTTCGTATTTCCCTTCAAATCGATTAATCAGAAAAAGATGCTTCAATCGCCATTGATCTGAGCAGCCATCGAAACTCTTTCTTGTTGGGGATAAGAATTGAAGATTCAAAAGTTTTAAATAAAGGGGATAAATGCACAACAAACTTTTCTTATCAATTTTTCATATCAGCGTACAACAAGAGATATATATACACCATAAGTAACTGTCAAAGGACAATTAATGTCTTAATGATCCAACCAAGATAACGGTTCATCAAACCATCACAATGGTTCATTCTACGAAATCATTAAACTAATAATTCTATATCTAATAAATACTATAAAATGAATCTAGCTTAACATCTAACATACCCCCTTAAGCTAGATTATTTATTTCCCAACGCATCCATCATCTTCTGGGTTTAAACTTCAAACATCATCATCCATCACCTTGCTTCTTTTAAACAAGGTCATCATCATTCCATGCATCATCCATTAAAGTTTCAAGTTCCTCAACTGTAATGAACATTGTGTCTCCTTCTTTAGTTTCATTTCCAACAATGAAGTTGGCATCTTCACTTTCATCCTCTTTTCGTTTTTTACAATACTTCATTATGTGTCCGAATTTATGACAGTAAAAGCATTGAGTTTCAGATAAAGACTTTTCATACTCCTTACCTTTTACCTTTGTAGAAACCTGTGAATGAAAAGCTTGTTCCGTGGGACTGTCATCAAAGTTCTTCATCCTAAATTCTGTTGGAACTCAAAAGTTCTTCTATTCAGAACTCAAACTGAAATACAAGAAAGAACTACTAAGTTTAAAACACTCTCTATGTTTTTTTGTGACAGTACATTACAATGAAGCTATAACCTCTATTTATAGCCAAGCAAAGACTAAAAACAACAACTACATTCAATGAATTTAAACAAGAGAAAACAAAGTTTGCCACCTTCTTCAACAATGGTGGGTTGGTTCTTCAACAATGGTGGGTAAGTGGGTTGGTGGCTGCAATGGTTGGTGAGGCCAAGTTTGTGTTTACATGTGTTTACACTCACATTCATGGGATTGAAGTATCCCCAAGAGATTTTCCATTGATAAAGAGGATAAATCCTTAGATTCTTCCACTGCTACAACCACATATTCAAATTTACGTGTGAGACTCCTTAAAATTTTCTGAACAACCCTCTTCTCTTCAATATCTTCCCCATTTAATCTTATTTGATTCGTCAATGCAATCACACGGTTGTAAAATTCTTCTATGGTTTCTGATTCTTTCATTCTTAAAACATCAAACTCACATCGCAAGGTTTGCAAACGGACCGCCTTTACCCTATCTTCTCCCTTGTAGGTTTTCTACAACGCATCCCAAGCATCCTTTGACATAGTAGATGTAGAGATTCTTTCAAATATGGCCTCATCTACTGCTTGGTAGATCAGGAATAAGGCTTTCTTGTCCCTCCTTTTATTTTCTTTCAATTCATTTGTTTGTTGTTGTGTCATACCTGTTGTGTTTGCAGGTTCATTCAAGCCATTTTCCACCGTACTCCACAGATCTAGTGACTCAAATAAGACCTTCATTTGTATACTCCATTGTTGATAGTTTCGAGTGGTTAATTTCGGGATTTGTGATTGCAGCGAATTTCCATTGAAAGAAGCCATCGTTATTTTCTTCTGTGATATTTGCGATTGAAAGAACCAACAACCGTGGCTCTGATACCACTATGTTGGGGATAAGAATTGAAGATTCAAAAGTTTTAAATAAAGAGGATAAATGCACAACAAACTTTTCTTATCAATTTTTCATATCAACATACAACAAGAGATATATATACACCAAAAGTAACTGTCAAAGGACAGTTAATGTCTTAATGATCCAACCAAAGTAACGGTTCATCAAACCATCACAATGGTTCATTCTACGAAATCATTAAACTAATAATTCTATATCTAATAAATACTATTAAATGAATCTAGCTTAACATCTAACATTTCTTCCCTTTGTTACTGTAACAGTAAACTATTTTTCAAAGATGGTATCAGGTGTGTTGAGGATTCAGATACCGTAATGGACGAAAGGTACAAATTAAAGAAGTGTAGTGGATGTGTGAAATTATAGGGAGGAACAACATTTTATCAGAGAAATATCTCACACTCCTAATAACTAAGACATGAAATGTACTTCTTTTTCTTCACAGGATTGCTGTAAACCAATTTGAAACTATACCAGAAATCCTACATCATTGGGGTCTATGCCTTTCGGAACAGTACTAAACTGAGAAGGAAACTCGGGGAGTATGTTTCCTATGTGCTTTGCAACCTCTAAATAAAATCTGTACTTTGCAAAATGAGTATCATATGTTCTTTTACATTCTATGATCTCTTGGGTCTTTGATATTTTGCCATGCACCTGTATATCTTTTGATGCATCGGTAATAAATGATGTACAAAGCTTACGGTCCTCCTCCCTTAGCATCATCTCTTCAAAAGCATTATTTCTAAACTTCCAACTTCCTGTAGTACTAGTCCAATTGAAGTTGTAAAAGGGAAGAAACCTTTGCCCATACATAGCTATGAATTCTATAGCTGACAAAATAAATTCGAATTCTTCGCTGTACATGTAGTATGGTAAGCTTATTCTTGTCCACCCCAATTTCGTTCCAATGTAGCCCTATCAATGGAAGAAGAAAAACGAAGGTGTTAGGTAAATGTGAAGCTTTTGAAGATTTATTCAAAGGTTGGTGAAGTTTGAAGAGTTGGTGAATGGTTGGTAGCCTAATAAGTTTGGTAGCCTCATTCCAAGTTCTTCATTTCACATTAATTGCTTACACATATAAATAGAGCTTCAGTTGAAGAGATTTATGTACCACACAACACAAATAAACACAGAGCAATAAAACTTCTAGTTACCCGCCGTGGACGTAGGTCATTTTTGGACCGAACCACGTTAAATTCTTGTGTTCTTAATTTGTGAGCCGAGTGTGTGAGTTTAGTGTTCGTATGCTAAGTGTCTCGATCCTAACAGAAGGAAATGTAAAAAATCCACGCCAATTAGGGTAACGTTAGTAAACAGAAGTCTTGAAGATTGAAGAAAATTGAAAATTGTTGCTGAAATAAGATTTACGTACCATTTCGACCGCAGATCTTATTGCAAGTGAATGACGTTCATCAACACCAAGCAAACGGTGACCATAAGGTCCAGCACAAGTGCACCCTCCTCTAGCTTGTATGCCAAAGAGGTCATTCATAAGCTTAGCAACGAAAGTCCCATCTAAAGGCTTGTCTCTCGTATAATTACGTGTCTCACTTGACAGGTGAATTCCATTAATAGTTCCTTTACTTTCTACAAGCTCAACATCTGAAGAGTATGCTGTTGTGTACACAAGAAAGGATATGATTGCTTGTCTCTCTACTTTAGTATTTCCCAAGACCCTTATGTTTTCATTTTTGAGAAGTCGTTCTAGTGCCCTTCTTATATATTCATGCTCTTTCTCTTCAATTATTTTTGTACCGATGTATTCTTTGACCTGAAAGGCTAAAGCTGCTTTCACACGTTGGATAATTTGTGGTGTTCCAGCATCTTCCCTTTCTTCAATGTCGCTAATGTACAGTGTGTCCTATATTTTATAACCACCAAATTTGTTAGATTCAGTTTAAATAACGATCATAGTTTTCAACAAAAATACACAAATACATATACCTTTTCATCAAAGAAATTCACGTAGTTAACCGTACCACCTCCGCATGTGGATGGGGGAGAATCTTTTAGCTTGTATAAGGTTTTGCTCATCAGAAGAACCCCCGGTGATCCAGGGCCTCCAAGAAACTTGTGGGGACCTAAAGTTATGGCATCATAGCCGTCAATGGCACCTGACCTCATGTCAATCTCTACGTACGGTGCACTTTTATGAATTTAACATTGAAGGTGTTAGTCTCATTTCACATTTCTTATACAAGTAATTATTACTGAACTATGAAGATCATGTACCTTGATGCAAAATCGAAGCATGCAAAAGCTTCAAATTTGTGTAGCAAGCGAGATAGAGAACGGGTGTCTGACATAATCCCAGTGACATTACTACAAGCTGAGAAAGAACCCAACATTGGGCGCCCAGTGTGTTGGTACAATTCTAGCTGGAACTTCAACTCTTCCATGTCGATCATTCCTTGGTTGTCCAAACCAATCTCTATTACTTCTGCTAGGCTTTGTCTCCATGATAGTAGGTTTGAATGATGTTCATAAGGACCAACAAAAACTACCCATCTTTCTTCAGTTCCTAGACATGAGTTTAGTACTTTCTCTCTTAAGATTGATGGAATGGCGATTCCTATCACTTCTTGGAGCCGTTTTATGGCGGCTGTAGTGCCTGATCCGCAGAAAATGAGTGCATCGTCTTGTGTTCCACCTAAGCATTTCTTAACAAAACCAGACGCTTCATGAAGGATTTTCATGGTTCGGTCACCAGTTTCGTTGTCACTTGTGTGAGTGTTGCCTGTATGAAAATAAACAGAACCGTAAAAGTACTAAAGGGACTCCTATTCATCGATTCAAACCAGTTTTCAGTGGACACAGATGATTAATCGTTTGGCACATCCTTTTTTGAGAACTAATCATGGTATATGATTCAAAAGTACAAAAGTGAAATATTGAAGTTACCATAGAAGGGAAGAACATTCTGGATGATGTAGTCTTCAATGTATTGAAGACAGCGACCTGAGGCTGTATGATCTGCATAAGTGAGCTTGCGTTTTCCAAATGGAGTCTGAATCTCTGCGACACCACCAATTATTTGAGAGCGCAGCCAGCTTAGTTTACCATCAGCAGGAGAATCAATCCCGGGTGCATCTTTGTGAAGTATTTCATCTCTCCTAGCAGCGTTCCGTTTTCATTAATGTTATCGTTCATGTTTATGATCTTGGGATGCGTACTGCAGTGACCTGCTATCGATTGCTGATCAACCGCCTTCTGTTTACATTGAAGCATCGATGACATTGCCGTTTTTGTTATACTTAATAATTTAAGCAGGTAATAGAAGCTTTCAATGAGACAAGGAACTGTAGAAACCGGCCAAGAATGATTGAACAGATTTCCTGTGGGACTATGTAATGTATTAGATATATGTGCGGTATTTGATGACCTGTCTAAAAAATAAATGAACCCGGCCCAAAGATAGCGTGTTAACCGGACCAAAGAAAGCTGGGAATACGGGTCCAATGTAGTTGATAAATAAAGTCATATGAGGAAGGTTTTCTATTCCTTGTTTTCCATGTGGATAATCTTAAATAAACGCCCATGATGTTTATGTATGTATGTGTTAAAGGTAATTTAAAATAAACTTCTCGTACGTGTGTGTACATACATATGATATTATGGGTTTTTTTTTAGCACACCTCATTCATTAACTCACTTACACATATGTCACATTATTATAGGTTTTTTTAACACCCTTTTCCATTATCTTTTAGTTTCTACATTGTTGACTTGCTCCTCGGGATATTTACTTCCTTTCTTGCCAAATCCGCAAACATTATTGTAATGAGAGAGGTAGCGACATTAGCCTAACAGAAATTGAATTTCAACGGTTAACCAACACTATCATTTTGTTGACGTAAAGGCAAACCTAAATATAAAAGAACAGGTTAACTGGTTTTCTCACGACCTAATTCTTCGGTCTGGTTATTAGATTAACCAATGAAGCGTTTACCAATTAATAAATATGTTTAAAACTGTAAAAACTTTTACCTAATTTCCAAAATAACACAATCTTGTAGAAAGAGCAAAAAAATAGAAATTTAGTGTATAAACAAACATGATTAAAATGGACTATCAAAAGTAAACAATATGTGTCTTTTAGTTTTCCTAATTCAATAATATTCTATTATCCACAAAAAGTTATTAATTTTTATTGTTGGACCTTTTTTTCTTTTAATAATGAAAATTTCAAAATTACAATAGATAATATAATTGATTTCTCTATTTTGAATCTAAATATTTTGGGTAAATAATAGCACATAATTGCAGTTTTACATCTTTTAAAAGTCGTCAGGATAGCCTCTGGCGACAATTGGTAATGAAATAGTTAATTGTGAATAGGAATTATCAATTGAAAATGTCGTTTGTTAATCGACAATGATATTTGTCAATGATGTCATTCCTAGTAATTAGTTTACAAATAATTTCAGATTCAGTCAGCAATTTGTTTTAATTGATGAGGAGTTCTTGTGGTTTCATAAACTTGTGTGGTTGGTTCCTTGCCTATGTATAATAACCTTTTTTTACTCTTTTTGATATCTAGAGTAAATTACAATTTTGGTCTCTGTGGTTGCCATGAAATTACAGTTTTGGTCATTCTTTTCAAATTTCATGCTGATGGTCCCTGTGGTGACCAAAATCTTGCACTTTTGGTCCCTTAATCAGGTAAAAAGACTAAAATATCATTTTTAATTTCTTTTTCAATTTTCTTTTAATATACTATTTATTGAATCAATTAAAAAAAACAAAACCCTACCCCTTCGGTTTGCAACTTGCAGCAATGGAAGGTAGCAGCGGGGTTGCTGCTGTGGAGCTTTTCCGGCGAAACAACACTGCTGAGGCGGCGGCAACGGACTCCAGTGGTAGCAACGGCGATGTAAAGATTTGGGTGTTCTGATCTGCAAACAAATATTGCGTTAAGGATTCGCGGTTGAAACAGGTTCATCCCGATATTGGGATCTCAAGCAAGGCGACGGAGATAATGAACTCATTCATTAGTGATATATTCGAGAAATTGGCACAAGAAGCTTCGAAAGTCGGTAGGTATAACAAGAAGAACACTCTTTCGTCGAGGGAGATCCAAACCGCTGTTAGACTTGTATTGCCAGGTGAGTTGGCTAAACATACCGTTTCTGAAGATACAAAGGCTGCGACTAAGTTTACTAGTTCTTAGATTGGGTTTTAATTTGATGTTAGTCGTTTCGTTTTGGTAGAATGGTTATAATGGTATAACAGATTTAGGGTTTGTGATTGTTCTGGGGAATTTGATGTACATCGGTTAGTTTCATGATTAATTCTTTATTATCGACGAATTTGATTTAGATGAATAGCCGTGGAAGTAAACAAATATTGTGTGTAAGGATTCATACGCGTAGATAGATCTGTAAACAAATCTTTACACCCAATTCGTTGAGCAATCATAATTTAATGTTTTTGCCTTTATTTCATACAGAAAATGATCTGCAAACAAATTTCGCTGCATAAACTGCGACTGATTATTTTAATTTAAGTGCGTGGGCCATATAAGTGAAAAAGCAAAACCAAATAGATATTAGAGTGAAGAGATTGATTAATAATCGAATCGATTTCTTGCTGCAAAACTATTTTGGGGTACCACAATCGAATCGATTTCTTTCGCCGGAAAAGCACCATAGCAGCAACTTCTCTGCTATCTTCAATCTGCTGCATGTCGCTAACCCAAAGGGGTGGGGTTTTGTTTTTTTTTCTTTTTTTTAATTGATTTAATAAATAATATTCCAAAACTGTAATTTCATGCAACCACAGGGACCAAAATTGTAATTTACTTTTTTTTAACTATTTACAATATATTGGTATTAAATTTCAAGGGTCCACCATTCATCCCATCCCACCTCACTTCCTTCTTTCGTCTTTTCACCACCTTCTTTCAGTCTCTTCCCCTGTTACCGCCATAAAGTCGTAAGTTCGGTCAACCAACATTCAACAATATTCAAACTGTAGTTTACAATGCCTTGATCTTGCCCTAGTGTTGCTTGATCAATTCAGAGTAACTTTTAGCTCTAACAATCAAAAAAGAAAATTGTAACCATTGTAAAGGCCTAAATTCAATAAATCATCATTCCAACTTATGTAAATCAAAAAAATTCAAACTCCGATTTAGATACTCAATACTAATGTACCAAAAAGATGTAGATTTTGAACTACGCATCATACTAATTCCAAAAGGAAAGAACAACTATCATACAAAGATATAGAAAGAGTACATACATATTTGATTTGAATAAGAATGTCCTAGGTAAGATGATTTGTACCTCTTGACTCAATATGAATGATGACTTGTACCAAGTGTACCGGTTCTAAATGAAGCAGACCCACTGACATCTCCCAAGTTAGAGTAAGTTGTCACCTTTATGGATCGATCAACCTTGTCACATTGCTCATGAGTAAATTTTCGAAAAAAAGTATCAAAACTTTCATATTTAGACAACGGGTCTGACACAACACTGATGGGAAAGAGAGAAGAATGAAATTAGGTGAGGGACATGGATGGTGATGGTTATTCTTGAGGGGCAACAAGAAAATAGAGGCATGGTGTTACTTTGCTTACTACGTTAGCAATAGTAGTAGCCTTGGAAAAAAACCGATCGGAAGATTCGGAAACGGTATCCATATATTAACGAATCTAAAGAGAGAATCTTTAATGTATGTTGCATCTGGGATGACGGGAAACAAACTATAAGGGTTGTTGTTTCCTTTTGGATAATGGGAAACAAACTATCAATCACACAAGAACACAAAGATTCACACAAAATTTTGATATATTATCTCATATAGAGATTTAAGAAAACGTATATCGACACTTTACATGGAACCCTAGCCAATATATATATATATATATATATATATATATATATATATATATATATATATATATATATATATATATATATATATATATATATATACACACACACACACACTAGGGTAGAGCTAAGTATACGGAGTATCCCTAAATTTCAGGGAGAATTCAAACTATAAACAAGATAACTATGTAAAACACTATAATTAAGGAATATACATAAATAACAACTCTTCATGCTGCCACTGAAGATTACACACTAAGAGTGTTGACGGTATGAATATACTTTGACAGTTATCAGATTTATAAGCGTCAGCCAAACAGTTGTCAATAGTGTGTGGGTTTTGTCTCCGATGGGTGTTAAGGGTTGATGACACAACTGGAAGAAATAATGGCCACCACTAGTGTAACAACCCCAAGGCACGTATCACAATGTTGTTAGCTTTAGGCACCCGACACGAAAACTTCCTAAGACGGTCAACCAACTCAAAAATTTCTCTAACACGAGCACGCTTAATTGTAGTGTTCTTATGGGATCTAATGCCCTCACGACTTTAAAATGTTGTCATAGTAGGCAATTCTTAGTTCTCCTACCAATCCATGTGGGTTATTGTTTAACACGTGTTCTACACCCTATTATAGGGTGCGACATCCGTGTCGAACCCATTGACACGCCTAGGTCGTTATGCGGTCAAAAATAGAAAATAAAACTTCACCGACTAATTAGTATAGCAGTAGTAAGGGTCGATCAATGGGAGTTTGGTGGTCAAGATAGAGTGTCAGAATAACCAACTATAGTGTCACGCTATAGTGTCACGCTATAGTCAGCGGTGTTTCCTTCACTTCCCGAAAACCAATAAACCGAATACCGAAAAACCAAAACAAGCATTAACTAAACTAAACTACTTCAAACTATGAACCAAGATTACTTACTGATTTCAGAAGTAAATTCCAGAAAAATCAAAAGCAATAACAATCCCAAACAATCCAAACAAGCATTCAAACATAAACAATACCGAAAAAAGTGCAATATAACTTGAACCGAATGATTAAATAGAATATAAGCCAAATCCAGAAGACAAATGTTATTGGTTTCTAAAATAAACTAAACTAAACTAATTCCAACAGATCCTACAATCCAGAATCGATGGAAACAAGCTAAAGCTAAACTAAGAATTACTAAAATTAAATGGAAAACATAAAAAATACCAATTGAAGTTGCTGAAATCCGAATACCTGAGTCAAAGAAGCCTAGGTTCCACCTTTTGGGTCGCTCTTCGCTCCTGAAATTCGACCTAGATGCCTCTATTTATAGTTGCAAATTATGGTCATCTGCGCCGCGTATGGCTTATATCCGCGTCGCGTCTTATCCATTATCCCCGTATCTCGTTGTTTGAATTTCAATACACCGCCTCATATTTGACTATCCGCGACGCGCGTGTCTTCTACTCGCGGTGCGCGTACGACTTCGACTGAAATGGTGTTTATCCAAACTTTTTTCGTTTTGTCCATGTTTAGTCCCTGTTTTCATCTTTTTCTTGCACAATAGAACTAGCACAAAAGTGAGTAATACCAGCATATATCTGACATAAATTCAGCAAGAATAGGGCCTAACAATGACTAAAATACTTGATACTGATAGGCGTTGTCAAACACCCCACACTTGTGCCTTGCTTGTCCCCAAGCAAGAGATTTTTTAACAAATTATAACTAAGACTCAAACATTTTTGAATGTGTTCACTTCCAAAGTTTATTGTTCCCAGAATTAGCTTGAAAATGATTTTGATAAAAACTGATTAGAATATCTATTGGAATTCACGACTTTCTAGAGAACCCTTGATTACAAATTTTATGTTCACAAAAAGTATACTTACTCATTCAGATTCTAAAGGCCGTTAAAGAAATGTCCATGACTTTCGATGTTGTCCGTCTAACGAGCTTTCAGAAATACTATCCCAGACCCGACGATCTTAGGTAGTACGGTGCATAAATGCCTTTTTCGAGCCACCCTTTTCGGACCTACCGGCTCCAACAACAAAGGCCACTGATTGACAATTCCCACCTAAATTCCAATACTAAAATAGTCTCAATCTAAAATTTTCTAACTCTTAAAACTCAACTTATTTAACTAAACAGATAGCATGATAACAACTAAATAGTATTTCTTGAAAAATACCAATGTTATAACATTCAAAAGCTATTCGTTTCAAAATTACAATCTCTTAAAAATTTTGAAAAATTGCTTAAAATTTTGAAAATTACTCATTTCCCGCAAAAATTTCAAAAAGAACTCTTTTGACCGTCCACACCACACACTTAAAACCGTACAACGTCCCTGTTGTACATAAAAATATTTCAGAACTAGGGAGAAAGAGTTACCCCTTTAGACGGTAAACTGCTTGTTGGAACTAGGGGTGAGCAAAAACCGAACCGCAACAAAAAATAACCGCAAAACCAAAACCGAGAAACCAAAACCGAAGCGAAAACCGATGGTGTGGTTTATACTTTTACAAAAACCGCAAAATTGTGGTGCGGTGCGGTTTTTACTTTTGGAAAAACCGCAAATAACCGAACCGCACTAATTACCATGTATTAAATAATTATAATATATATATATATATATATATATATATATATATATATATATATATATATATATATATATATATATATATATATATATATATATATATATATATATATATAATTAAGTTTAAATATGACATTATAGATTAAATAAAAGAGTGAGTTTGAACGACAATTTTATTTTGTATTTTGATAGTGGCAATTCCATTTTTCATTTTCACCAATTGTAAGTTATAAACTTTAGTTGTTTCATGATTTACTATACTAAGTACAAAGAAACAAATGAGTTCTATTTTTTATTTTGATAGCGGCAATATACTAAATGTATAGTCAAAATACTAAAAAAAATTTATAAAAAATGTGTCTATTTTGAACTTCTACGGTTTTACAACTGCACCATATGAAAAGAATGCACACCACTATATTATGCGGTTAATAACCGAAACCGCACCAAACCGCATGGAAAAACCGCAAAACCGCACCGCACTAGAAACCGCAAATTGCGGTTTTAGGTTTTCAAAAACCGCATAATGCGGTTTGCAGTTCAGTTTTAACCAAAAACCACACCAAACCGCACCATGCTCACCCCTAGTTGGAACTAGTTGTCACAGGATACAAAAACACACACACCTCATGATTCAGATTTCTATAGTTGTGGCGCAACAGTGTTCACGCGGGTGAAATGGCAAGTGTAGGGGTACAATGACCCCACACTTGTGTGAAACAACTCCTCGATAGATTTCCATTGGTACTTACATGCAAACACTCACGAAACAAATTAAACACAAAAAACAAACAAACACAAAAGTTATACAACATAAATGAGCTACGGGTTGCTGCGGCGGGTGGGTTTGATACGCGCGTCGCGGTAATTACGAGTTGCTTAGTCTACGTGATGTTGGAAATGACCGCGGCGTGTTCCAAAGAGGTGCCGCGTCGTGGTAATTTCAAATTTCAAAACCAACTTCAAACACCCATTAAACTCATTTCAAAACACATTTACCTAAATTTATCCTTTTATTACTGATGTCATACGACTTATTTATCAACCTAAAACAATATTACCTATGGTTATTAACAATTGACCTAAAAATCAAAAAGAAACCTAAGAAGTTCAAAATAAGTAAAAAAATAATCACAACCCTTTAACTGTGAGCTGCATCAGCCTCCTTATCTTCCACGGGTTCCTCCTCTACTGGTTCTTCGTCATCCTCAATCAACCAAGGTTGATCGCGTGGTACTTTGCATTTAAAATCGTCGAAGAATCTTGTAGTGCAATCCGCTAACCACAGTACTTGATTTTGGACATTCTGGGAGTAGCAAATCGTCTCCTGAATGTCCATCGATAACGCGTTATATTCGTACCTCTGGATTTCATCGTTTGATGAATGGCTTTCATTTCATTTGCTAGGAATCGCGAATTCAGGTTCGCCAGCTTGATGCGTGCCGACAGGCTGTTCGGTGCTCGGGACCGCTTCCTCGATGTTGACGGCTCGTTGCGGAAAGTCGGGAATGGTGAGCGGTGGACTGTAGTGATACCGTCATCTATATACACAACCTTTGGCGAGGTCGTGGTCGGCGGGCTAAACGGCACGGGGGGAATAACCTCCAAATGACGGATATTGGCAGGCGCCAGTAACCCGTATGAACGCGCGAGGCGTGTAACAAAATGTCCTCCACCGACTGCTACGTACTTCAAGGGTGCGTCGGTAATCCTCTTGAAGTAGGCTGCTATAAGCTAAGGTATGTTACAAGTCTCGAACTTGCTAATCAATGCCCACATAAGATGCAGGTCGTGTTGCATGAGCCGTTCCGCGTTGGCACGCGGCCAGAACATCGTCGAAATCAGCCGATGGAGCATGCGGTGTGACGGTAGGTGCATCTGATTCTCGAAAATCGTGTTCTCATGATAGCGCGTCGATGGGATGATGGCCCAAAAATCGGCACATGAGAATGAGTCACTTGGGGCATAGGCGACTCTCCGTAGGAAAGGCTCCAATCCCTCATTGTCAGCATCCTCCTGTTTGTGTAAAGTCTCAGATGGATCCCGAACTCCCTTAAGCTGCAATTTCGATCCATGTTCCCTAGACGGAACTTGATGGCATCGCCATCGTCGATGCCCAATGGCTTACGGTCGAAGTCGAAGGTCGCTAGGAACTGGAGAAGGACCTCACGGTATACTGGTTCGTCCATATGGAATATCGCCTCGACCGCTCGACATGTAAAAGTGAGTTCATTAGCCTCATAACCCTCCTGAACTAGCCACTGCTCCAGATGTTCCAGAATGCCCGACTCTCGGGTCAACTCCCAGTTGACCACCTGAGCCGGTAAAATATGTTTATGGAAAGCACGGCACTACGATCTTGAAATTGGCAACGATCGAAGTTTGAGACGAATACTGGTAGAGAACCCCAATCAATGTTATCAGAACTACCGTGGAAAGACATTTTCCTGCACAAATTTCCAAAAACTCCGTTATTAGGTACTGTTTAGCGTCTCCCGCGGCGCGGTCGTTGATGTCCGCATAGCGGTTTATGAATGTTCTTACCCCGCGTCGCACTGTATGAACCGACGCGACGCGGCGTATGAAACTCAGAACAGAATCACGCAATTAACACTCCTACAGCCTAAATTTTTACTTCTGACTACTGGGTTATGTTGCAATTAACATTTTAACTCATTTAACTGTATGCATTCATAGTCAGAAACATTACATTGCAATTCAGAAGGGATTCTAAGAACTTCAAGAAAAGTTGACAAAGAATAGGGAAATCAGAACACTTACTTGAGTTGTGGATTAGAAGGATTGAACAAAAACGATCAAGGAGTCGCTGAGGGTTGGATTACGGTGAGAAACCGAAAGATTTTTTTGTAGTTTGATTTATACAAATGGGAGGGTTTTGGGTTTACTTTCAAACTCTTGTGATTATCTTGAAATTCGAATTCAGATAAGCCCACGACGCGGATTAATAACCTTTGCGACGCGAGTACCCAATTCAGACTTATCATAAAATTGCGTAACATATTCACGCGCGGCGCAGGTTTAAAGACCCCGCATTGCGTATTTGTAAAATTACCAAAGCAACCCCACACTTGTTCTTTTCTTACCGTAATTAATTAAACACATTTAAAATGTTAAAATACAAAGTTTACACAAGATCGAGTTGCCTCCCGACTAGCGCTAAGTTTAACGTCATCAGCCAGACGTTTACTTACCTGGCTACTGCACATATTCTGGACTGTCGGTCACAAACTCGACTGTTTCTACCTCCAACTTCTGGAACGTGCCCGAAGTGACATAAGGGTTTTAATCTATGCCCGTTAACTTTAAATGGTGGCTCCTTTGAAGTCTCAAATTTCCACAATGCCATAATCTGTAACACTAACAACTTCATACGGTCCATTCCATTTGCTCCTTAGCTTTCCCGGAAACATCTTCAGCCTTGAATTATATAGCCACACTTTCTGTCCCACCGTAAAAGTCTTCAGTTTAAGTTTCGAGTCATGGTACCTTTTCAGCTTCGACTTGTATGTAGCGGCATTTTCATAGGCTTCGTCACGTAACTCCTCCAATTCGGTCAACTACAATTTCCGCTCCTTTCCGGCTACATCATAATCGAGGTTGACTTGTTTGGTTGCCCACAATGCGCGGTTAGCTAACTCCATGGGCAAATGACACCCTTTTCCATAGATTAGCCGAAAAGGGGTGGTCCCTATTGGTGTCTTGTAAGATGTTCTATATGCCCATAGCGCATCATCTAACCTTTGTGACCAATCCTTTCTATCTGTCTTCACCGTCTTCTGAAGAATCTCTTTGATTTGCCGATTCAAGACTTCCACCTGGCCACTCGTTTGCGGATGATATGGTGTTGCGATCTGATGATTGACCCGTAGTGCTATAACAGTTGTCCAAATTTGAAGTTCTTGAAATGTGACCCTCCGTCACTAATAACCACCCGCGGGACACCATGACGAGTGAATATGTTCTTTTTTGACGAACTTGCATACTACATGGTGATCATTAATACGCGTTGCTTCGGCTTCAATCCATTTAGAAACATAATCAACAGCCACCAAGATGTAAACATATCATTGTGAAGTGGGGAACGGACCCATGAAATCAATTCCCCAAACATCAAAAATATCTACAACTAATATCGGGTTCAAAGGCATTTAGTCTCTTTTTGAAATATTCCCCAACTGTTGACAATTGAGGCATGCCTTGGCTGTTTTATACGCATCCTTGAACATGGTCGGCCAATACAATCCAGATTCTAAAATCTTATACCCTGTCTTCTTCGCGCTAAAATGTCCACCGCAGGTCGATGCATGGCTAGGGCTGTAAACGAACCGAACGTTCAGTGAACCGTTCGTGAATTGTTCGGCGGGAAGTTCGTTTATGTTCGTTTATTTAATAAATGAACGAACATGAACACAAATTCATGTTCGTTTAGTTAAACGAACGAACATGAACAATGGTCTCGTTCGTTCAATTATGTTCGTGAACGTTCGTTTATGTTGTTCGTTTACGTTCGTTTAAGTTTGTTCATTTAATTTCCTTTTATGTTCATATGTCTTCAATTATATTTGATTAAATTACAATATTATGTGTTGGTTTATATTCATATATGTTCAATTGTGTTTATTTATCTATGTTCGTTTATGTTTGTTCGTTTATGTTCGTTTAGTATGTTCATGAACATAAACGAACAAACATAAACAAGATATTTGTTAAACAAACGAACATGAACAAGAAAACTCGTTCGATTATTCGTTCGTGTTCGTTCGTTTGTTTGGCTAACTTAAACGAACGAACATGATCAAGCCCCCGTTCGTGTTCTTTCGGTTCGTTTACAGCCCTATGCATGGTAGTGATCCAATACTTCAGGAATCTCGCTATCAGGAACGCAGCGACGAATGATCTGATCCTCCCCAACCTTGAAGAGATCAGGATCGTCCCAGATAAACCTCTTGCCATATGTACGGAACTGCTTTTGCTAGAAAATTGACATAGTTCGCGTACCATGGTGCGGCAATAACTTCTAGCAACTGCTCGTCAGGAAAGGTATCCTGTATGCCTACTTCCAGTCCTTCTGTGGGCAATCTTGAGAGGTGATCGGCTACCACGTTCTCTGTTCCTTTCTTGTCTTTTATCTCCACATCGAACTCTTGCAGTAACAGGATCCATCGTATCAGCCTTGGCTTCGATTCCTTTTTCGCTAGTAAATGTCAAACAACACTGTGATCAGTGTAGACCACAACCTTTGATCCCCAGATGTAAGATCTAAACTTATCCAAAGCGAAAACCATAGCAAGTAATTCATTTTCTGTCATGGTGTAATTTAATTGGGCTTCGGAGAAGGTTTTGCTAGCATAACAGATGACTACTGGTTTCTTGTCAATTCTTTGTCCTAACATCGCACTAGCAGCATAATCACTAGCATCACACATAATTTCGAAAGGCTGGGTCCAATCGGGAGGCTTCAGGATGGGAGCTTTAACCAACTTATTTTTCAAAATGTTGAATGCTTTAACACACTCTTCATCGAAAATAAATGGTGCGTCTTTCAATAAAAGACCGCAAAGAGGTTTGGAAATGGTGCTGAAGTCTTTGATAAACCTTCTATAGAATCTCGCATGTCCTAAAAATGATATCACCCTTTTTACTGATGTCGGAGGTGGCAATGTAGAAATTACTTTGACCTTCGTGCGATCCACTTCGAATCCCCTTTCTGAAACTACATGTCCTAAGACAATCCCTTCCCTGACCATGAAGTGGCTCTTCTCCCAACTTAGCACCAAGTTTGACTCCACGCATCGTTCCAGAACCTTTTTCAACTGGTTTAAGCACGCATCAAATGATGAACCAAAAATGGAGAAGTCATCCATAAAGATCTCTAATGCATCGCCGATCATGTCCGAAAATATCACCATCATACACCATTGAAACGTTGCTGGGGCGTTACACAAACCGAATGGCAACCTTCGGAATCCGAAAGTGCCATAAGGACAAGTGAACGTTGTTTTTGCTTGATCCTCCGGGTGAATAGCGATTTGATTGTAACCTGAATACCCATCTAAGAAACAGTAGTATTTCTGCCCGGCTAATTTCTCCACTATCTGGTCGATAAATGGCAGCGTGAAATGGTCCTTTGAAGTTGCAGCATTAAGTTTCCTGTAGTCGATACACACCCTCCACCCAGTTACGGGCCTTGTAGACAATTTGTCACCATCCTTGGTGTCCACCATAGTGATTCCAGACTTCTTTGGCACAGTTTGTGTCGGACTAACCCATTCGCTGTCTGAGATTGGATAAATAACTCAAGCATCCAACCATTTTAACACTTCCTTTTTAATGACCTCTTTCAAGTTCGGGTTCAGCCTATGCTGTGTCTCTTGCGATTTTGGTTCCTTCTTCGGTGATAATATGGTGCATGCACGTCGTGGGACTAATCCCTTTTAGAACTGCGATCGTCCAACCGATAGTTTCCTTCTGCTTAGACAAAACCTCAAGCAATGCTTTTTCTTGTTCCGTTGTTAGGTCGGCTGATAAGATCACTGGTAGACTTTCCTTTTCTCCTAAGAATGTGTATTTGAGATGGGCTGGTAATGGTTTCAACTCCAAAGTTGGTGGCTCCTGCAATGATGGCTTCAACGTTTTAGGAATTTCCGTTGGCAGCTTCTCAATTTGCGAGCATTCTTCATACTTCGATCCCTTCTCCTTTCCTTCTTCTTGATTATCTTCTTGCTTAGCACCTACTTCTTCGTGGAATTCAACCGCTTCTTGTTGTAATACTTCAGGCGTACACTGTTGAACTAATTCATCTATGATAGCATTCCTCCTCTTCCATCGTGTTTCCATTTGTGTTGAAAATGTTGATCTTGGTCTGTTGGTGCTCAAAGGAGATCCCCATTTCTCCCATGTGACAGTCAATATTTGCATTTGCTGTGGCTAAGAATGTCGCCCAAGCATAATTGTAGGTTGCTCCCCATTGGTTGCCTGACGAGTGTCCAAAACCAAGAAGTCGGCTGGTAGTAAAAGTCTCCAACTTTGATAATTACATCTGAAAGCACTCCCCTCGGAATTTTTGTGGATTTATCAGAAAGTTGCAGAATGACGTCCGTGGGTCTTAATGTACCAAATTCGTGCTTGTCGAAAAGCTGTCCCGGCAAAATGTTCACGCTTGCTCTTAAATCTAACAAAGCCTTCTTGATGTGCACATCACCCAAGTCAACAGAAATGAGAGGAGCTCCTGGGTCCTTCATCTTGGGAGGCAAAGTATCCATTATTATTGAACTAACGTACTTGGTCAATTCAATCTTTTTCGGCAGGTGCGAGAGGATATGTTTCTTGTGAATGCACATGTCCTTCAAAAACTTTGCGTAAGCAGGAACTTCTTTAATTAGCTTGACCAACGGAATATTGACTTTAATTTGACTGAATAGCTCCCACATGTCTTCCGCTTGCCGTCCTTTCTTTCTATACGGTTTATTTCCTGGCTTTTCCAAAGTTGAAGGAAAAGGAGTGGTTCCACTAGTCTCCCCCTTCTCCCATTTGCTCTCAGGTTTCTTCTTCTTCTTCTCCTGTTCTTCTTTCTCTTTCTTCTCAAACTCTTCCTTTTCATCAAACACGATCTCCACATCACTATCTTCTTCAACAGGTGGAGTAGCAACCTTGTTCTCTACCTTCTTGCCACTTCTCAACATAATGACTTCATTTACCTGCACCTTTTGAGGCTGCATCTTCTCTTGTTCTTTTTTCCTTCTCTATCTTCATAAGCTGATTTCCCAATCTCAATATTGCTTGCATGTTCACATCTTCAGCCTCTTTAAGTTTGACCAAAATTTCATAAATTTCCTTCATACTAATGTTTGCGCCTCTTTCTTTTGATGTTGGTTGTATGTTCTGCTGCCTTACTTGCGGTTGCCTCATATCTCTCTGTTGGTTGTTTTTTAATGGTCATGACGTGTTGTGAAACTGTAACACCGGGTTTTTAATAAAACATCTTCATTTAAATAAATATCAATTTATTCAATAATTAACATTTTGAAGATATTTAGAAATCATTTTAAACATCAATTCACTGCATGAATCCCCAATCAAGCAGCATCAGTGTGTACCCGTCATGCCTGTCCGTCATTTCCACCTGTACAACCTGAAATGGTAATTTAAAAGGGAAAGGATAAGCACACGGCTTAGTGAGTTCCAACAACTACACAGCATATCAGCTACACATACTTTACCCCTAACAGGAAAAATACAACCACACGTCACATAATCTGCTCTACCCAGTATATTGGATTATAACCTCCTATACGTATCTGCTCAGTAAATCTAATTCCCCTGCTCAGCACTTAGAGCCGCGCATTACCCTGTACGTCAAGTCATGCGTATCTGCTCAGTGTCTTTTGCTCGTATCTCTATATTACTCAGTACGTTGAGCCCACGCATACCATAACCCAACCCATACAATTATAACATAAATATATATATCAATAATATACACACAACTTGGTACTATTTACCAACATCTTATAAACATCTTATAAGCACACAAAAATACGGTAAAGGACATATAACGTCCACACAATGTAGTGAGAAACTCACCTGATTATAGTCGACTACAGCGTTTATCTCTGCTTCGTATTCCCTCTTTAACTGTTAACACAGTAAGGCATTTATCACTCTTTAATTCTTAACTATCTTATAGTTGCGTCATTAAACTCTTCGATAATTCCAACATGATACCTCGTGATTTATCAAGTAAAGGATAGCCAGATAGAAGATTAGTTGGGGTGGCAGGATCCTTTCAGCATTTTAGCCTTTCGGAAAATCCAACAACCAGATCCCAAGTAATCGGCCTAGACACCATCCTCGTAAGTAAATCACTCGGTATTATTTTTGGAATTACGAATAATATAACCTCTACATATTATAGTTTAACACTTATAAACTACTAGAGAAATACAATAGTGATTACTCACTTAGAATTGGTGTTTTCGCAAAGCCTTGGCACGTTTCCCGTTCCGCTCTTCCAACACTTCCCGAGCACCTCGTTACCAGCTACCGCTCGCTCCTAACTCCTCCCAACCTATTTTCCTAACCAGAACACTCCTCGATATCGTAAGGTTGTTTGGTGTTTGTTGTGGGTTGAAATGAAGAGGTTGGGCCCCTATTTATAGGGCTTGAAAACACTATTCACGACGTCATCACGACATCATCGTCACTATTCACGACGTCATCACGACATCATCGTTGATGTCATCACGAGGTAAGCGCTTACTTCATTTCTCGGGTACTATTCACGTGGAGTTACTATTCACGCCGGAGTTACTATTCACAACATTTTTTTTTTTTGAAAAACGGTCGTTACAAGTTCTCCCCCCTTTATAAGATTCCGTCCCCGGAATCTCCAGCGTTGACATACACTTATTCTTCCACTCAATCATTCCATATTTCAACACAATACGGTTGTATTAGTAAATCCAAAGGGTATTACCACAATACTGGTACATTAACCACCTCTAATCAACTAGGACAACCTATTGAGACTACAAAGTACTCGTTATGTAATCTCATACACTCACAATACAGACATCATGGATGCAAGGTACGTGTTATGCATCGTATAATTACATGTTCACCAAATCATATCACAACCCCTGCTTTTAACAACCTCAACAACTCAGCTATTCACCAAACACCCAACTGTATGTGTGTTACAACTGCCAGCCAATAAAGCCATCACAACATTTGTATGTGGTCCCACCACAATTATTGTTCATAAGATCCACAACACATATGTGGTCCTACCAAATGTGGCCCCACTAAATAAGTGGTCACAACCACAAGTACTATTAACCCCCAGAATAAATTGTCACAACTACAAGTTACCAGTGGCCCCACGGAATAAGTGGTCCCAACCACAAGTACAAGTAGCCCCATAGCATAAGTGGTCCCAACCACAATACTAGTAGCCCCACCTAATAAGTGGTCCCAACTACAAGTATAAGTGGCCCCACAGAATATACAGCTTTTTGCTCTAAAGGCTTAACACACATATGACTGCACAGCTCTGCAACCAACTATATGACACCAATAATCCTCATATCAGCTCAGTCTCCACATACAACTACAAAATCTCCACCCACAATATGATACCATATCCATGGTTATCACTACTTAATACTCACGTATTCGTCCGCACAGCTAATATCAACTAGATATTCAACTAGCTACCGACACAGTTTATCCACGGTTACTTGCCTACGGGTTACCTACTTAAGAGGTATTCACTTAGTCATTTACCCAACACACATATGCTAACAAGATAGTTATCTTGGTCAGTTAGCAATATTTTCTCAACTCATTATTTTCATATACTAACAGATTTTAAGTACATGATACACTGATAGGCCACATCTAGCCTATTATGATACATTCGTTCATAGTATTCACTACCTACATGAATACCCTTACGCCACACTACTATGTCATCTGCACTTTCACGAGTTGTTATTATATGTCCATCCCGTATACACGTACATCTCTTGTACGTGAATGGATAAAACTCTAATTCTGCAAACATACGACACCACGTATAAAACCTTATGTTTCTAGCATGTACACGTATATCTGTACGTATACTTTTCACATCTATATGCTGCTTTAGTTCACATATGTCTTCTTCCAAATTATGCCATCCAGTTACTGGATCCCAATCTCTACTGATACGCTCACATACATCCTCAGCCTTCATCATCATCGTACTACAGTCGTCTGACACACTTCGTATATAAAACTTGTTAACCAGCAACTGTAGATGACCTGGAAGCCTCACATATATCTCCATATCTGGAAATGAAATTTGCGACTTATGCTCTTCTCTAAATAACATTACGTTTATTTATAGTCGATCAAAATCAACTATTTTAGCGATCAACATCTTCTTTTTATTATCCACTATCTGTGCTTTTCTTAGTAACGAAGGGACTTAACGTATCATTTTTACACAGCTCATCCACCATAGTCACATCAACTGTTCACTAATTAACTACTAAGAAAAGAAACGTCTCCAGATTCTAAATCTTTTGAGTACCCCAACCAGCGTCCCAATTATTCCTAATAAATTCTATGATTGCCAATCAATAGATTGGATAGTATAAATACAGCTTATCAGCATACACATTGATTAGTTATACCCTCAGCTTATTGGATTGCTCATGACCAACTCCCAATTCGAACGCGGATCCTGTGCTTTCAATAGTAGAAGCTCTTACTACTATCTTCCACACATATCCTCATTCGTTTCAGGACTTGTTCAGAAGTCCCCAATTTACTTCTCACGATAATTTTACCACATATACCCAAGTTGTTTTGCGAACATAGTCGTAGAAAATTTTTCACATAAAAGGATTTACCTTATGGATATCACTTATCAAGGAACATGCAACTTGGCCAACTCAAAAATTCTAGGACTATTTAGTTCCTACTGCCTACACTTTAATGGCATTTAAGCACACATATATTACAGAAATAGCAACAAAGACTAAGCACTTAACCTTTTCCCCACTGACGTCGGCTGACGGTACACACTGCGTCTTTGCAACAACATTAATTTAACCCTTTACTCGAGAAACAACTTATAATTTCTTGTAAAAATATTTCCAAAGAAAACTTTTAAGTCTCAAGCTTGAGATCAAAACCCATCAAGTGAGTCTGATTCACTCAAGCCTTGGCTCTGATACCAACTTGTAACACCCGGTCTTTAATAAAACATCTTCATTTAAATAAATATCAATTTATTCAATAATTAACATTTTGAAGATATTTAGAAATCATTTTAAACATCAATTCACTGCATGAATCCCCAATCAAGCAGCATCAGTGTGTACCCGTCATGCCTGTCCGTCATTTCCACCTGTACAACCTGAAATGGTAATTTAAAAGGGAAAGGATAAGCACACGGCTTAGTGAGTTCCAACAACTACACAGCATATCAGCTACACATACTTTACCCCTAACAGGAAAAATACAACCACACGTCACATAATCTGCTCTACCCAGTATATTGGATTATAACCTCCTATACGTATCTGTTCAGTAAATCTAATTCCCCTGCTCAGCACTTAGAGCCGCGCATTACCCTGTACGTCAAGTCATGCGTATCTGCTCAGTGTCTTTTGCTCGTATCTCTATATTACTCAGTACGTTGAGCCCACACACACCATAACCCAACCCATACAATTATAACAGAAAGATATATATCAATAATATACACACAACTTGGTACTATTTACCAACATCTTATAAACATCTTATACGCAAACAAAAATACGGTAAAGGACATATAACGTCCACACAATGTAGTGAGAAACTCACCTGATTATAGTCGACTACAGCGTTTATCTCTGCTTCGTATTCCCTCTTTAACTGTTAACACAGTAAGGCATTTATCACTCTTTAATTCTTAACTATCTTATAGTTGCGTCATTAAACTCTTCCATAATTCCAACATGATACCTCGTGATTTATCAAGTAAAGGATAGCCAGATAGAAGATTAGTTGGGGTGGCAGGATCCTTTCAGCATTTTAGCCTTTCGAAAAATCCAACAACCAGATCCCAAGTAATCGGCCTAAACACCATCCTCGTAAGTAAATCACTCGGTATTATTTTTGGAATTACGAATAATATAACCTCTACATATTATAGTTTAACACTTATAAACTACTAGAGAAATACAATAGTGATTACTCACTTAGGATTGGCGTTTTCGCAAAGCCTTGGCACGTTTCCCGTTCCGCTCTTCCAACACTTCCCGAGCACCTCGTTACCAGCTACCGCTCGCTCCTAACTCCTCCCGACCTAATTTCCTAACCAGAACACTCCTCGATATCGTAAGGTTGTTTGGTGTTTGTTGTGGGTTGAAATGAAGAGGTTGAGCCCCTATTTATAGGGCTTGAAAACACTATTCACGACGTCATCACGACATCATCGTCACTATTCACGACGTCATCACGACATCATCGTTGATGTCATCACGAGGTAAGCGCTTACTTCATTTCTCGTGTACTATTCACGCCGGAGTTACTATTCACGCCGGAGTTACTATTCACAACCATTTTTTTTTTTTGAAAAACGGTCGTTACAGAAACTGATCATATCCTTGAATTTGACTTATCTCTTCATGTGTCATTGCGCATTCGTTGTGATTGTGACCTATTTCACCACACGTATTACAGATGGTTTGACCATGTAATACATAAGCTCCTTTGTCCTTCTAAAATCTTGTGAGAAGCTGATTAAACTTCATGGTGACAGCACTTAATTCATTCTGAATCTTCTTCTTCCATTTGTTTTCAGCCTCCAGGCTTGCTACATATGTTGTGTTGTCCTTCATAGATCCACTGACTTTTGAACCTAAACTGAGCTGCTCTAGAAATTTCCACGCGTCTTCTGGTTCTTGCCACATAAAAGTTCCACTAGATGAAGCGTTGATCATTGCTTGATTCGTCGCATCCATCTTATCGAAGAATAATTTAACCAGTTGCCATTGTGGAATGTCATGGTGTGGGCAAGATCACATCAGCTCCTTTAATAGCTCGAACGCATCATGGAATGCCTCTCCCGGCTTCTACTGGAAATCCTGAATGGCTCTCCTAATCTCTGTGGTCTTGCTAGCAGGGTAAAATTCTTGAAGAAATTTAGCTTTCAATTCCTCCCAGGTAGTGAAACTATTAGGTTGTAATGATGTAAACCAATACTTTGCTTTGTCCTTTAAAGTAAAAGGAAATAACCTTAACCTAAAAATGTACCTATTAGTGTTTCTAGGAGTATTGGCATTCGCTATGGCCAAGAATTCATATAAATGACTATATGGATCATCAGTTTTATATCCTCTAAATTGCGTTAACACTCCTAACAATTGTAGCCTTATTTCTACCTGACTATCTATATTTTCTGGAAAATAAATGGGCGAAGCATCATCATACTCCCTCGGTTGGCAGTGTGATGCAACCGACTGCCCTATCGGTTGAGCAAAATACAAGGGTGGAACGAAGTTACCATCATTGTATAACTCATTGTTATAACATCGCCGTCCTTGTTGTTGCTGTTGTTGGTACCGTCTTGGAGGTCCCTGACCTCTGTTCTATTGTTGATTCTGCTGCATAGGATGATTCAGTATCCATCCTTCATCTTCCTCGTTATAAGCTGGATCTCCTTCCTGATACTGGTACTGTGGTTGTTGCAGTTGTATTTGAGGTTGTAGTTGTGGTGGTATAGGTAGAAAGGGTGGGTGTGGTTTGTAAATGGGTTGTTGGTGTAATGGTTGTAAAGGTTGTGCTTGAGAAACTGGTACCTGCTGTCGCAAACTTGGGGTGCCATCTCGGGCCGGCGCTCCCCAAGCCATTGCAGCGGATAGGGATTTCCCATAGGGTTTGTAATGGGTTGACTCAAAGGTTGAACCAAGGGTTGGGTGCATGATGGTATGGGTGCAGGGGCTGAAGCTGCACCACCACTAGCACTCGTACTTCCTATATGAAACTCAGAAACTAGGGGTATAAATGGTCCCCCCCCGTGACCTCGCCCGTAGGCTCATTGGTAATATCGTCTACTACTACACTATCGGGAATCATGTTAATCAAACGCCTACGCACACGGTTTCTGCGCGGTTCACTTAATCTCAAAATCAAATAACAAAGGTGATGTTTGCTCACCCCGACGGGACGCATGCACTAGTGTAAAACGACCGTCAAAACCAAAAACCAAAAACCAAAAACCAAATTATTAATCAAGCTAAATAACCAAAACTAAAATAAAAATCAGAAAACAATCCACTGACCGTCTATCTTAAAGCGCACAATTCCCCAGAAACGGCACCAAAATTTGACACGCCTAGGTCGTTATGCGGTCAAAAATAGAAAATAAAACCTCACCGACTAACTAGTATAGCAGTAGTAAGGGTCGATCCACAGGAGTTTGGTGGTCAAGATAGAGTATCAGCGGTGTTTCCTTCACTTCCTGAAAACCAATAAACCAAATACCGAAAAACCAAAACAAGCATTAACTAAACTAAACTACTTCAAACTATGAACCAAGATTACTTACTGATTCCAGAAGTAAATTCCAGAAAAATCAGAAGCAATAACTATCCCAAACAATCCAAACAAGCATTCAAACATAAATAATACCGAAAAAATTGAAATATAACTTGAACCGAATGACTAAATAGAATATAAACCAAATCTAGAAGAAAAATGTTACTGGTTTCGAAAATAAACTAAACTAAACTAATTCTAACAGATCCTATAATCTAAAATCGAAGGAAACAAGCTAAAGCTAAACTAAGAATTACTAAAATTAAATGGAAAACATAAAAATACCAATTGAAGTTGCTGAAATCCGAAATCCTGAGTCAAAGAAGCCTAGGTTCCACCTTTTCGGTCGTTCTTCGCTCCTGAAATTCGACCTAGATGCCTCTATTTATAGTTGCAAATTCTGGTCATCCGCGTCGCGTCTTATCCATTATCCCCGTATCTCGCTATTTGAATTTCAATACACCGCCTCAACTTTGACTATCCGCGACGCGCATGCCTTCTACTCGCGTCGCGCGTACGACTTCGACTGAAATGGTGTTTATCCAAACTTCTTTCGTTTTGTCCATGTTTAGTCCCTGTTTTTATCTTTTTCTTGCACAATAGCACTAGCACAAAAGTGAGTAATACCAGCATATACCTGACATAAATTCAGCAAGAATAGGGCCTAACAACGACTAAAATAGTTGATATTGATAGGCGTTGTCACCCATCGACCTCGTACACCCAACTTTGATACCATTTGTAACATCCCCAAGGTATATACCACAATATTGTTCGCTTTTGGCACCCGGTAGGAAAAACTTCCTAGGATGGTCACCAATCCCAAAATTTTCTCGTACATAAGCATGCTTAAATATAGATTTTTTATAGGATATGTTGTCTTCATGGCTTTAAAACACGTTGTCTTCTATCCAACCGATGTGGTTTACTGTTCTACGCCTGTTAATTATACCATCCGTTTTTAGGGCCTAAACTTTTAATTTTAAAAAATAAAATGAATCATTTACTCTTTATATCATATAACATTTACTTATATGTATCCCAAGGCTATATGACAAATACATTTTGTTTATATTTTCACATATTCCTTATATCATATAACATCTACTTCAAATGTATTCTAAGGCTATATGTCAAATACATTTTCTTTATATCATCACATATTCTTTATATCATATAATAATTACTTCAATGTATCCTAAGGTTATATGTCAAATACATTTCCATTATATTATCACATATTTTTTATTATCATACAACATCTACTTCAATGTATTCTAAGGCTATTTGCCAAATACATTTCCTTTATATTATCACATATTCATTATATAAAATATCATTTACTTCTATGTATTTTAAATAGAATACTCAAATCATAATTATTTGATAATACTTATAAACCTAGTATAAGTAATATAACTTAATCATCTTTTCACATTGAATAAATATATGAAAATTTTGTAAACATGTTTTTTCACAATGCAACTTTATTTTTGTACAGTTCATTTTTTATTTTATGACACATATTTTTACACAATTCATTTTTACGAAATTAAAAATTGATGTTTTAAAAACGAATTTTGAAAATATGTCAAAACAAGCATAAAACGAAGTTGCATAACATCAATTGTGAAATAGTATTTAACAATAAAGTAAAAATAACGTTATAAAACAGATTGTGAAAAAACATATAACAACCAAGAACAAAATACATTTATAAAAACTAATTTAAAAACATGTTATAGACATTAGGTAAGCAAGAAAATTTCAATGGATTTAGAATGCTAAAAAAATATGGAACCTGGCCTGCTAATGACCAAATTTAACGATAGAAAAAAAAAATTAAAGATATTTTAAATCTTAAACATAATGATTAAATAGATAGAATAATTATTTGTTATTTATGTTAAACAGACAATATCTTTTTTTTTTGAACGGTGAAATTCTATTAAGAGCTACTAGCAAGGAGTTAGCACTGAAAAAACAAAACAATTACATCTCAATTAAAGAATGGTTGAAATACCACAAGTTCCAATTTATCTTCTTCTTAGACCGACTATCACACCAAAGGAACGATTGAGCAACAATATCATCAAAGATCGCATTTTTTTAGGAAGTGTTTCTCCAAAAATAGTATCGTTTCGAAATCTGCAGATGTACCACCATGCCACAAAAATCACTCCTTCCAGTACTTCTTTAGCCTGCTTTTATAACCTCAAGTCTTGAAGCCACGGCCTCCAATTCTCTAAAGACCAATCAGTTGGTAAAGCTACATCCCACCATTTCCCACTTCGAGCAAACACCTCTTGAGCAAAACTACACTAAAAAAAAAAAAGATGATCCATCTCTTCAGCTTTAAGTCCACAAATCGGACATAAGATAGACTCCAATTCAATGCCTCTTTTAGACATATTCCATCTTGTGGGTAAACCATTCAACATCATCTTCCAAACAAAAACATTGATTTTTAAAGGAATCATCTTGACCCACCTTGTAGGCACTCCCATATCACCATTGACCACGTCATCAATACACCGCCTAGTAGAACTAACCAAAAATGAACCATCCGACTCTAAATCCCAATGCCAAATGTCTCGATTATGAGAAATATATACGTCTTGCATAATTCTCTCCAACTCCCCCTTTTGCACTTCCTCCACACCCTCCATCGGTGCCCGTCTAAAAGAATCACCCCACCATCCCGTGCATTTAGAAGCCACGGTAGCATTTTTAGCCTGCTCCAAGCAATAAAATCTATTAAACCTACGCATGAAGCAAATGTCTCCTAACCAAACATCTTTCCAAAATAAGGTATCCATACCATCCCCAATCCTCCTTTTACAGAACCCCGTCAGATCAATTCCCTTCTTTATCAAATCTCTACTCGAAATAATGACATCTCGCCACACTGAAACTCTTTTAGGAACATTGCTATTTCCTAAAAGACCATCCTCTCCATAAATCGCTTTAACAACCTTCACCCACATCACCCTAGGATTATTCCTAAATCTCCAAATCCATTTAAAAAGCAATGCCCTATTTAAAGCAAAGTAACTTCCAACTCAAAGACCACCTTTATCCCTATCCGCACACACCTTCTCCCACCCAATCCATGCCATTTTAATCTCCTTACCATCCACACCACGGAAAAACCGACTCCTCATATCTTCCAGTCTTTTAGTGACCCCAACGGAGCTTTAAAAATTGACAAATAATAATTAGAGATGGACCCAAGCACCGCCTTCAAAAAAGTCAATCTTCCACCAACTGAAAGAGTCTTAAGTTTCCATTTAGAACACGTTGTCTTCTATCTTCAACTTTCTTCTCAACCTCTTCCCACGCAGTCACTCTAGACATTGATCCTCCAACCAGAACCCCTAGATACGTAAACAGAGTCTTAATAGCCGCACATCCCACCAAGGCCGCTACTCTCTCAACTTCAGTAGAAGTAACACTTACACCTAACATTTTCGACTTTTGAATATTAATTTTCAGCCCGGAAGCTAAATGAAAACACTGCAAAATAGAAACAATATTATTAAAATTTTCCTCTTTCCAGTCTCCAATGAATACTGCATCATCCGTGTAGAACAAGTGAGAGAGACGAAAACCACTACCCACCGTCAAGGGCGTGAAAAATCCACCATTAATAGTCCTCAAAACCGACAAATGAAGAATCTCCATAACAAGAATGAACAAAAAAGGCGAAAGCGGATCTCCTTGACGCAAACCCTTATAAATCTGGAACTCATCTGTAGGACTACCATTCACCAACATAGAGCCTCTAGCCGTCTCCAAACAGCCACGAATCCATCTATGCCAATTCCTTCCAAAACCGAAGCCACCCAAGATCTAATCTAAGAAATCCCATCTAACCGAGTCATAGGCCTTCTTGAAATCTACTTTAAACACCATAGCCTTCTTTTTCTTACTTTTACACCAAGAAAGCACTTCATTTAAAATTAATGGGCCATCTAGAATCTGACGCCCAGACACAAACGCAGACTGCTCTTCACTAATCAAGTCACCAATCACCATTTTTAACTGGTTATCCAGAATTTTTGGAATAATTTTATATATCCCACCAATGAGACTAATGGGCCTAAAATCCTTCACAAACTTTGCATCCGGCACCTTGGGAATCAAAGCAATAAAAGAAGAATTACAACCAACTGGAAAGATTGCAGTCCTAAAAAACTCCTGAACCGCGTCACCTACCAAATCTTTTAGTAAATCCCAAAACTTTCTAATAAATTCAAACGTAAATTCATCTGGGTCCGGAGATTTTTCTGTCCCACAATCCCACACAGCCTGTTTCACTTCTTCACTCGTCACCACCTCTTCCATAAGCTCCAATTGATCTGCTGACAAACGTTTAGGAAATTCCATATCACACTGTAGTCTAAATGCATCTGGACTAGAAAATCTAGTAGCAAAATGCGTAAGAAACTCTTTCTTTACTTCTTCAGGCCTATCCAACCAATCCCCATTAGAAAAAACCCCTCTAATAGCAAGTTGGTGATGCGATTTATTAATAATACCATGAAAATACTTAGAATTCTCGTCCCCTTCAATAGCCCATTTCACTTTAGCTTTTTGAGCTAAGTCTGCGGCTTCCTGCTTGTCAAGATCAAGAATTTTACTAAGAGTTTCCCCCTTTCCTTTAAAACATCCCCCTCTCCGTCATCAACCCGCTTATCTAAATCTCTCAATTTTTCTTTAAGCAACAACTTATCACCAACTTTCTGACTTCGCATCTCTTTAGACCAAGCTTTCAAACGATATTTAAGGGCTTTTAGTTTATTTTTAAGACGAACCATGGCACTATCATCTGTAACCCCATCATTGGCCCATGAATCAATCACAATCTTCTCAAACTCCCCATTTTGTAACCAAGAATTGTAAAACCGAAAGGGGATAGGCCCGTAATCCAACACCGATTCACGTAACAAAATCGGGCGATGATCAGAGAGATATTTCTCTAAAATCAACCCCGAAATATGCAGACATAAATCCAATAAGCCTTCTGAGACAAGAAACCTATCCAACTTACTCATTTTACCAGACGTAGGATGAGTCCAAGTAAACGAGTACCCACCCAACGGAATATCAACAACACCGGCAATTGCTATAAAATCATTGAAAAAACGCGCCCCACTAGCATGGAAAGTAGAACCAAATCTTTCTGCCTCGACCCGCACTTCATTAAAATCACCCATAACAATCACCTTACCTCTCCACTTGGGAATAACTTGAGAAAGATAGTCCCAAAGCATTTTTTCTCACCTAACACTTGTGGTGCATAAACCGAAATGACCATAAGATTAGTGTTAGTAGGCTTCCAGAGACCCTCAACAATAACAAAGTAATCTGAAGATGCCACTTGTTTTTTCAAAAAAAATATTCGGATTCCAAACACAAAGAATTCCACCTGAAGCACCCACAGAACCGCTACAAGCAAATTGGAACCGAGAATTACCCCACAACTTCCGACCTAAAACATCATCAACTTCTAACTTTGTCTCCTGAAGAGCCAAAAAATTAATCTTGAACTTAGAATATAAATCAAAAACCCATCTCTTTTTCGCCTGACTGTACCCCAATCCTTGAACATTTAAGGATATAAAATTCATTGAAAATACTCTTTACTCCCATGGTGATCGAACACTTCGTCAGTAGATTTATGAATCTTGAACCCCATTATATGACCAATAATATTAATATCTTCCATTCTCTAACCACAACTACCACCTGGGGCCGATGTGTGAGGCTCCATATTTCCACCACCTCTAATTAAAGATTTGGTTATTGTTTGAGATCTATCCTCTTTTTCACCATCCACATAACTAAATAATGTATACCAAATACTCATGTGGTATTTTAACTTCATGTTTTGTTCTATAGCGTCATAAAATACTCATATAGTATTTTAAATTTTATGTTTAGTTCTTTTGGTTACTGGTAAGTGTTTAGACTTGTTGTTCACCACGACCATTCCTAAGTATACGTTAATCATATCTTGGACCAATACAGTTGATCAGGCTCTATTTATCCAAGATATAATTACCAAAACACTTAGGCCTATCCGTAGTTTTCAACTCGACTTACTACTTTTGTATGTTTTCGTTATGATATCATTCTAGTATGTATGTATGTACTTATACTTTTATAAAAATTATCGTTGTAATTTTAAAAGTATACTTGTATGAAAATGTTTTCGAGAGTTTTAGTCTCATTGTATTTATAGTTGTATATATTTAAATTGATTGATATACATAGTTCACTATAAACAATGCTCTGATACAAATCTATCACACCCCCAAACCGTATTGGCGGAATAGTTCAAGGGTGGATGACTTCATGAACAATATCATAACAAAATCGAATAATAGTGATTTCCAAGCACACAATCATCATTAACCAATTGCAAATGTTACAAAGTTTAATTGTTTCATGTTTCAAATACAATTGGAATGATATCAAAAATAAACAAAAACGACGTCGTAACGTCTCTTCTTGCAGCGCCTGAATTTACATTAACAATTTCCTGAGAATACAAGTAGTTGAAAAAGTGTCAACAATTAAGTTGGTGAGTTCATAAGATTTTGCATAAGAAATATCCTTTGTTTGTAAGCAATAGTGTTGAAAACCAAGAAAATCCAATATTTTCTCATAAAATGTCCAAGTCTTTAAATCCCAAAGACTAAAATGTAATATGTAACTGTAGTGTGAAATTCCTTAGAAATGTATTTTTCCACGTAAACAATTTATAAAAATAATAAGTTGATTTATTTCCCATGTGAGATACCCTATAACCATACTGTGACTAGTTAGCCTGCTGCGACGTTCTTCAGGCGTCGGAATGTTAGACATTTGGACACCTCAGACCTGCCAGTCAAGCTGTAGCTAGCAGCTCAGGTGCGGGGTTGTCAAGCCCCGTATAGATCTATACTCAAATATCGAGCTCTCTTACCGAGACTCTGGTTATAAAAGTTCAGGACTTATAGTAGGTACTTATAAAAGTACTGTGAAGATTCATCTCACAAAAATGTATGTATTCCAATCAACTTGTTTACGTACGATTTGTATATAAAAACTCTTGTAATCGTCCATTATCATTTTTCCCATGATAATATAGTATTGTTTAATAATTATATAATTTTATATAATTATTTTTGTCATGTTCAAACGTCATAATAACCTTGTGTTCATAAACTATTCCAATAATAGTCTATTTTTAGTATTGCGTCGTAATAATCATATTTTTGTGAATAATAACGAAGTAACTTATTCAAATGATTATAAATATCATCTTTTGAGATATTTCTCAAAAAAATGGTGTAATAACTTGATGGTAACCATTTTTGCTAGAAAATAGTGCTTTTATTTATAAAAACATAGTTTTTACTAGTTTTCGTTTTTATAACGTTTTTATCCAAGATCTAGTATTTTTGTACACTTTATTTGTAGTTTTGAAATTTTTACACAACTTAATATGCCAAAGTGTTCATAATACATGGATCTATTCATATTTTATGCCAAGTTCATATTTATAACATTTTTGTTCAAGAACTAACATTTTACACACTTTATTTATAATTTAGAGATTTTTACACTTAACATTATATATCATCGTGAACATCTTTCAAAGAGTTATCCATATTTCATGTCAAAAGCATTTTTACACAAATATTAACTTTATAAACTTGTGTAAATTAACATATATAACATTTAAACACATATAAACTTGAATAAAACAACATTTATAGTAAAAAAAACTTGTATTCTCCCCCAAAAAGGTTTGAAAAGATGAAAATGAGGGGTATGAACTCACCTTGAGTGGTTGATCTTAAGGTTTCTTGGTAGAAGGTTGAAGAGTTTGGTTCTAGGACCCGGAGGACTCTTGGACAAAGCTATTATCCAATGGATTTTTGTGAGTATGTGTGTGTGTAAAAGAGTAAATGGAGGTATTTAGAACTTAAATCATTAGATGATCATAACTTACCAAGAAGGCTTTCAAGATCCTTGAAGATGATGAAGATTTGAGCTCAAAGACCTTTGGACCAAGCTATTATCCAATGGATTTTGATGGATGTTAGTGTGTGTAAAAGGTGTAAAACTTGTGTTATGTTGTTTAGAATCAAAAGATGGATGAAGATTACCACTTGGACTTGTGAAATGAACTTGGAAATGAAGCTTGAAGATGATGATGGTGGTGGTGGTTTGAGCCGAGAGCAAGAGGAGAGGAAGAGAAGGGAGAGTGTGGTTTGGTTAGGTGTTCTTGATTCTAAGTGAAAGAATGTGTATATCTTATTTGATTTTAGTTAGATTTTAGTTGATTTCCTTGATTATTTTAATTCTAGACTCATAATGCCTAAGATATTGTGAATAGTAGCTAAGGATTGCCTTGGGACATTACTTCAGCCGATGGGGGTGGGGGTAGGGGGTGGGGTGGGTTAGTTTTTATAAAAATGGCAATGTACTTATAAAAATGTGTGATTTTTATAAAATCGTAAGCCGTTTTAGTGAAATTTTGTGAGTTTTTGACGAAACGAAGTTCTAAATAATTATTTTGTATAAAAACATTGCCAAAAATTTATTTTGATTGAATTATAACTCGTTAGATGTCGAAATACGCGTTTAACCGCAGTATTCTTCCGATTTCGCGATTTTTGACGTTTTACCGGAAATTGCATTTAGCTTTGGAATTAAATACTAGATATTATTACGTTGCTTATCATATGAATTTTTATTTCATATTTGATGTTTAAGGCACCACATTTTGTATTTTGTATCCAAACCCTGTGTACATTTATCCGTTCACAGCGATTTAATCGTTATAACTTTCGCATACGAACTCTGTTTTCGACGTTCTATATATCCACAGGTTCGTATTTACGAGTAGATTCGTTTTATGAATATTATTATTCTCAAAATAATAATTGTACGATTATCGAATTTTTACGCTACAGTAGTTTGCTGTCCGTATTTTCGACTTTTAATCGGTAATTGTTTTGACTTAGCATACGTAATACTATAATATTAATAATTCATCGCAAAAGTTATGGAAAATAACTTTTCAACATATAAATTAACGTATGCTTCGTTTGACTACAGTTGACTTTTGTTGACCAAAATTTACAATTGTCACAATATGCCAGCGAAGGAACCCCCTCTATATCAATCCACACCACACGGTTTTCTACTTGGAAAGTCTTTGTCCATGGTAAGATAGCCGCAAACCATGATCCTACTCCTTTGTGACTTTGAAATTTTTCTTTAGCTTTTGTGGATACGAATTCCATGGTAACCCAAAAACCCCCAAGATACCTTAGCAAAACATCTTTAAAACCCTCCTTAACAATTACGTCTTTTAAGTTTAAAAGAGCACCAAACTCCTTGACTTTTTCCACCAATGTAAGTGAAACATCTTTATCATTCAAACATGACTCATCAAGAATTAAAGCGGGTTCATCAATGACTTTACCTTTGACCACCGCCATATTATTCACCTTACCTCCACTCACCACATCAGCATATGAACCCCCTTTCCCAATCACAGCCATAGATGACAACGGCTGAAACCTTCCAGACGACACAAAAGCATTAGACTTGTGCACCGTTGCAGCCTTATTCCTTTGATCGGAAGATTTAGAACCTCTAGGGAATTTCGAAATATTTGCATATAATCTTAACTTGCCATGCCAAATGGTACATAGATTTGAGGCAATTAAAGCTAAATTGTCCGCATTGAGGAATCGAACGAAGGCATACCGTTTACCCGATTTTGATTTCTCTTTGGGAATATACACATCTACGGGTGTACCATATTACTCACAGGACTTCCATAAGTCCCTGGACGTGAAAAGGTCAGGAAAATTCGTCACAAAAACGGATTCTGAAACAACTCTTTCCAATTGGTCCTCCTTGGATTGTCGCCCTACTCTGTGCCAAGCAGTAGCCATATCGAAAACACGATTTTCAACCGACGACCTATGAAAATTCAAACCGACCGAACACACCAAAAAAACTGACCGAAAACCCTACACTTTAATGGAACGATTGAATACTAGAGATTTTACCCAAGCCGGTTAATTTTCCACCTCTAAATACCTTACTCACAAACCCACATTAACTATTCAAAAAATGTTAACTTATTTCAATGTGATCGTTTGGATATATCACAACCAAAGAACGATTATAGCTGCATAATCATTACATCTGACCATCATTTTCATCAAGAATGCTCTAAAAGACGTAAATACTTCAAGAAACTAAACATACAATCCGAATACATACCTCCAATTCTCTGTCAAAACTTCCGATTCCATGCCAATCTCTTCTTTATTTCCACTTCGAGGAGTTGTTAGTGCAATTCAAACCTGATCCTTCCCCATCAATTCCATGCGGCTGTCGGCCTCTCACTCCTTCGACTTTAGGGTTTTTTTCTTTATCGCTACGAACAGATTGTGTTAAACAGACAATATCTATATTGATATATCATTAGTTAATTATAATTATCGATAACTAAATATTTATTTAAAAAAACGTCTTATTAAAAAGGGAAAATGACTTATTAGGGTAACCAACTAGTTGATTTGTTCACGTTTAGTCACTTTCTTTTTTTTCGTGCTTTATTTGCCATTGAACTATCTATTTTGTTCATGATACATCCTTACGACCTGTAATAGCAGGTTACAGCCTAATTGACATCTATTTTGTTCACATTTGGTCACTTTCCTTTTTTATTCGTGCTTTATTTGCCATTAATTTAATTTATTTTTCCATTTTTAATTTATTTTTCCATTTTTATTCGTGCAGATCTGAAATGACTATTTTGCCCTTTTTAATTTATTTTTCCATTTTTATTACATTTTAAGGATTTTTTATTAATGACTTTTAATTAAAAATAAATAAGAAAATAATCAACAACCGCCTCTCTCTCTCTCTCTCCGTCTCTCTCAATTAATAAAACCTGCAACTAAACACACACACACATTGCAACTAAACACACACACACACATACATACACACTTTACAACTAAAAACACAGACATCACCACCATCTACAACAAAGATCTAGACAAAGAAGTTTTTTATAGCATGCTTAATGGCTCGTCTGATTTAATCCAAGAAGTTTTTCGTAGCATGCTTAGTTGGTTGAATCGTTGGCTTGTAACGGTGGAGGTGGATTGTCGGGGCAAAACAACTTTGATGTGTACTTTTGTTTTCAATGTTTTTTTTGCACAGATCGGGAAACTTCTGATTGCAACATTCTGATTCGATAGGTTTAGTTGCAATGTGTGTGTGTGTGTGTTTAGTTGCAGGTTTTATTAATTGAGAGAGACAGAGAGAGAGAGAGAGAGAGAGGCGGTGGTGGGTTGTTTTCTTATTTATTTTTAATTAAAAGTCATTAATAAAAAATCCTTAAAATGTAATAAAAATGGAAAAATAAATTAAAAAGGGCAAAATAGTCATTTCAGATCTGCACAAAAAAAATAGAAAAATAAATTAAAAATGGAAAAATAAATTAAATTAATGGCAAATAAAGCACGAATAAAAAAGGAAAGTGACCAAATGTGAACAAAATAGATGTCAATTAGGCTGTAACCTGCTATTACAGGTCGTAAGGATGTATCATGAACAAAATAGATAGTTCAATGGCAAATAAAGCACGAAAAAAAAGAAAGTGACTAAACGTGAACAAATCAACTAGTTGGTTACCCTAATAAGTCATTTTCCCTATTAAAAATCAGTTTTACAACAAGTTGATATTATACAAATAACGAAAATAATCGTAAGTGCTTATGTTGTACAACTAAAAAACAAAAACAAATTTAAATAATCTAAAATTGTCTTCTTCTTTCTTTCTTTTTTTCCACCCGAACAGAAATGTAACCATGTCACCCGAAATTTTTTTTTTTTTGAACGGCAGCAAAAAAAATAGATTAAAAAGCTAACAAAACGCTAGCAAAAATTACAAAGAGGTAATAATTACATTAGGATATTGAAAAAAGCAATTCGAGAAAGGGTAAAAGGCTGGGTTGTATTTTTGCTGCATTCATCTGGAAAATTTGGTGATGTAGAAACCAACTTGTTTTTAATGGTCATGTTTCTAATTGTAATGTTATTGTTGGTTTGATAAAACTTACGGCCTTTCAATGGATTAAGAGTAGAGATAAGGAGGCTAGTAGGATAACTTGGGACATTTGGAATGTGAGTCCCATTATGCTGTAATCCTTTTTGCCTCAAACTTCTGGCTTGAGCTCGTAATATAATTCTTGTTGTTCAAAAAATAATAATAATAATAATTACATTAGGATTAGACACCTAATCATTCCAAGAAATTCTAAACATATGAAAACTAGCAGAAACTCAAAGAAACGATTCAGATCGAATAAAATCTCATTAACCATGTCACCCGAGTTAAACCATTACAAAAGGATTGTCGTATTAGATTTTATTATTTTATTACAACAATAAAAACGCACCACACAAGATGCACCCACGTCCACAATGTAAACCCATGCGAATGCTATCAGCATCCAATTCAATGTCTTATCCTTCTAACCCATACACCCACCGACCCTATTAAAGATTTGAACGAAAAATCTAACCCTATAAAGACATCCCAATGTCACGGGCTAAAATTCCGTGACCGTGTTAGACCGAGAAAAGGAAGATCATGCCACTGGATTATACTGTCATTGGGTTCAAAAGGGGGCGACCTAGACCAAGGGCGTTGTTCTGTCTAGTCGCTGCTGTCTGGCCGAGTCGTTCGGGGCCAGGAGGGCAAGACTGTGAAGGGGACCGTAGCGGGTTAGACACAACTGGTCGGGGGCTACTGCCGCCTCCCTGATGAGCCCATGGCAGGGCGAAACCGATTGGCATGCGTATACGGGAGGGCTGGTCTCGGGGTTTTATGGGGGACCTCGGGACGCCGCACGGGCAAGGAGTGTTGCCGAACTCGCGTCCGTGACAAGTGGTATCAGAGCAAACGACGAAGGGACATATCGAGATAGTTGTTCACTTTCGTGGGGTCCGTTGAAGTATATGGCGGACTAGCGGGTGGGTTGTCGCGAAGTAAAGGACACCTACAGGAGATCGCTCCATCTCTCATTGAAGTGGAAGTACGGAGATGGCCACATGGAGTATGGAGGTGTGCCGCTATACTTGGTACCTAAATAGAGAAGAAATATCACTTTGAAAAGACAAGAGTTCCTCTTCTACCGCACGAGGACGTGCGACAATTTGGCGGTGGGAGAGTGTCACGGGCTAAAATTCCGTGACCGTGTTAGACCGAGAAAAGGAAGATCATGCCACTGGATTATACTGTCATTGGGTTCAAAAGGGGGCGACCTAGACCAAGGGCGTTGTTCTGTCTAGTCGCTGCTGTCTGGCCGAGTCGTTCGGGGCCAGGAGGGCAAGACTGTGAAGGGGACCGTAGCGGGTTAGACACAACTGGTCGGGGGCTAGTGCCGCCTCCCTGATGAGCCCATGGCAGGGCGAAACCGGTTGGCATGCGTATACGGGAGGGCTGGTCTCGGGGTTTTATGGGGGACCTCGGGACGCCGCACGGGCAAGGAGTGTTGCCGAACTCGCGTCCGTGACACCAAGCTCCAGCTCCATCTTTTTGGTGACTATCATTTCATATCACCTATTAAAAAAAAAAAAAAAAACTCTCACAAAAATCTCTGACCAACCGTTAACTCTCACCATTCAATATCATTGACCAAAAAAGAGTTTCTTGAAAAAATATTTATCAAAATAGATATAGTTTCAAAAATATTTACTGTTGGTATAGTTTTATGATTTATCTTTTTTTATCATTTAAATTATTTACTAAATCAAATTACGGAAACTCGGATATTTTAATCCAGAAAGTTTACTCAATGCTACATTTATCCAAAATTATCATAAAACTTTGATTTGATATTATTTCATTCGACTAAAGTCTTACGATTTTATTTAAGCGGAATTCAATCTAGTGTAGTTTTTCAAATGATTACTAGAATTTACAAAATTCAAATCAATTAATCGGAGTTACACATAATTAACTTACCATTTGAAATAAATTGAAGGTCTTAGTATTAGATTGGAAATGGCCATTAGATAAATAATAATAATAAACTAGCTGCATGCTGTTTTTTAATAAAATATAGGTTTTTCACACCATATATGTGGAATACTACTTTCACAATTTGTATAAAATATAACTTTTCTAACATAAATAAAATAAAAAATTAAACTAATGGAATTCTATTTTGTATTAGAATAAAAAAGTTTATATATCTTATGCTATTTAGTGTGGTATATAAATATTATTAATTAAAGTTAGATATCTGCAAAGAAAAATGTTTAAACTCAGTAAAAAAATAAATTAATATGTTTTGGTAACTAAATTAGAAACATGAACCGGTAACTATTTTTTGAAAAGACCATGGGAAGGTACAAAACTCAAATATTTTTGAAACCGTAAAATCACATTGTTTGGTAAATATTTTTTAAAGTATACTTATTGGGTAAATATTTTTCTAAAAAATACTCTTTTGATAAAAAAAAAAAAAAAACTCTTCAATATCCTACGTTAAGCTTAAAAAAAACATATAATCTTAAATAAACTCACTTTATATGTATATGTGTGTGTGGTTTACAGACACAATATAGGGTTGGAAAAAGTCGACACGACACGACAAAAATATACGACACGAAACGAAATTGGGACGAAATCAATAATCGAATTCGTATTCGTGTTATGTAAAAGAAACACGACGTCGTGTCGTGTCGTGTTCGTGTCTGAAATTTGAAACGATGCGTTTCGGATTCAAATCATTCAAAATTGATTTTTTGATATCTAAAACGAAATATAACACGATCTTACAGAAAATATTATGGAATTTGATAGCAAGAGAAACATTACACATGAAGCGATTAAGTCACAAGTTTAAAGACATTTAGCATTATTTTATGTATTTTTGTCATTAAATTCGTGTTTGTCGTGTTTAAATTATATTTTTTGCAAGAACATATGGATGACATTATGGAAATGGTTTTTTTTTTGTTAACTTTTGTCATGTTTTTCGTGTTTTTATTTTTTCGTGTTCGTGTTAACGAAAACTAACACGACATCATGTCGTGTCATGTCCGGGTTGAGTAAAAGTAATTTGTGTCGTATCGTATTAGCTAAAACAAACATTGTTACCTAAATGTGAACATTTTTAAAAGTAAGTTACTCTCTCAAATCATTAACCCGGTTTATAAAAAGCGTGGCTCTCTATCAAGTTTTTTTCTACATTAAGTAAAAAAGAAACACTTAAATGTATACACAAGTCACAAAGAAACAACACCTTACTTTTTTATCAATGACTTTTTAATAGCATTTTGGGAAATCGTTTATAAACATGGTGAGAAACCTGGGGCTGCTCATAATGTGCATCTTTATTTAATTGCATCTACAAGATATGATGATTCATTTGATGGAAAGACAGGTAGTTTGTGTGTTAGACGTTGTAACGCCCCAATTTCAAAAATTTTAAAATTCATTTATTACCAAGGTTTCAATAAAATATTTATTCCAAAAAGTAAAACTGTTCAACATATTACTTAAACCAACAGCGGAAACATTTGAAAATACTAATATAATTCATTCACATAAATCTCTTGTATGCGATGCGCTGCCGTCAAGCCTTGCCCTTTTCTTTGTCATTTGAAATACCTGAAATGTTATAAAATCAACGGGTAAGCTTAAAGCTCAGTGAGTCCACAAATTACCATACATGCCCACACATTAAACAACCCGTCCTCGAGAACGACCCGACCCTACCCGCCATACAACAGCTACGGGCGTCCATCATACAACAGCTATGGACACTGGAAGGTTCTACCCATCATACAACAGCTATGGGTTCCTGGTTATGGCCCAGCCCATCATACAACAGCTATGGGACAAGGCAATAGTCCAACTCGCCATACAACAGCTACGAGGGGGCACGCATCAGTACTGAGCCCAACAACAAATAATCACATATATAGAGCAAATCATATAACTGTAAATAACATACAAGATGCCTAACATGCAACATCATATAGTAAGGTGAGGATACTCACCTGATTCGAAACCGCACAGATATACTATAATATCTCCACTTAGCTTGTCCACACACCTATATCCCACATACACAACATGTCAAGCACTGACCAAACTCCTATAGACTTGCCTAAAAGTCAGACCCAACGTTTGGTAACCAACATTGTCGAAAATAAGCTTTTGGGTCAAACAGCCGCTCGTCGCGGCGTGGCTTCTCACCCTACGCGTCGCGGCTATCTCCGCATAGTTATGGGGCTTAGCCGAACCCGCGTCGCTGACATAGCCTGTCATCGGCTAGGGTTTCACTCCATACCCTTCCTGGGATCAGAAACTACCCTAAGATCACTTCCTTATAGACATGCAAGTCCATGCATGTCCTTGGTCAAAACCCTAAGTGTTCCAAGTCATTTAAGACTACTAACCAAGGGATAACACCTTAATACGAGATAAAATGAAATATCATAAGGTAGATCCTCTTACCTTGCTTCCGGAGAACAGAGGAATGCACCCGATCGACTATAAGCCTTTCCCCACGTTGTGTCTCTTCCTTCAAACCTTCACAGCCTTGGAACCAAAGAGCCTCTGCTGAAACCAGTTGACTCCACTCTAGAAATTTCCCAAAAACATGAACCATAGGGCTGGGACCCTTTATATAGGCGTTTAAATCCGAATTAGGGTTTTTCACATTAGTGGCGCACCGCGCCGCGGGTTCTTCCGAACCGCGCCACACGTACAAGTCCTTCGCGATTACAGAATCTTCCTAAAGCCGCGCCGTGGATTAGTCCGGGCCGCGACTCGGCGGAACGGGTCTTACAATTCTCCCCCACTTAATTGGATTTCATCCCCGAAATCCGCGCCGGTAAACAATTTTGGATAATGCCTCCGCATTTCCTCCTCCGGTTCCCAAGTCCACTCGGACCCTTTACGATGTTGCCACTGCACCTTAACTAATCCTATTGTTTTATTTCGTAAAGTTTTTATCTTCCTTTCAATGATGGCAATTGGTCGCTCCACATAATTTAGACGTTCGTCTAATTAAATATCCTCCAAAGGCACTATTGTAGATTCCTCGGTAATTAGACCTCGACACTATTGTAGATTCCTCGGTAATACTTATAAAATAATTTTTTCATAATAAAACAAACTTCTAATATAGCTTAATACTTAAAATAACAATTCCAAAACAAAACAAACGTCTACTATTGGAAACATGCATGAGAAAATGTAAACGTTGAGATGCATCTTCAAAAAATCCAAAGTCCGACCGACGCACTAATCATCTGAAAAAAAGCATGCACATATAAATAAATAATAAGTTGTTTAAAGTAAAAAATATTAAGTGACTTCTAGAGTTAAAGCAACATACTTATTTTGTTTCCTCGACGGTAGCCAATCTTGTATAGTCACCAACGCCTCTACAGTTTCCTAGGTTAAGGACGAACGACTTTGTTAAGATCGAAGCCATCGTTGATCTTTATTCCACTTGGAGTCGAATGATATTCAAGATTCACGAATCAGGATTTGGAACGACTCCTCAAGGACCTAACTCTCGAGTATTGTGTTTGTCTGTGACTTCCTATATGCTATCGGCTATACCTCTATGTCCCGTAATTGTAAAATAATTAATTTATATATAATAAATTTATTTTAATATAATTTTATACGGGGCGGGTTATTAACGGAGCGGATCGATAGTGATCCAAACCCAACCCTTTTACTTAAAGGGTTAACGGGTACGGGTCGTTAGCGGGTTAATGGATCATAAATAACGATCCAAACCCATATAATTTGCACGGGTTTGGAGCGGATCAGGGTCAAAACCCGCTCCATTGCCAGGTTTATCGGTAATGCACTTCATGAGTTGTGAAACGTGGAACGTGTCGTGAATCTGACTAAGTTGCTCGGCAGCTCCAACCGGTAAGCTACCTTACCTACTCGGGCGATGATTCGATATGGTCCAATGTACCTTGGGCCAAGCTTTCCTCGCTTCCTAAAACGAATAACTCCCTTCCAAGGTGAAACCTTAAGAAGAACATAATCCCTAACTTGAAACTCGATATCGGACCGTCGCCTATCTGCATAACTTTTTTGTCGACTCTGAGCTGTTAACAATCTCTCCCGAACCTTCTGAATTAACTCAGTTGTCTTGAGTACTACCTCAGTACTACCCAATACCCGTTAGCCAACCTCGCCCCAGCAAATAGGAGTCCGACATTTCCTTCCATACAACATCTCAAAAGGAGTCCTGCCAATGCTCGCGTGATAACTGTTATTATAGGAAAACTCAGCTAGAGGGAGATCGGAATCCCAACTCCCGCCAAAATCGATAACACATGCCCTAAGCATATCCTCTAGCGTTTGAATCGTCCTTTCACTCTGCCCATCCGTCTGAGGATGATATGCTGTGCTGAAATGGAGGCGAGTGCCTAATTTCTCATGAAACTGCTTCCAAAACCTAGACGTAAATCGGACATCTCGGTCGGATATCACCGAGACCGGTATACCATGCCGAGAGATAATCTCATCTACGTAGACCTTAGCCAATTCTTTTGCAGAGAAGGTCTCTTGAATGGGGAGGAAATGAGCACTTTTAGTCAACCTATCCACGATAACCCAAATGGTGTCCATATGTTGAGGGGTTCTTGGCAACTTCGTGATGAAATCCATTGTGATATGCTCCCATTTCCATTCTGGGATCTCAAGAGGCTGCAATCTACCATGAGGCCGTTGGTGCTCGACCTTGACCCTACGACAGGTCATGCATCTTTCGACAAACCAAGCTACTTCCCTCTTCATGCCTGGCCACCAATAATATTCGCGCAGATCCCTATACATTTTAGTTGCTCCAGGGTGGATAGAGAACTTGGATTTATGTGCCTCCTCCAATAGGGTTTGACGAACCCCGCCCAGCTTCGGTACCCAAATTCTCTCATGGCAAGTTAACAAATCTCTAATATCTTTGACCATAGCTGCCAACTGACCCACAATTCTTTCACCTTTTTGATTTTCGCTCTTGCTTGCTTCCACCTGAGCCTTCCTTATCAGCTCAAGCAGCGGTGTCACAATTGTCATCCTTAGACAAACTCCCCGAATGGGTGTACCTGAAGTCTTACGGCTTAACGCATCCGCTACCACATTGGCCTTTCCAGGGTGATAGTGTATCTCACAATCATAGTCTTTCAATACATCTAACCATCTCCTTTGTCTCATATTGAGATTGGCCTGATCCATCAGATACAAACTCTTGTGGTCGGTATAGATGGTACACTTCACTCCATACAAATAGCGTCTCTAAATCTTGAGAGCGAAAACCACCGCTCCCAATTCCAAATAATGAGTAGGATAGTTAGCCTCATGGGGCTTCAACTGTCGCGAGGCGTAAGCAATCACCCTGCCTCGTTGCATCAAGACTGCCCCCAATCCCGAGATAGATGCATCGCAATAAACTACCATATCCTCCATGCCTTCAGGCAAGGTTAAAACTGGAGCTTCACACAATTTCCGCCGCAAAGTCTCAAAAGCCTGCTGATGCTCCTCACCCCACCGAAAAGCAGCGTTTTTCTTAGTTAGTCGAGTCAAAGGTACCGCAACCTTTGAGAAGTCTTGGATGAAACGACGATAATAACCAGCCAGACCCAAGAAACTTCTAATCTCTGAGGGAGTCTTCGGAACCTCCCACCGCATCACGGCCTCCACCTTAGCCGGGTCTACCATGATTCCTTGCTCGTTGACGATGTGACCCAAAAACTGGACCTCTCGCAGCCAAAAGTCACACTTGGATAATTTTGCATAAAGCTTCTCCTTCCTTAAGGTTTCCAATACTTCCCTTAAATGCTGTTCGTGTTGCTCCCTGCTCCGAGAGTAAACTAAGATATCGTTAATGAAAACTATAACCGACCGATCGAACATCGGTCGACACACCCGATTCATTAAGTCCATAAAAGCAGCAGGGGCATTTGTCAGTCCAAACGGCATCACTACAAACTCAAAGTGGCCGTACCTCGTCCGAAAAGCCGTTTTCGGGATGTCTTCCTCCCGTACTCACATTTGATGGTATCCTGACCGCAAATCAATTTTTGAAAACCAGGAAGCGCCCTGCAGTTGATCGAATAAGTCGTCGATGCGAGGTAATGGATATCGATTCTTCACCGTAAGCTTGTTTAACTCATGATAATCTATGCACATCCTATTGGAACCATCCTTCTTCTTAACAAATAAAATAGGCGCTCCCCACGGTGAGCAACTGGGTCGAATAAATCCCTTATCCAGTAACTCCCGAAGTTGAATAGACAACTCCAGCATCTCTGGAGGCGCAAGACGATACGGTGCTTTAGCTATTGGAGCCGCACCGGGGGTTAAGTCGATCTTAAATTCCACCTGTCTCTCTGGCGGTACGCCAAGCAGGTCCTCGGGAAAAACATCAGGAAAATCCCGAACCATCGGTATATCACCTGCTTTCTGGTGTGGCTTCTTTTCTCGCGCGACTAAAACATAAGCCACAAATCCCGAACCTCCATGTTGAAAATGTCTGCGTGCCCTAGCAGCTGAACAGAAAACTGCACCTCGATTCTTTCTCTCGCCCTGCACAACCAGCTCTCCCCCACTTAGGGTTTGAATCCACACTCGTTTGTTCTTACAATCAATCCATGATTCATGCTGACCCAACCAATCCATACCGATGATGACTCGAGAGTCACTCAACGGTATAGGGATGAGATCGATCGGAAACTTTATTCCTTGAATCACTACTTCACATCCCCGATAAACACTAGTCGCTTGCACGGTTTTATCATCCGTAATTTCTACTTCTAACGGCCGATGAAGAGTTCCTAAAGCAATACCGAAACCCTTTCCCAACATGGCAGACACAAAAGAATGACTAGCACCCGAATCAAATAGTACAAAGGTAGGCGTAGAGTTGACTAAGAAAGTTCCTAATCAAAGCATAATAGACACATTAAGTATACACACCACAAACACGAGGCAAGTAAAGAAAGAGTACCCGTAACGACGTCGGGCGCATCCTGTGCCTCCTCGGCGGTCATGACGAATGCTCGACCCTTGGTCTTAGGGGCTTTCCCTTTCCCCTGCCTACCATCAGTAATTCGGATAGTAGTGGGTGCTGGATTCTGAACCACTCCCTGAGTCAGACGGGGACACTGGTTGGCCTACCTGATTACAATTAAAACAAATCTTGACCTCCTGTCGACAATCTTTAGCATAGTGGCCCTCCTTTCCACACTTATGGCATATTAACACCCATAAACGTCCATCATGATTCCTTCCACACTTACCACACTTACCATGGCTCCTTTGCCCTTGCTTTCCCTGATCTGCCCCTCGAAATTTCTTTGATGCCTGCTGAGTCTGAGCAAGCGCTGGACGCTTCTGCCTTTGTTGGGTTTCCAATTCCAACTCTCGGGCCCGAGCGGCCACGATCATATCGGTAAGAGTATGGTGCCTAGCAGCAGACACAAATTCTCGAATGTCTATACGAAGCATCGCCAAATATCAAGTCATCCTCATGCGTTCAGTTGCCGCAAACTCTGGACAGAAGAGTGCTTGCTCATTAAACTTTTTGGTGATCTCCGTCACCCTCTCAGTGGTCTGGGTCAGATTCAGGTATTCCTGTGCCAAGCGTTCCATTTCAACCTGTGGAACATACTCCAGTTTGAACTGTTCCTTGAATTGCGGCCACGTAATAGCATCCAACTGAGCAGGAGTGAGATCTTTCGTTCGTATCTCCCACCAATCCTTCGCACCCTCTCTCAAAAGATTCGCCGTAAACGTTACCTTGGAGTTCTCAGGACAGGAACAGGTGCGGAAAGCACCCTCCACCGCGGAAATCCACCGTATGCTAACAATCGGATCCCTGCCCCCATCAAACATCGGAGGCGAACAAGCCGAAAAGTCCTTATAGTTTGCATCCCTGGCCCTTGACGTGCCCTGGGTAGCCAGTCACTCCTCGAGCATTGCCCATAGCTCAGCTTTAATAGTACCAAAGAACTGAGGTATCGCAGCCAACACTTCTCGCGAGACCTCCTCTGCTGTCAGGTTGCAGAGATTTTCATCAGTCGGTCCTCCCCCACTCGAGGTACCCGCATCTAGTCCACCATTACTTCGAGTGATTGCCATTCTGAAATGCGCAATAGTTTTAATATCAATGCCCGGGTCACTCCTATCTACCCAACTACTTGACCTTCTAGGACTTTGGTTGACTACTCATGACTCAAGCGTGAATCCTGTGCTTTCGATAATACTGGCTTGGTACTACCTTCCACACCTATTCGCCCTTATTCCAAGTTCGTCAATCATCCTCCTAAAATGTCACACACACTAAACCATTTCCTATGACTCATGTGGTCATGCACCATGGTGCCTAATCTTTTGATCTAACTCTCCATCTCACACGTGCCTAAGAGAACTACTGCTAATGTCGTCGAGTCGCCTCACGAACGCACAGCCGTACACAATCGGGAATAAGATAGACGTTTGAATAACTGATCCTACCCTAAAGTCACAACCAAACAAGGAACAGCCAGTAAGGCCAGACCAAAAATTCTCAGGCTATGTTACCCTAATTGTATATAACCTACCAGCATTCACTAAGCAACCTAACGACAGTAGCATAAAATTCCAAAGCAGCACATAAGGCACAAAACAGTCTACAGAATATATTATCCATGCTATTTTACATCCTAGCACAATACATTTTATCACATAACACAAACTTGGCATGGGTAATTGGAAATCACAAAACTTACTTGAGCTCGGCTGACGGTTCGCATCGCGTCTTCTTTTACTTTAATTTAATTTTCCAAAAACATTTTCTTGACAAAATCGCTCAGTCCTAAGTTTGAGTTTGGATTCCCAATACAGTTCATCCAAATCCCTCAAACCAAGGCTCTGATACCAATTTGTAAAGCCCCAATTTCAAAAATTTTAAAATTCATTTATTACCAAGGTTCCAATAAAATATTTATTCCAAAAAGTAAAACTATTCAACATATTACTTAAACCAACAGCGGAAACATTTGAAAATACTAATATAGTTCATTCACATAAATCTCTTGTATGCGATGCGTTGCCGTCAAGCCTTGCCCTTCCCTTTGTCATTTGAAATACCTGAAATGTTATAAAATCAACGGGTAAGCTTAAAGCTTAGTGAGTCTACAAATTACCATACATGCCCACACATTAAACAACCCAGCTATGGGTTCCCGGTTATGGCCCAGCCCATCATACAACAGCTATGGGACAAGGCAATAGTCCAACTCGCCATACAACAGCTACGAGGGGACACGCATCAGTACTGAGCCCAACAACAAATAATCACAAATATAGAGCAAATCATATAACTGTAAATAACATATAAGATGCCTAACATGCAACATCATATAGTAAGGTAAGGATATTCACCTGATTCGAAACCGCACAGATATACTATAATATCCCCACTTAGCTCGTCCACACACCTATATCCCATATACACAACATGCCAAGCACTGACCAAACTCCTATAGACTTGCCTAAAAGTCAGACCCAACGTTTGGTAACCAACATTGTCAAAAATAAGCTTTTGGGTCAAACAGCCGCTCGCCGCGGCGTGGCTTCTCACCCTACGCGTTGTGGCTATCTCCGCATAGTTACGGGGCTTAGCCGAACCCGCGTCGCTGACATAGCCTGTCCGCGCCGCAGACTCGTATTAATTCAAAGTCTTCTAAGTCTTAATCAGTTCAGTCATCGGCTAGGGTTTCACTCCATACCCTTCCTGGGATCAGAAACTACCCTAAGATCACTTCCTTATGGACATGCAAGTCCATGCATGTCCTTGGTCAAAACCCTAAGTGTTCCAAGTCATCTAAGACTACTAACCAAGGGATAACACCTTAATATGAGATAAAATGAAATATCAGAAGGTAGATCCTCTTACCTTGCTTCCGGAGAACAGAGGAATGCACCCGATCGACTATAAGCCTTTCCCCACGTTGTGTCTCTTCCTTCAAACCTTCAAAGCCTTGGAACCAAAGAGCCTCTGCTGAAACCAGTCGACTCCACTCTAGAAATTTCCCAAAAACTCAAACCCTAGCGCTGGGACCCTTTATATAGGCGTTTAAATCCGAATTAGGGTTTTTCACATTAGCGGCGCACCGCGCCGCGGGTTTTTCCGAACCGCGCCGCGCTACAAGTCCTTCACGATTCCAGAATCTTCCTAAAGCCGCGTCGCGGATTAGTCCGGGCCGCGACTCGGCGGAACGGGTCTTAGAGAGGTGTTGTCTATTATAACCTTGAAACGGAAAAAGAAGATCCTTCAAAGAATGGCGTGTGTAGTAACTTTTTTTGTGATTTAAAACCTAGAGACAAAGTTAAAATAATAGATACATGTTTGCTAGTACCATTCGTCTCAATATTCACATATAATGCATACAATATTTATAGAGAATATCATTTAAATCCTTTGAAAAATCTTCCTACGTATAACATTATACATTCGGCTGGTGGGGGTTTTCCTGGTCATATTACCCTTTTTTGAACAGGTATAACAAGTTAAATGGGTAAATGTGAACAAAAAAAAAACATTGTTATCTAAATGTGAACATTTCGAAAAGTAATTTACCCTCTCAAGTCATGAAAACCCCAACCAACCCGGTCATATTATCCTTTTTTGAACAGATATAACAAGTTAAATAAGTAAATATAAACAAAAAAACATTGTTACCTAAATGTGAACAATTTGAAAAATAAGTTACATTCTCAACTCATTAACCCTTTTATTTTTTATGGGAAGCATTGCTCGTGCAACCTTTCAGACTATACACTAATGAGACAATATTCACATATAATGCATACAATATTTATAGAGAATATCATTTAAATCCTTTGAAAAATCTTCCTACGTATAACATTATACATTCGGCTGGTGGGGGTTTTCCCGGTCATATTACCCTTTTTTGAACAGGTATAACAAGTTAAATGGGTAAATGTGAACAAAAAAAAAATATTGTTATCTAAATGTGAACATTTTGAAAAGTAATTTACCCTCTCAAGTCATGAAAACCCCAACCAACCCGGTCATATTATCCTTTTTTGAACAGATATAACAAGTTAAATAAGTAAATGTAAACAAAAAAACATTGTTACCTAAATGTGAACAATTTGAAAAATAAGTTACATTCTCAACTCATTAACCCTTCTATTTTTTATGGGAAGCATTGCTCGTGCAACCTTTCAGACTATACACTAATGACTTTAAAGACACAAGAATCTCGTTCCACATCATTCATTGTCGCTTCTTGTGCTAACTAAAATCTTTTTTTGTTCATCATTATATGGATGGTCTAATATTACACAAAAATTACTTAGAAAAAAAGCATGGCTTCAACCATTGTTCATAAAACGTTAGTTTGACGCTCAATTGTACTAGTTGAATACTTGTTAGAGCTCAATAAGAAAAATAATAAACTTGTTAGATGACTTCATTTGAAAATTGTATGGTATAGGTTGAAAGGATTATGATGTGTGAACAAAGATGTTAAAATAATGATAAGTATAGAAGTTTAGTCAACATTTTATTGTTTTCTTTTTAATTTTAAAAGTAGTCATTGAAAACTCCGACAATCAAGAAGCTCGACACATACACACTGATTCAGTGGTGGGGTGTCCCGACCTCTACAAATGAAAAGCTCACCACTCTTGGAATATCCATTGGCCAAAAATACTTGCAAAATTATAAAAACCTTGGAAAATAATTGGAAAGATTTTACAAGATTACAAGCACCAAACACAATTATTTTTCCAGCATCATCACTGCCATAAAATATTGTGACCATGTTGTGTCGTTATGGGTTTTGAAAATCATAGATGGCATAGAATATCAAGGGTTTTGAAGATCATGGAAAGTTTAGCATATCAATCTCAGTTGACAAAATTATTTTTAGGATTGTATAACTGTATTTTGATTATTGCTCAGATTCATAGAGTATTGATATTTAAATTTTGCAATATTTTGTAATTATCAGGTTTTTTAGATATTTCATGTGTGTTTGTTTTGATAATGTCCATTGTTTTAAACTGGGGACCATAGTAACTAAGTCATTATTCGTTCTTAGATGATGTGGTTTAGGAGTGGAGACAAATAATTGAGGAGGCATAACATGTGTCTCGGTAGAAAAGTTTTCTTGATATTACAGTGATCTAATTGTAAGCCACTTTATTGTCTATGTCATTGTTTGTATGTAGTTAGATAGCTTATGTTGGAGACAAACAATTAGAGAAACATACTATTAGTGTATTTTTATACAATATGTATATATCGACCCATGTGTATAGTTTGCACATTTCCTTGTTGTATTATTTCTATATAATTAATGAGAGATGATCATTTTATGAAAATTAATACCTTATTATGGTATCATAGCTACATTATATCCCAATTGCCCCTCTCTCTAAAATTCCAATTCTCATTTTCGTTTCCAACCTTGATTGTCGCTTTCTCTCTCATGTCTATATTCTTCATCAGTGATATCATCATGACATCGAACCCAACCTCAAGGAACCTTATGAGAATACAGACGTCGAATCCTACATTTCACTCATTATTGATCTAGAATGACTAAATTATGACTTGTGCTTGAACTACTCCAACCATACAAAAAAAGCCATTTAGTGGCACATGTTTTTAGTTACATTTTGTTTTTGTGCCACTAATTTATGTTTTTAATGGACTTTTACACATGCCAAAAAGAAATAAATAGTTTTAATGGCATATTATATTTTATGCCATTAATATACAAAATTAAGAATGACACAAAAATAGAATATGGCATTAAAAGTTTCCTAAAATCATGACATATTATATTAGAAATAAATAAATAAATAGATTATATATATATATATATATATATATATATATATATATATATATATATATATATATATATATATATATATATATATATATATATATCCGGTTCCGGTGAGGACTCTTTTTTCGGTGAGGACTCGCGAGGACACCTTAAAAAAATTGAAAAAAAATATAAAAAAAATACAAATCATAAAATCGAGAATAGTACTATATCATTATTAAAAAAAAAAATTGAAAAAAAAAATTTGCATCATTGCAAAACGTAATGATGCAATTTTTCTGTTTTTATTTTGGATCATTATTTCTTTATAAAAAAAATAATGATTGAAAAGTTTTTTTTTTTTAATCTTTTTTTCTCCGATATAGTACTATGATCCATTTTATTATTTATATTTTTTTATACTTTTTTTCAATTTTTTTAAGGTGTCCTCGCAAGTCCTCACTTTAAGAAGAGTCCTCACCCGATCCTTATTATATATATATATATATATATATATATATATATATATATATATATATATATATATATATATATATATATATATATATATATATATATATATATATATATATATATAAAGAATTCCAAAAAGAAATAGAATGTAATCCTTCTCCATGATACAGATACACACTTAATTTAGACCTTATTTTACTAATCTTCTCATCGTTTCCTTTCCCTCTAAATATCCAGTGAAAATTTTTTACTTCCCTCTAATTGAAAGTTGAAATCGACCTCGCCATTCATCCTACCATTGAATATTCTTCTCTTAAATCATAGAAATATTCATGATTCCCTCAACTTGCACTTATTTCAGAAAAGCTAACTCATCGGTTGAACTAGAGCTACGGATCGTGGCGACCTGGTGACCTTCAATTGATCACCGATCGAACATCAGGTACATGCCTCGCCATCGATCTCCTGTGCGATTTCGTTTTCTGGCTGTAGTGTTCTTCTTTACTAGTTTCATTTTTGTTCTCCTTTACTAATTTCATTCTTGTGTATAAGTTGGGGCTAGCCCACTTGGCTAACAAGGTGATTAGTAACAAAGAGGTCATGGGTTTAAACTCGTATGATTCTTATATATATTAGCAAATTGAACGAACCCGCACTGTTTGCATAAGTGGATCTTCGGAGATTCAAAAACTTAATGTACCTTACATTGATAAGGCTGGAATACCTCCAAAGCAAGGTCACCTGAAAGAATTCAAAAACATTGTGAAAGAAACGTTTTCTTCAGATGACCCTCTACGCCCCTTTGAAGATCAACCAAATTCTAGACAATTTATGCTTGGCCTTCAATCTTTATTCCTAATTCTTGAATGGGTTAGAAATTATAGTCTCAAAAAAGTTTCAAGGAGACCTTATTGTTGGACTCATTGTTGCAAGTCTTTGTATTCCTCAGGTAATTTAATGTTTTATAAACATCATTTGGCTAAACAACATTTTAATATGCATATTTGATATTACATTTCATTGGGTACTCAAGACTTGCAAATTTACCTCCTCAATTTGGACTATGTAAGTTTTTTATATCGGTACCTACCAAATATAAATTATCTTCATCTGTGTGATTTAATTTCTTGATGATGCATTTGAATTTTGTCTAGACTCGAGCATTGTGCCACCTTTAATTTACGGAGTTATGGGTAGTTCACATGATATAGCCACTGGACCTGTTGTAGTGGTGTCCTTCTTATTGAGGACACTTCTTCAGACCAAATTTGATCCAGTGAAAAATGCAGTTGGGTATCATAACCTTGCGTTTATAACTACATTTTTGGCAGGAATTACCCAAGCTACCCTTGGATTTCTTAGGTAAACCAATGATCCAAAACATGACTTTCATCTTTGTTATTGTTATTGTTTTTAAAAGGTGTGTTAAGTCATCTAAAAAATAGAGTTTTTTTGGCTTTCTGTATCAAATTAAGATTCCTAATTGACTTCCTATCACACATGTTGTTGTTGTTGGTGGTTTTATGGGTGGAGCTGCCATCACTATGCCCTTCAATAACTCAAGCACTTTATTGGAATGGAACATTTCACAAAGAAAACTGATATTGTTTCTATAATGAAATCAATTTTCGGGTTCATTGATCATGGGTGAGCTTTTTTTTTATCTATTTACTCATATGCAACACACGAAAACCCATATGAACAAAGTTTCTTGTAAATTTTACATTGGAATTGGTAGACAATAGTGATTGAAATAATCTTTCTCAACAAATTAATGAAAAGAATCTTTAGAATAAATACATTTATTATGAATACATAAATAAAAATAAACACAACAATTTTTAATGTCAAATTAATAAAAAGAATCTTTAAAAGAAACCGGAAAATAAATGCAGAAAAAAAAGTTACTTTCAGTTTTGATGTTATAAACGTGACATGCTACACTCACTTCTCTTATTAATTGTTGTGATATGTCTAGTAGGAGGTGGAGGAGGGGAAGGTTGTGATATTTTTTATTAAACAATTTTCTTAATTGATTATAATAAATCAATTACAACTGGAATAGATAAGGGTAAAAAAGTCTTTTTATGTCTACGAAGGACTAAACGTGCAACAAAATCATACAATAGGGATGGTCTGAGTTAATTTTTGAAAATATGAACTAAACATGCCTTTTGACACTTGCACGAGGAACCACTTATGTAATTTAATCTAAAAAATAACAACTTACATAGATATATTAAATAAACACCTTTCATTTTTATATAAATATATTTTTCGCTTTTTACATATACAATCTATAACTGCTACTAAAAATATAAGAATAAATATATATATTTCGTTGTTTACACCAACTCACGTAAATGATAAGTTTTCAACACACTTAATTTAAGTTGTTGGCAAACTAACAAATACTTACTTATTTAATTATCCATACACAAATTACATTTGAGTTCTTAGCCTTATCCATCTATTCTCAGACCATCCATGATCAATGCTGAAAAAATATGTTGTTTCATATTTGGGAGGTTCCAATAACAAATTCTACACGTACAAATTCAGAACTACCATATGTTTTCATCACATCCTCACTTAAACACCCTAAGTGTTTGATGATGTAACGTCCCAAAATCCAGAGTAAAAAATTTTGTTTTAGAAACAGGTCAAATACGTAAAACGGTTTATAAAATAGAAACCATCTAATTTAAACTTCATATTTAAAACATATAAAATTGTATTTATCAAAACATTTTAAAACATTATCCAGCGGAAGACTTGAATGCAAAAACCTCATATACGATACAGTCGTGCCGTGCTCCAAGCCCAAGCTAGCAAATACATGAAAAACAGTTAGGGTGAAAGAGTAAGCACAAAGCTTAGTGAGTTCCCCAACATATTACACGATCCATCACATAAAGCACAATCACAAAAGGTCTCCGAGCTTGCCCCGAACAACCTGGCTCTTGGGCTTGCCCCGATCCGCCTCGTCTAAGAACTCACGAGCTTGCGCCATTCCGTCCATCACCGAATCAACTCATTCTTTAATCTTCGGGTGTCCAGGTATGACCGTTCATGCATCGTCTTTTATCATGCAACAACCCTCGGATCGATCAACTCATTCTTTAGTCGCCAGAACGAATCCAACGACTGTCACATAAGCACAACAGCCTAAGCATACAGCCTAACCTATCGGTTTCCTATTATTAAACATACAGTCAAACAACTTAAGGCACACCCAGCTAATACACATTACTTCACACATTAATTAAAGCTACCTACGCATGTAACTGAAAGGTTTTATGCAACTCTATGAACTAAAACCCTAAGTTCACATGCAACCTAGATTGGATCTATGTTTTCTAACTTTGAACATATAAATAATTCCTAGAGGCCAACAGAAAAATTACTAAAGAAATAAATCAGAAAAACTAACCTTTAGAATTAATCATGAAGCTGACCAGCACAAGTGTCCTGCCTCAAATGAGATCACACCCAAGAGCTAGGGGAAATGTCACGAAATTTCAGAGAGATTAGGTCAACATGACGCAGAAAAATAGATACTCCAGGGTCCCTATTTATAGCCTCTAGTAGATAACCAGATAAGCCTTTAGGTAGCGTTTGGCACAAGGACTGGATTGGACAGAACTGGATTGAACGGAACTGGACAGTACAGAACAGAACTAGTCTAGACTTGTTATATGATGTTTGGCAAGACCAGAACAGTACAAGAGCATAGTATTAAAATTACCAAATTATCCTTAGTATTTTTTCTAATTTTCTTTTATCATATAATTAGTGTAAGTAGACCTCTCATATATCAATTAAATATTTTTATTAATCAAAGTTACGGATACCGTGAGATATATATATATATATATATATATATATATATATATATATATATATATATATATATATATATATATATATATATATATATTCATTCGTCTATTTCACACTTTTTAATCCCCTTCCAAGTCACATTCTTAATCTCCTTCAATTGCCGCATTTCTAAATCTTCTGTCATGCCTCATTTAACCACACGAAGGATATTTTTTTTCTGTTTTATTATAATTGCCACATATAAAAGCTTGGAGGAAAAAGTGACGTCTTTCTACACTCACATTTTTGATAATTTTCATATTTTTTAATGTATGAAGGGAAGAATAATGCAAACGGAAACAGTGGCGGGGTCGTGGAGTTCGTGCAGGGAAAACAAAAGTCGGAAGATAAGGAAAGGGTCTTTTTGTCATTTTGATTTGTGTTCCATTGTGTTCCATGGTTTTCAACGGGACTAAAATATGGAGAAATAGTCCCATTGGACTTGGTCAACAACTGATATTGTCTCAGTCCCATCCGTGCCAAACACTTACCAAAGAGACATTGTTCTGTTCCGTCCAGTTCTGTTCAACATACCAAACGCAACCTTAGAGATAAACCTTTTGAATTCAAATCAAGTTCTGTTCCACATACCAAACGCAGCCTTAGAGATAAACCTTTTGAATTCAAATCAAGATAAACCTTTATCTTTAATTCAAATCCATTGATCCTAACTTATTATAATCGAATTTATATATTATTATATATATAATTTCGTTGGTTATTATCCTGCCAAAATTGTCACTTACTCAACTATTAAATAATTACAATTTCAGTCCCTGCACATTTAATTAATTAAATTAATCACCAAACTAATTCCAATTAATTTCAGATTAATTTCTAATTAATTAATATAGTTTCTAATTAATATATTATCACTTTAATATATTAATAAACTATTTATTTTATTTCTATTGGTTTATTAATTATATAATAAATCAATCTTTCTCTCTCCTGAACTTTCTACCAAACCTCCAGCTATGAGGGCAACCTAAATGGACTTTGCTACTATTAACTAGGTAAATACAAATTATTAGTCATGTCTTAGACACCTAATCCAACAGTCTCCCTGTAAAGCCCGGAACCAGGTATTAAAGAATTTAACTATTAACTGTTTTAAATAAAGACAAAATAGAGAAAATGGTGAAAATTAAAGATAGCGGCGCTATCTTTAGAGATAGCGGCGCTATCTCGACCAAATCCCGTATCAGTCGCGAGCAGTCGTTGACTTTGCAGAAAATCAGAGATAGCGGCGCTATCTTGCCTGAGCAGGAAAAATCGCATCTTTTGTGATGTGGACGGGTTTTTGAGCCTTATTACACCTCACACTTCATCTCATTCACCTTTAGACCACCAGAGAACATCCCTAAACTCTCTCTAGCACTTCCATGGTGTTTTGAGCTCCATTTGTGGATTTGTGAAGGTTTTGGAAGAAGAAGAAGGTGACCAAGGTGCTCTAGAGAAGGTGGTGCTCAGAAGGAGTCTAGTGTTGCTGTTATTAGACCTTTGTAAGTGTTCTTGGAGCTTGTCTCCATTAGTTCTTGTTGTTTTTGGTGTTATGAAGCTATTTCCAAGACTTTAAAGACAATGATGGCTCCATATCTTGGAAGAGGGTAGGATTCAGAGGCTAAGGATGAGTTCCTCTCCTTTAAGTCTCTGAAATCCAGAGAAAAACCCAAGCCTAGTCTTGATAGGGTTGAAAACAAAGTTTTAAGTTGTTAATATTCATTTTTGGGAGTTAGATTGTCACCATGAGCTTACCTAGCTAGAATTGGTGGTTAAAAACTAAGTTTTCATGAGTTGATGACTGTTTTGGACGACTCCTGAAAGTTGGAGCTTCTGTCTAGACGGATTAAGCACTTAATGAAGGAAATGGCTGAACAGAGGAGATAGCGGTGCTATCTCAGAAGATAGAGGCGCTATTGATAGCGGCGCTATCTCTGGAGATAGAGGCGCTATCTCTCTGTTTGACCAGAAGTTGACTTTTGTTGACCTGTTGACTTTGACTTCTCGGTCAGTGGACTTTGGAGTCAGAAACCCTAAGGAAACCCTAGTGTAAATTCTTGGGGTTAGGGATTTTAGATGAAAATTGTGTATTAATAAAATATTCGAATAATAGGAAGCTTGGGAGATTTTACCGACTTTGCATAAAATAGCCTAGCAACAAATAAGGTGAGTCTCCTCACTGTCATGATTATAATATCGATGTTTGTCGGCGAAAGCCGATGACGATGATTGTCGGCGAAAGCCGATGACGATGATTGTCGGCGAAAGCCGATGATGATGTTTGCCAGTGAAAGCCGATGACGATGTTAGCCGGCGATGGCCGATGACGATGTTGTCGACGAAAGTCGATGATGGTGATTTCCGACGGATCGGGGCAAGCCCGAGAGTCGAGCGGTGTTTTAATGATGTTTATGAATTATTGGAAAACTTGGGGGAACTCACTAAGCAATGTGCTTACGGTTTTATGTTTAAAATGTTTCAGGTTCTCATGGCGCGGGAGGCTCGGGCACGGCGTGATCTCGGGCATTGGCATCCGTTTATTTGACTTCCGCTGTTTTTACTTTTGACTATGGATTATGACACTTATTTTGTCTTTTGGTGAACCTTATGAATGATTTAAAAATGAATGAATGGTTTGGACGTGTATTTTAATTACATTTAGTCTTCACAAGAAAAAAAAATTTTATGAGTATTGTTGGGACGTTACACTCCCACTTGGATAAGTCTATGACTATAATTACTAATTTAACCTCTAATTAATTAGCAAACTGTAGCTTCCTAGAAAGTGCTGCCGAACTCTGACCCAGTCAGTTCTGTCCATAGATAAGTGATCATATGATCCTCCGTCCAACAAGATATTTTCGGACATGAGACATGGATTGAGATCAATCTCTGTCCGATACTCTGTTTCCCGATTTCCGATTTGCATATGACATAAGACTTCTCATTGAACACATCAATTCAGTCCTGACTGGCCAGCACTTTAGTCAACTTCAAAATCATCGAGAGGCCTACAGATATCTGTTTCCCATCAGGGTCAAGGAACGAATAAGCTTCCACTCATATGCTTGTGTCTTTTACTCATCAAAATCGGACACAACAATACGTTTTATAACATCGAGTTACCGATGCGTTTACGCATTATCAATATACAACCGACTTGTAAATTTCAACTCATAAGTCTCCGCTTCAAGACCATAAGATATTATCGTCTCAAAAATTGCTCGTGATATAATCCATGAAGCAATTCTTTGAGCGTTTGTTTATCCAATACTCAAATCTCTATTTCTAAGTACTCATGAACGTTATAGCAATGTTGTTGCTATGTCTAACTCTTTAGACAATCTACAATCAATTCATGACAATCTTGATTCAATACTTACTTCCCAAAGTATGAGCGACTGTGGACCTTTCGAATAATCAAATTATTTGGGAAGTAAAACATGCGAAAGTGAAACATAAAATCTGACTGGCAGCTACTCTTGCTTATTACCAAGTCTCCACAAGGTAATCACCAAGTCGGATCCGTCATAATACTATTATCGATTTCTTGTTTTTCTTTTAAACTTTCAATTCAAGTTTTATATCTATGTCTACATGAACCTTTTACTCTTTCTATGTATCCAAAGTGTCTTATACTGATACACTTCATTGCAGATGATCCAATCGAATGCTCTTCCGATGACTATTTCGAGGTGTTATGATGTGCCGGTGAACCACATGCGCTCCATCAGAATACCAACGAAACTCTTTAACTATGAAGCACCATGTCTTGGTGTAAATAATTACTAATTTGAAACTCCTTTCAAATTGTTACTAACATTCACCCCAATCATTTCCCAATGATTTCTCACGTGTGTTCAAATAATCCATCCAGTACTCTCAGCCAGGCTATATCCTGAATCCAACTTACTATGCTCTAAGCATTAAGTCATCAGGATATGTTCATGACACTTCTGATTGATCCAAGAAGCTCGTGGAATCCGATGTAATTTTATTCCAAACCTTTTGGAATCTAAAGATTACTGATAATCCTGTGTCATGACTTTCGAAAACTATTTCCTTTCGGAGACTCTTTCTCATGCATCTTGAATCTTATCAAGATCATGCTCACAATGGCTGGGTCTATACTGACGATTTCATCTATCCGATAGATGTCCGTGAACTACGTGAGTATGTTGCACCTTCTTTACATCTTTCATGCCAAGTCATCACACTTTGCAATGATAGGAAACTCCTTTCCTGGGTTTGTGCACCTTGAATCTCATCAAGATCACATTAGAAGAGTTTTGATCTATCTAAATTCTAATAGATGTATGCAACAACTTGAGTACGCTGTATCTCTATTAAGTCTTTCATAGCGAACCATCTCTTAATGTCAAGTCATTACACTTTGTAATGATAAGAGACGTTTTCTAGAATCAGTATGTAACCAACATACAGTGATAACGATACTCCCACTGGCTTTGACACGGTTATCTTACTCATTCGGATTATTCACAAAATCCAAACCTTTGGCACATTTTGAGAATCCGAAGTCCAAACCTTTTGACACAGTTATGGGAATCTTTCAGGCTATTCACAAAATCCAAACTTTTGGCATATTTTGAGAATCCGGATATCCTTTCTTGCGAGATGCCCGTGGGATGAATCCCGGGCCCATGTACCTTTGTATTGGCACACTCTTTGTGAGTCCCTATTATTGTGCTGGTAAACCACACACGCTCCACTAACGACTCACAAGGTCTAGCTTTACTAAACAGTATCCTTTTGGATTTCATCTTCTATTGAGAGTGCTTCTCTCGGAATCAATTACTTGACTCTGAGTATCGTCTCATTCAACCAGATGTTCTGTAAGTACATTTCTATCTATGTTGCTTTCTTTTGATAGTTCAATTACTCCCACTGGTTATTAGACCAGGTGTAAAGTCAATCAAATTGGAACATAAACTGTATCTCGCCCTTAGGTTCTCTTATTTGGCAGCAAACGGGCTCACCAATGCTTCCAAGTAGTCGGATTGCTTATCCGTACCAACTTTAGTGTTTTACCACTAATCGGTATGTCACCCAGATCATAACTACTTATGACGGTGACCAATACTACTGGTCAAGAGAAGAGTATGTCAGGTTTAACAGGAATCCGATTCCTGGTCAAGGCCTAGTGATGACTAAAGGTTCTTTCAATTGGCTAATACTGAACTCATTCAGGATTATTCTTACTCCCACTGTTTCCTCAGAATATGAGTCCTTTCCAAAAGAACTCTTCTTTCACAGTTACAGTCGGGATAGCTAATGAAACGACATTGCTGATCAGGTACAGGCTAGTCATGAGGTTCGGACGAACGCTACATGACCCTGGACTTTCTATGTACAAGTGGGACGATCCCAGCTTTACACTTCAGACAGTGTCTGCAAAACCTACTTAGTCTAAGACGTGGTCGGAATATGGTTTCTATGGTCTGACTGGTTGAATATTCAATTCATCGAAAACTATTTGGAAGTGTATCGAGGATCGAACTATTTCGACCAAAGCTCCATCATCTTCCCTAAGACACATTATAACCATTAATGTTCTAGGAAGGGAATAAACTATGAAACATTTTCTCAGTTTATGTTGTCATTCAGGTTCTGTTGATCTTATACTTCCTTTGACGTCCTTGAACAGTTCAAGGTTTCAATCAATCGCTTATTCTGATAAGCGAAGCTATATTTGTCAAACTAATTGGCAAATATTATGAAGTATTACTAATTGTGTTATGTTTAAAGACTTGAGCAATACACAGTAACTAATGTGTCCGTTGTTCATAATCTTAATGTCTTTTACATCTCTATGTAAATTTATGACTTTGTTAATTTTGTTCAAGATATGCAATCATCACCTGACTCTAAGTCAACTGATTCCAAAATCCTATCCACTGGATCTTTGGGTGATTTATGTCTTGCCACAAATGATTTTATTAAGAACTCAATTCATCATGTGACTCTAAGTCAAATGATTCCAAAGTCCTGTCCAACTGGACCTTTGGTTGAATTGATCCTTATAAAATTTTCTTTAACAATCATAGAGGACACAATTCATGAATCCAAAACCCTTTGGATGTATCAACATTCAAGTTATTGTCATTCATGCAATTATCACATTCATACAACATTTCAAGGATAAGTTAAACAACCATGTATTAAAAGAAATTTAACATTTTATTAAAATATAATATCCGTGAACAATGTATTATATGACAGACAATGTCACACGCATCTAATAAGCTAATAACAAGATCATAATATCTAACTAAACTCCAAAACTGCATGAGCTTCAGATCCAATCCGAATATGCTCCTATGCAATAATATCTCGCATCCTACAGAGTCCATGCATACAGAGCATATGTGAGAAACACATCCTGTATCAAGGAACTAAGGATTAGGAGTTCTGAGTTTTAAGATATTCCTGAGTTGCCAAACCGTTCAGCTTCGGAGCATTTTTCCAATATTTCTGTGAGTGTGTCCCATCTTGTGGATTCCCAGTTTGAGACATCGATGAACCGGTCCAGACGATCTGGATCATTTCTTGATGTGCCTTATTACTAGACTCAATCCCGAAGCAGCTGAATCAATGGAACTATGCTTCTCCATGAACGACTCATACATAGTCAACATTGAATGCATTTCCATGATTGTCTTATCTGGTTACCCTTCCTGTACATCTGGATGAACATACCAGCGAGTCGAGTTAATGCTCAACTCCAAATTAAAGGGTGACCAAATTTATACAGTTCACCTACGTGTCTCTCTATCTTGAGAACATGTGAACTGGTGCTACTTCCTACACACTTCAAGCTCTTTGAAGATCTTAGCTCGTCCTTTGTCAACCGGTTCTCGGAACCTTTCCTCGACCAGCTGTGCTAACTTATCTGACCCCAGGAATTCTAAATTCCTGCGAAACTTGGGGTCAATGATCAATAGCATGAGACAACGAACTTCCTTGGACTTAATGGTCAAGGGGTCATGCTCATCACAAGCTACTGTGTGATGTCATGCTTTGGGGAGCGAACACTCAATAAGATATGGTTTGCCAGCACAACTAAGAACCATTCTCTATTTGTGAAGCCATACCACATAGTTCAGGCCAGTCAGCCTTACCATATGTAATAGGTGCTTTATGAAACTCTCAGAAATGGGTGAAGGAGGAGAAGGAGGAGAACTGACACTATCTTTAGACATTTATAAAATTTGAATTTGTTAGTTTAATTTTAATTCTTCTTAAACAATTACCCAATATATTATTTAACAAGGCTCGGATCCAAAATACCCCAACTATGGTGTGAAGAGGGATGTCGTAATCACAACATAATGGTCATTAAGGTAGATAAACATTTATCAATTTCAGTCTTATGAAATTCCTAGATCTGTGAGATTCATTGAACTGTTCAATGGCATGTTTAATCTTGGATATGCTCTTCTATTTATGACTGGGATGCCGAGGATCACAAACTAGATGTGAATAACCATGCAAATATGCTCGGTAACCTCAATGTCATTTATGATCTCTAATTGATGTGCCGGTTAACCACACACGGTCCATCAACAATGATAAATCATGGGAAACCCATTACCACTCTTTATGAGCCCCTATTAGTGTGCCGGCAAACCACACACGCTCCACTAATGTCTCATAAAGTGTAATGTGCAATTTAATGGATTAGCATCTATTTCACATGTTTTCTAAAGTAACTAGATTTGGGATTTTATAAAACTGTTCTAGTACTTTGATTAATAACATTATACTTTTAATGAGATTAAGCGGTCCTATCAAACCCATTCGGCTAACGACCCTACACTGATCAAGAGAGCGGTGGGTGAGAGTGGACACCCATTAGACCGCCATTTTATAGACAGTCTCTTTATACCCTCCTTATTGGTCAGCTTCATGAATGAGGCCTACTATTGATTTGACTAATCAATTTATCTTATATATATAATATTAACTTTTAATTATAATATATATAAGATGTATTTTAAACTTTTAAAATATTCCTGGTTTATCTATTTAATTTTCAAAAATTAACAATTAATTTTAAAATTAAATTTAAACCTTTAAATGATTTAATTTATCTTTTAATTAAATAATTAATTAAATCCAGATAGGCATCACAAATTAATCAAATTAATTTAATCCCATCTTAAACCCCTAAATTTCGAAAATAGCAAATAATGGGTTTAAGGTTATCCATTTATTAAATAATCACAGTTACCAAAAATAGAAAACCTTCTAAAACCCTAATGCACAAAAATCGAAAATTACAAGGGGAGTGCTAGGGTTTCTAAAACCCTAATGCCTAAAATCGAAATTGGCCTAATTAGGGTTTAGATTCAATAAACCCTAAAAAAAGAAATAACAATTACAGCAATTCAATCAGAAAACAACCAAAAGCTCTCATACCACTGAAAGGTTTTATGCAAATCTATGAACTAAAACCCTAAGTTCACATGCAACCTAGATTGGATCTATGTTTTCTAACTTTGAACATATAAATAATTCCTAAAGGCCAACAGAAAAATTACTAAAGAAATAAATCAGAAAAACTAACCTTTAGAATTAATCATGAAGCTGAGCATCACAAGTGTCTTGCCTCAAATGAGATCACAACTAAGAGCTAGGGGAAAGGTCACGAAATTCCAGAGAGATTAGGTCAAAATGGCGTAGAAAAATAGGTACCCCAGGGTCCCTATTTATAGCCTCTAGCAGATAACCAGATAAGCCTTTAGAGATAAACCTTTTGAATTCAAATCAAGATAAACCTTTATCTTTAGTTCAAATCTATTTATCCTAACTTATTATAATCGAAATTATATATTATTATATATATAATTTTGCTGGTTATTATCCTGCCAAAATTGTCACTTACTCAATTATTGAATAATTACAATTCCAGATTAATTTCTAATTAATTAATATAGTTTCTAATTAATGTATTATCACTTTAATATATTAATAAACTATTTATTTTATTTCTATTGATTTATTAATTATATAATAAATCAATCTTTCTCTCTCATGGACTTTCTACCAAACCTCCAGCTATGAGAGCAACCCAAATGGACTTTGCTACTATTAATTAGGTAAATACAAATTATTAGTCATGGCTTAGACACCTAATCCAACAGTAACTTCACCTATAGTATAGTGAGAAGACTCACATGATCTGCAACCGTAAGGTAGACACTCCACGCAAGTGTCCTCAGATCCCGACAATGCGAACTCCCTAACAATGGTAAATTTTACTTAGAACTTCCTAAACCCCAAACAGGATAAACCTCCAAGACCTATACCCCAAACCCTCAAGTTTGACCAAAAGTCAAACTGGTCAAAAAGGCAACGGTCAACAGCCAGTTAATGCCGCTATCTTTCCTAGATAGCGTTGCTAACTGTGAACAGTCCGAAAAATCTATTAAGCTCTTAATAAATTCAGCCAAGGTGCCAAGTCCTTACAGAACTTATCCAAAATGAACCCATAAAGTTGCCACCTTTATGATTAGACATGCCCAAAACTCAAAACCTAAATCCAAAAGCTCCAAAAACTAACCAAACAACCAATAAAACACCCAAAAGAGCTTGACTTACTCTCTAAACTGACTTAATGGCTCAAGGAATGCTACAAGAAGCATAAATGCCAGAACTTTCCTAAGAAGTTCCAAAGAGCAAGCCAAAAGGGACCAAATATCCATTTCTACCATCCCAAACACTAAATCATCCACATAAATACAAAAAGGAACGAGCTTTATACTCATAGAGGTCCAAAAAATGCAGATCTTTGAAGATTCAACCAAGGGAAACAACTTCTAGCATCACCATCAATCTTCTAACACCATCAAAGCTTCAAAAATCCATCCAAAGAGACCAAAATCATCAAAAACCCATCCAAGAAGGCTAGAGAGTGAAAAGTGACGTTTTGGAGGCTGAAATGTCGACAATTGCGGCTGTCCTAGGGTTTCCTTGCTTTATAAATGCCGACAGCAGTTAGCGTTGCTAACCTTGTATTAGCGTTGCTAATTGCAGATCGTGCGAATCCACGACCAAGCTGTCAAACTTAGCGGCGCTAACTGCACTTAGCGACTTTAACTCTTAACTTAGCGGCACTAACTGCCCTTAGCGACTCTAATCCTTAACTTAGCGGTGCTAACGGCAAAATTTCTCAAAATCTCATTCCTTTAACATCAAACTTGGGCCTTTTGGGATTAGGTTCATATGTTAGGATCGAGACACTTAGCATACGAACACGAAACTCACACACTCAGCTCACAAATTAAGAACACAATGATTTTACGTGGTTCGGATTCGGTGTCAATCCTACATCCACGGGCACAACTAGATTTTATTTGAATGAGGAGATTACAAGAGATACACACTCAATCTTTGCATGTATTGTGTGTTGTGGTGCATGTTGTTCTTCAACTAATGACCTATTTATACATGTAAGAAGTTAATGTGAAATGAAGAACATTGAATGAGGCTACCAAACTTATTAGGCTACCAACCATTCACCAACCTTTGAATAAATCTTCAAAATATTCACATTCACCTAACAATCTCCCACTTGAAGATTTTGAACATCTCTCATTAATCTCCTAACATAACAAGTCTTCCAAGCTTCCAGTTCCCAAGAACAAGCTAAGACTCAGTCAAATTCCCTTAGTTATAGCCGCCCTTCATCTTCAAGTACTAGAAGGGCCAGTTGAAGCTCCTACTAGCTCCAACTCAGCCGTGGCTAATCCCACCACCGACTCATCCTCTGTCTCAACCGGTTTGGACACTCCACCAGCTCTAGAGATACACTGAGGACCACTAACACTCTCCAAACTTTGCAAACTTCCAACAGGAGAGAATTTTTCAGTCTTAGTCTTTAAAACCCAACGGCTCTTTGTAACTGTACCCGAAACACACCCCGTGCTCCCACTGTCACAAAATCCCCTGAATGGTTTAGACTTTCCGACTCGTTCAACTAACATCTCTTTGGCTCCAGAATTCATGTTTGCAAAATGAACTCTCTTAGCACTAGATTTAGCGAACCAGATTTTGTCATGCTTAACGGGGACGGTCATACTTCCCTCAGCAGGTACCTCAACCATATACAATGACCCACGCTTCATACCTTGAGCAATCACCGAATTACCATTGACCACCCTCCATTTACCACCACCAAACCTTACTTCCAGTCCTTGTTTATCCAGCTGACCAACAGAAATTAATTTCTTCTTCAGCTCCGGAATCACCCTGACATTCTTCAGGTTCCATGTAGTTCCCAATGAAGTAACCAGATCAATATCTCCCATGCCCATTACTTGAAGCATCTCGTCATTTGCTAACCGTACCTTCCCAAAATCTCCTTCTTTTAGATTCACCATCGTTTCTCCGTTGTCCATGGCGTGAAACGAAGCCCCTGAATCCATGACCCAAGAGTCTACAAAACTTTCCATACTTAGTATCAGTGCATCATCCTCAGACACACCCTCAGCACCACCAATGTTTAATTCTTTTTTTGGACATTGACTCTTAACATGTCCCACCTCTTGGCAGTTCCAGCACTTCACATTCTTCCTAGTTCTAGAAGAACTTCTTCCTCGGCTCCCACTGTTCCTGCTATTCCCTCTACCTCTTCCGATGTTTAATAACTCAGAAGAAGAAGATCCACCTTGATTCTTGCGTCTGACATCCTCGCCAAGAACCAAATCTCTAACCCCTTCAAAAGTCATACCACTGGTCCCCACTGAACTTGTAACAGCGGTTACTGTTCCAGACCAGCTATCAGGTAGTGAAGCTAGTAGCAGTGAAGCTTGAGTCTCATTATCAAGTTTAATTCCCACAGATGATAATCTGGACAGAATTGAATTTAGATTGTTAATGTGAACCGTAACAGAACTTTCCTCATTCATCTTTGTAGTGAATAACTCCCTCATCAAGAACACCTTGTTAGCCACCGACGGTTTCTCATACATGTTCATCAGAGCATCCATCATACCACGCGCCGTGGTTTCCTTCATGATGTTGAAAGCAACGCTCCTTTCCAACGACAACGTAATAACCGCCTTAGCTTTCTTGTCCTTTGAGTTTCACGCATCTTCAACAGCTTTTTCCATTTTCTCCGGTTTGTCTCCAAGTACCACATCCAAGTCTTTCTGACATAACAATGCTTCTATTTGCATTTTCCACCAACTAAAGTCAGAACCGTTGAACTTCTCGATTACAATCTTGTCTTCAGCCATTACGACAAACAAGAAACAACTTGAGACAATTTTGCAATTTTTCTGAGACTTCAGGGACCTGTCTTGCAATTTCCTGGAAGTTCAGGGACCTGTTTTGCAATTTTCGAAACTCCAGGGACCTGTTTTGCAATTTTCGGAACTCCAGGGACCTGTTTTGCAATTTTCTGAAAATCTGCTACAGTGATCTGCTACAGTTCTGCTACAGTGAACTGCTACAGGAACGCTACAGTGAACTGCTACAGGAATGCTACAATGAACTGCTACAGTGTCGTCTTCTCCGGCGGACTCCGACGCTACAATGTCGTCTTCTCCGGCGATCTGGTTTCTCCGGTCACTATTCCGGCAAACGTTTGGCCGGCGATTTGGAGGTCTTCCGGTGGTCGAAAAAATCCAAAAAATATATTTTCGGAATCTGCGGAACGAGACCTTTCCAACGGCGTACACCAAAATCGTTTTTGAGACAAAAAATTTTCGACCAAAAAACAGAAAATCACCTTCTGGAGCTAAACCAAGGCTCTGATACCACTTGTTAGGATCGAGACACTTAGCATACGAACACGAAACTCACACACTCAGCTCACAAATTAAGAACACAAGGATTTTACGTGGTTCGGATTCGGTGTCAATCCTACATCCACGGGCACAACTAGATTTTATTTGAATGAGGAGATTACAAGAGATACACACTCAATCTTTGCATGTATTGTGTGTTGTGGTGCATGTTGTTCTTCAACTAATGACCTATTTATACATGTAAGAAGTTAATGTGAAATGAAGAACATTGAATGAGGCTACCAAACTTATTAGGCTACCAACCATTCACCAACCTTTGAATAAATCTTCAAAATATTCACATTCACCTAACATCATACAGATGAGATGTCTTGAAACAAAATTTTCTTAGTTTGCTAGCAAAAGAAATGACCTAAAACTTGCAAAAAAAATATTATATTAGCAATTTCACATATGACATTTACTAGATAATTTTTTTGCTAAGAAATTATATTTTTGCTTATCCAATTGAGAAATGTCATTTCTAGACAAAAAACGTCGTCTAAAAAAAGCCGTTTTCATAGATGACATCAGCATAAATGTGGTTTCCCAGACCAACCAATTTTGCCGAGAAACAACATTTTTATAAATATCATTGGCGAAAATATCATCTCTTCACAAAAAAATGGAATTAAAAATTGTCATTTTCGCGGATAACATATGTGAAAATCTGATTTCTCAATTAAATTTTTGCTGAGCAATGACATTTTCCTTAATATCATTTGCAAAAATGTTAGTTCACATCTTAAAAAGTGGAAATTGAAACGAGAAAGAATGACGTGAAATTAAATTGACAATACTTTAAACAATAGAATTTGAAACAAGAACGGTCTTCACAAGTAATATTGACAACTATATGGATGAGGATGTGTTTTTCAGAGAAATCTCACGTTTTATTTTTTGATAAAATAAAAAAAATAAAGTTTTAATCCACGATCTTTTTTGATGGATCCTTAAAAATCACGAGTATTTTAGTGATTTTCTTAATTTTGATTATTTCTCTTGAAATTTATAAATGAAATAAACTTTCAATTTTTTTTTCTTGCCATGGTTGAATCGAGCATTCGGATCAAAATGGCAACTTTCTTAAAATTTTCATTTACAACCCCAAACCAGAGATTTCGCTTGACGGAGTTTCGCACACAGTAGAAATCACCGAATGGGCCTTTCTCAAAACCCTGCGTCTGGGCATTTGTAATTCTACCGTCCTACAGAGCCACAGGGTTTATAGCGGTAGATTTCGTCTGCGTCAGGAAATAAACAAACCAATACGCTAATAGATGGAACAATTAAAGGAGCTTGAACAAGTGCAAAACATAATGTTGATGATCCAATCAGCTGGCGCGATTGGTTCTTCCAACAACAACAATGCTGACTCGAACCGTTTCCTTGCTAATTTCATCCTCTTCGTGGTAATTTTCCTTTAACTTTGAAGCACTTATATGCTAACTGTAATTGAAAATTGAAGTTGAGATAATTTCGGTACTTGAAAACTGCTGGAAATTGACGTTATCGTGTTATTGTTGATTGTGTTACAAAGTTCTAGGAAACGATTCAGCTTCGGTGATAACCTGTTTTGTTTTTCGTTTGATTTATTATTCATGATTTTTTATGAATTCCTTGACCTTGCCATTGATGAAGCTCAAGGAATATTTGGAAGTAGCCAAGTAGGACATAATGTGAATTTGGTATAGTGATTGGGGTAATTGTAATGTCAAAAGACTATGATTCCTTATTCCAATTCAACAATGCATGAAGCCATGAATAGCTCCTATCAGATTAAGGCTAATGATGTAAAACACCAATATAAGCAACATTAGTTTCATTGTTAGGAGATGATTAATGATGTAAAACACCAACCAAATATCTGAAATGTCCAGTTTAGTTTCTCACAGTTTTTTTTTACTGTTAAAATCAATCAACTTTCCTACTCAGTTTCTCTTATGTAGAAGTTACATCCTCAACTGGTTAATGCCTAAGTGGATACTAATTAGGTGACATGGACGCCACATGGAACTTTATTTTCATTTTTAATTAGGGTTAATGTTGTAAATGACTAACCAAACTATACGAAATATTCACATTAGTTATTTTCCTTAATATATCTATAACCTAAAAGAAATTCTGACCTTTTATTGGTTTATAAATGTGATGTTGAAGATGCAACCATGTGGTGAACTAGATATGAATCAAAAGTGCAAATTGATCTCTGATCATTTCCCAAAGGTTAGTGTATATATATATATATATATATATATATATATATATATATATATATATATATATATATATATATATATATATATATATATTTATATATTCTGAATTTCTTCCAATTTAGTAATTCTAGATGATGCATTAAATGTACTTATGGTATTTTAATCTACAGATTTCTTCTGCATTTGTTAAGGAACCATTACAGCAGCTTTGTGACAAAGGTCTGGTTTTTCAATACAATATTTTATATGATTGTAATCTTGTCTTTCCATTTTCCAAAATACATTCTTTTTCTTTTTTAATTTCCAATATGATTTTATTGATATAACAAAGTAATAAATTGGTGGTTTGTCTATAGGAGAAAATAAAGATTCTCTATCAAACCATTGTGATGATGTGGCAATGGTTACACTTGATTCAATGCAACGAGCAAATTCTACTTTACAAGATTTTGTAAGAAATAAGTCATGACCTATTTTCATTTGAATTTGCATGTATCAACAACTATAGTATTCTAATAAGTTTTATTGGCATGTGAGTAAACAGTGCAGATCTTATTTTATGTTTCATGAAATGGATGCTAATAGTGCAGAATCAGTATTTAGATACCTACCACTGCTTTCCTTCACAGAGAGTTACATTTATCAGGTATCCTACCCTAAAAGAATGAATTTAATTTTTTATTATAATTCTGGAAATCCTTCATTTCATCACAGATTTACCTTAATATATATGCATTTTACTCAATATATGACATTGTGAATATTAGAAAGAATTTTGGAGCTAATACTCTTGTCTCTTATCACAAATTGTTTCATGACAATGTAAATAATAGATCAGATGGACAATATTTGCTAAAATGTTAATTATTTTTAGAGCAAATTACATTTTAGAGTAAATTACAGTTTTGGTCCTTGTGGTTTACACCAAATTACAGTTTTGGTCCTAGTTTTGAAAATCTTGCATTAGTGGTCCCTGTGGTTTCCAAGTCTTTCACTTTTGGTCCCTATGGTTTCCAAATCTTTCATTTTTGGTCCATGTGGTTTACACAAATGGTAACAGAGGGAGGGACCAAAAGTGAAAGATTTGGAAACCATAAGGACCACAAGTGAAAGATTTAGAAACCACAGGGACCAAAACTGTAAGATTTTCAAAACTAGGACCAAAACTGTAATTTGGCATAAAGCACAGGGACCAAAACTGTAATTTACTCTACATTTTATGTCCTTGTGCTAATTGCTATAGTGATTTGATTTGGATTTGGTTCAAAAAAGAATCTTTTTGCCTTTTTGGTCCTTATGGTACTTACTTTTTCCCTTTCGGCCCCTCAGTAAACAGAGTCAGTCTCATGTACCAACAAGGTAAATAAATAGTGCCAAAGGACCAAAATGGAAAAAAGATACCTTTTTTTCCCTTTTGGTCCCCATGGTTCTATTGTTTAACCCTTTTCAACCTTACATAAATGTAGCCAGTCTTAGGGACCAAAAGGGTTAAAAGTAGTATTGTAGGGACTAAAAAGGAAAAAGATTCCTCATTTGACCAAATCCAAAAATATCACTATAGATCAGAGATGAAAAATGTAATACACTATTGTTTTTAACACCACATTTCAAAATTCTTTAACATGAGTGCTTTCTGATTTTGTACAGCTGGACACCATAAATGAGAAACTACTACAACTTCCATTTGGTGACAAGAAACCAGATTGGGAACTAAGATTTATAAACTCTTTCAAAACCGACATGTTCAGACCACTTTCTACTCTTTTAGAAAGCTACGGGATATTTACTGATAGGTTAAAAACATCTTTATTCTATTTCCCATTTCATTGGAATGTGTGATTGCATTCCTTTATTTGTTGTCTAAATATGTTGTAACACTTTCAGGATAAGAAATGAGTTGAAATGTGGTGAAGAATACTGGGCTCTCGAAAGAAAGCTTTGTTCGAGCAAGCAAGAGGTATTACAACATGTTTGAATTACTGATTCCGACGGAATCGGAATTCAAGATTCCATTCCGTGGTGTGGTTGGTTGCCAGATAGACGGAATTTAATTCCATTGGAATCTTTCAAATTATATGTTTGATGGGTTTCATCATTCCTAGGGAATGTTGGAAGGATTTCAATTCCGTTTATTCCTTTTATATTGAAATACCACAATAGCCTTGTTATATAATGGGCAAATTCCAGAAAAGACACTAAAGTTTTCAAAAAATTTCGATTTTGACACTGTTTTTTTTCTAATTTAAGTCACTATGTTTTCAATTTTCACACTTGGGTGCCATGTCAGCATGCCACGTCAGCATTGCATCATCAAAGACTGAACACGTCATCATGCCACGTCAGCTGGCTACCGGTCAAATGGTCAAAATTGAAACAAAATTGAAAACATAGTGACTTATTTGGAAAAACTTGAAAACATAGTGATTTAATAGAAAAAAATAACAGTGTCAAAATCGAATTTTTTTGAAAACTTAGTGTCTTTTTTGGAATTTGCCCTTATATAAATCCAATAAACAAATAAAATTTGAACATCGTTTTTTTTTTAATTATTTGATTTTAATTTCATGACTGATTATTCTTATTTCTTCCAAAAACATTCTACAAATCAAACGCCTTTTCTTCAATCTGTAAATAGCAGATATTTAATAATTTATGACACAGATTCAAGTTGAAGATGTTATGAGAGCAATTCATTTGAAGTCCTTTGACTATCGAGTGCTGAATCTACTCTTGTACCAGTTGAATGGCAAAGAGGTAAATAAATTGGTAATAAGTTTTGTTACATAATTCTAAAATACATGCATCTTTTGGACGAATTATAAAGTGTTTGTTTGCTTTTGGAATCCGTATAAATCAAAAAGTTGGTTGCATAAATCAGCATTTTTTTTTTCAAAAATACTTAATGAGCTTATTTCTATAATATAGGGATAAATGCAAGGATATAAAATTATAAATGTACTTTCTATTTTTTTATATTTATTTTTTTGGTTTCCTTTGAAGCGATGTGAAGATAAATGAAACACATATGGAATTCCTATCGGTATCAGAATTCCTCGTGGAAGTATCTGACGACTTGTTAGTACTTTACTTATTTAAATCTTTTTTTAAGAGTAAATTACAATTTTGGTCCCTGTGGTTTACACCAAATTACAGTTTTGGTCCTAGTTTTGAAAATCATGCACCGATGGTTTCTGTGGTTTCCAAAACTTTCACTTTGGTCCCTGTGGTTTCTAAATTTTTCACTTTTGGTCCCTCCCTATGTTATCGTTTGTGTAAACCATAGGGACCAAAGTTGAAATATTTTGAAACCACAGGGACCAAAAGTGAAATATTTGAAAACCACAGGGGCCACAAATGCAAGATTTTTAAAACTAGGACCAAGACTGTAATTTTGTGTAAACCACAGTGACAAAAACTGTAATTTACTCCTTTTTTAATTTTACTTTAATGTGGGAATATTATATTTTTTATTTCACAAAAAACTACCCAACATATTACATTGCTATAATTGGGTAATTTTTTCAAGTGTAATACAATGAAACTAAAGTAGGATGCTGTAATGAACAAAACAATGAAAGTACACTGCTATTTTTGCATTTAACCGGGTTTTGTTTTATCATCTCTGAAACATGTTTTTACTGTACATGAGGAAAATATAAAAAAAGAATGCAACGCGTGATGTAGGTTTGACTACGAGGTGAGTCCATCTATATCATGTTTTTTTATTCCAATTTTTTTGTAAAGATAATTTTATTATTATTATTATTATTATTATTTTAAATAGGAAGATGTAGTGGAGAACAATTTTAATATCCTGCGCATGTTTGTTAGAATACATGGAGTTTCAGCAGCACCAACTTTGCTTGTAAGTTTTCTATTAAAAATTCAAATTCTTATTTACATAAATCTGTTGTTATCTCAATTACTCAATACACATATAATAAGGGTATATTGGTCTTTTAATAAAGGTGAATTAAATTGGATTTGGTTCACTGCCGCCAGGAATAGTGAAATCCATCGAACATGGAATTTGAAGGATTCCAACGGAAGTGAATTCCGTCCAATTGGCAACCAAAACTGCCGGCGGAATGGAATCTTGAATACCAATTCGTTCGAAATCGGCGAACCAAGGTTGATGGATTCTAGTGGAATCCGACGGAATCGGAATTCAAGTTTCATTCCGTGTTTGTTACCAAATGGACGGAATTTGAAGGATTCCAACGGAACTGAATTCCGTCCAATTGGCAACCAAAACTGCTACTGGAATGGAATCTTGAATTCCAATTCCTCCGAAATCTACGAACCAAGGTTCATGGATTCTAGTGGAATCCGACGGAATCGGAATTCAAGTTTTTCATTCCGTGTTTGTTGCCAAATGGACGGAATTTGAAAGATTCCAACGGAAGTGAATTCTGTCCAATTGGCAACCCAAAATGCCAGTGGAATGGAATCTCGAATTCCAATTCCTTCGAAATCGGCGAAACAAGGTTCATGGATTCTAGTGGAATCTGACGGAATCGGAATCCAAGTTTCATTCCGTTGCGTGTTTTGTTGCCAAATGGACGGAATTGAATTCCATCTTTAATGGATTCCACAATTCCTAGGGGTAGGTGGAACCGGAAGGAATTCAATTTCATTCTTGTTTCTTTAAAGACCAAAATACCCTTATCATATATATTGAAAATAAAAATCAAAAGAAAACTAATTATTGAATCAATTTTTTTTATTGTAAACCAAATGCGCACATTAATTCCCATAGATTCCAATTGCAAACTACATGCCCCTTAAGATTTTTTTATCATCTAATTATTTTTTATTACATTAAGAAATTTTTACCCTCTTTTGTTGTTCAATTAATTACATCTATTTATATAAAAATTTCCATTTATTTAACTTAAAAAAGCTCTTTATATGATAGGCAAAATCAATAACAGAGGCCGAAGAGAAGTACAACTACTTGCTAAATACTTTAGATCCTCAGCTGTCTCTCAAATATCAAAAAAGATGTGAAGAAGCCACCAAAGAAGGTCACAAATCAATTATTTATGCATAATTTACACAAAAAATATTCACTTACTACACTTGATTTATATAAACGGGATATATTCAGAAAAGTCCTTCTATTTTGATCCTATATTAGATCAAGCCCGAATTGTTTTTTTTTTATTAAATTAAGCCCCTAATATTTTGTTAAATGTTTGCAATTTTAGATATATATAAAAAGGAAATGTTCATTAAAGTCCTTACATTTTGACACTTTTAACAATTTAGATTTGAATTTTCAGTTTTTATTCAATTAAGTCCTTATATTTTGACCCTATACATCATTGGTTGTAAAAATATAAAAACGGTATCACCAACTACTATCCAAAATCGTTAAGATTTAACAAAATGTTGGGGATTAATTGAATAAAAAAAAAACAATTAGGGTTTAATCGAATATAGGATCAAAATATAAAGACTTTTCTGAATATATCCCTATATAAATTGGTAAAAATTGTGAAAGATTTGTTCTTATGTTCGTTAAACAAATGAAACATTATTGCATAAATAAGTATTTAACCACTTTTTTGTATCAATTGGGAAAAATGATATGTTATTGTATAAAAAAGTATTTAACTTTATATATTTATGTAAGTAAATTATGTAAATGTTTTCAGGTGGGAAGGTATTTGGTCCTCCTCTTGGGACATGGAGTATACCACCTATTATCGAAGATGAAGATTTATATAGATATCAAGTCTCAAAAACTAGGTCACCAGCTAATTAAATCAAAGAACTTTATTCATTTTAATAGATATAATTGTATCAATGCGTTAGTTTAGTGCTAAAAATGTTCAAAAATAATTTTGTTATACGTTTAAGATCAGATACTTGTTTAATCAAATATTAGATGTGTTTGATGCGATGTCATATAACATATTAAATATATTTATATGAAACTTATATTATGACGAAACTTCATAAATAGTCAATGTGGTTTCATAGGATATCAAGTTTTGTCCTTAACTTTTAAAAATTTCAAGTGCAGTCCTTGTGGTTTGAAAACTTTTTTTATAAATGTTTTTTCTGTCAATTTTTGGTCGTTGGTATATAACGGATGATGCCAAAAATGATATTTTCCATAATAGGAACCATTTATGAATATTACTCTTTTAATTTTTTTCTTTTATCTTTTTATAACATTTTCTTTAATAATATTGTATTAAAATAAAAAACCCAACCTGTCACCTCTTCCGACCCATCCTCCGGTTCTCTCTCCCTCTCACACAAACACACACACATATACAGACATGTACAAAGGTGCTAACTGAAGATTGCAAGTTATAACATGTGATGCTAAATTCTAGACCAAATCCAAACGAATGAGACCACATGGACCAACTCTACGAACAAATATAAACCACAATGATAGATTTCCTTTTTCTTTTTTTACTGATTTTTCTTTTTAAGAGACCATTTATGTGTGTGATTGTGTATTAAAATAAAAGACCCCAACCCATCCCCCATCCCACCCACCATAGGGAAACATTGTGTACCCTCCATTTCTTTATGTGTGATTGTGTGTGTATAAGAGAGAGGGAGAGAGAGAGAGATTCTTTATGTGTGATTGTGTGTGTATAAGAGAGAGAGAGAGAGTGTGTGTGTGTGTGAAGGTAGGTGGGAAGGGGGAGGGGATGGGTTGGTTTTTTTATTTTAGTAAAAAATAATTAAAAAATGTATTAAAAAGAAAAACGGAAAAAACTAAAAGAGTAATATTCGTAAATGGTCCTGTTATGGAAAATACCAATTTGCCTTCATACGTTATGTACTTAACGGCCAAAAATTGACGGATGTATCATTTATAAAAAAATTTCAATCCACAGAGACTATGCTTAAAGTTTTTAAAAGTTAGGTATGAAACTTAATATTCTGTGAAACCACATATATAATCAAGATAATATTTTAAACTAAAATTAGTTTTATTTGTACATTTATCGTTTTCGACCATTCAAAAAGTTTAGCATCACATATTATAAATGTACTTCCGCGATGAATCCGTATAGGCATGCCTCCAAATTCCACCTCAGAAATATTCGGAGACCAAAATTTGCTATAAGCATGTTGGTGATTGGCGTTGACCTTCTTACCGAGCAAACATCTCTCCACATATCCAGGCACATCTCCTTTCCTGCCAGATCACCAATAATCCTCTCAAATATCATACACATCCATGTCACCCCCTGGCGAATGAAAAAACTGACACGAACGCAAAGAGCCTCGCCCGTCTTCAATATCCAAAATCGACCAAAATGAGTTAGCCAACCTCTGCTAACCACCCCCATATCGTCACTTGCTCGAACTATCTCACTTTAAGGTGTTCCCTTTCACAGCTTCCTATCTAAACCCTCGAATAAAATCCGATCCGCCAGGCCTTCGGGTCGCCCCGATCCGCTTCATTCCTACCAGCTAAGCAGCCATCAGCGAAACTATGGTAGTCTTCACCTCCAACTAATTTGGGACCTATGAATGTGGAGAAGTCCACCAGCATCCCCCGTCCCACTGGACAACCTATGGGTACTAAACCTCAGCACTCGTATAACCATTATTAGGGCTGTGTATGGGGCGGTTTGGTTCGGTTATCGACCAAAACCGAACCATAACCATTATGATCGGTTAATGTATTTTAGTAGCCGTTGGTTATGGTTAATATTGGTTGTGGTTAATGGTTTTTATCGGTTAATGGTTTTGGTTAATGGTTAATATCGGTTAACCAAAACAAACAAAAATGATATAAAAATTGAAAGTTCATTATATAAAAAGTGAAAAATAAGAAAGTACATTGATTTAATAAGTGAAATTTAGACACACCTTCATCCGTCTTCCCTCCCAAAGACTCATTTACGTTTTCTAATTTTTAGTATTATATATATTTTTTAAATAACTCAATTAGACTTGGATTTTATTATTTATATTCTATAATTTAAAATTTAAAATATAATTACATATAAATATATCGGTTCGGTTATATATTGGTTCGGTTATCTTATAAAACAAAAACCGAACCGCTTCTTATCGGTTAGCAAAAAATACAAACCGAACCATCGGTTTTTGAAACGGTTCGGTTATTATGGTTCGGTTATATCGGTTAATTCGGTTTTGGTTCGGTTTTTCGGTTTTTGTGCTCACCCCTAACCATTATCTCCTCCAGTGCGGAAATCATCTGCCCCAAAGACCAGTCTGACCGATTAGCCCGCTATAACCGTATCTCGTACTCATGGGAACATGACGCAGTATCGCTACAATAAAGGACCTGACACTCCCGATCTGCACGAAGTACTCACAGGAACACAGCATAACACTACCTTAACAGAGCATAGTACTACCCATCCGGTCAACACCCCTATCTCTCACCGACCATGACGCAACACTACCACAAACAGCGCACAATACTACGGTACCCGTATGAGATACCAATCCCTCAAATCGTAGAATCCTAAATCGATCACTATACTAATAAGACCCACTCGCTCCTAACCAATGCTTATCCTTGTTCCTACAATCCCTTATATTTTCCGAATAACATGACCCTTGTCATGTCTTGATCTTGTCACTGCTTAATATGTTGCTTCCCTGCTAATCCTTCCACATGATACACAATCTCACCAAACGTTTCCCCAATACCTCGTGTTGACCCCTTCCTAACTTCCGCCCAACCTTTCCTGCCTTGGAAGGCTTCTCGCCTCACGATCCTTTCCTTCCTTTGAAACTATTGACTAGTGCTCCTGAGACAAGTTGTCATATAGGGCATATTCTTTTTCCCAAGGCTCCTAAGCCATACGTATAACCCTTGTTGAAGCCTGAAGCAGATCCCCAATCTCTGGATAATTCCTCTGCGCCAATTTTTTGAGTGTCAGTCATTGCAAGTAGAACCTTGTATCCTGAGTTGCCATAGCTTTCGCATTCTTATGGTCGAACCAACAGGTCGTGTCGTCTCCTCAGTCTGGTATCTCACCTTCCATGTTCTGCCATATTTATACCAAAACCCGAATCTCTCGCTCCCACTGCTGTCAAGGTCATGAATCGAAACGGAAAGACAATCGTCCAACCTCCATGCCTTAACGAGAATAGTCAAAATTCCTATAGAGGTGACCATGCTTCCCTAGGGCGGCCAAGATCATTGCCTCTTCGTAGTGTATACAAACTTCCAACCGTATCCTCGAGGTCGTAGAATTTCCTTCACTCCAAACCATTCCAAACACCTTTACCCCAAGGTGAAAGCTACTCAATGCACCAATAACCACTTACCAGCTCCGGTACGAGATGTCACTCCCATCTTCCTCCACAAAGCTACCACAACATTCCCTCTCCCCAAGGCCTTCGTCCCTACCTCGCCAGGTCGCGGATATCCATTCACATGCTGGCTCCTTCATCGCCACGAGACTTCCATCCCCTATGGCCGATAATGTCACACTGGGAGCCCTTCTTCCCCGTCTGCTTCAGTCCCTCTACTTGTTGTAATTTGTCCGAGAAGTCATCTTTTGTGGTTCTTCATCTCATACGTCACACACTACACGCGGTCTCCGCCATACATTGTACGCAGTCTCTAATTACTCTATTTCCTGTTGTGTCGTAGGAACTCTATAGTCCAACAGCCCCAGTAGCTGGATGGACACTTCCCGCTCCTCGGTGACACAAGGCAACATGATGCCTTGATTAACAGGTCAACACTTAAGTCAATCCGGATCCTCGTCCATCTCCCAAAAGGAATACCCGGTAATCCTCTGGAACCTATCTATAGATTCCCAAGCCACAGTTTCTAACCAGCTGCCAATTCCTTCTCCCTCTATCATCATAACCCAAGCTAACCCAAGTCAAATGCTTGATAATTCATAATGCAGGTACTTCCATGCTCTAGTAGCTGAGCTACTTGCATTAAGCTTCATTTCTTCTATTTGAGCAGCAATTCTCCCCCACTTGGAGTCTGCACCAATACCTAGTGCTGATCGCGATCGATCAGCGCCTCGAACCTTTGCAACCAATCCAATCCTCATACCATGCTGATTTAGTCCATTGGAAAGGAACAAGGTCTATTGGGATTCACATCCATAGACCTTCGAAACATCGCCATACAAAACCCATACGCATTGTCTAGCAAACCCAGATGCATCGCCTAACACATTTCTATCAATCATAGCCCTCGTTGATACCTCAGCGACTATTAAATTTGGCACCTTACCTTCCATCCCGATCCATCTTAATCGGTCACATCCGAACCGACTCCTGATCCATTCTTCTTGATCGAACATCACCACGGTGAAGACGTGTATTGTCTTTTTGCCACTAATCCATAATGTGAATCATACCTGATTCTCTACTTTACCTGGTTCCTTAGAATTTTGGGTAACTTTTCCTGACTCAGGTATGAATCTTGTACTTTCGGTAGTACGGGCCCTGTACTACCTTCCACACCTATTCATACATGTTCCATAATTTTTCCACCTTTCCTCTAAGTTGCACTCACTCGTCTATTAGACATTTGTATTCATACGGTCCCGCACCAAAGTGCCTAACACTCATCCTAGGCTACCTAGGATCTTATACCCCACTCGTGCCTAAAAGAACTTCTGCTAACACCGTCGGTTTTCCTCACAGACACACAGTCGTACGAAATCAAGAATAAGATAGACGTTTGAACAAATGATCTTACCCTAAAGTCACAACCAAACAAGGAACAGCCACTAAGGCCAGACTAAGAATTCTTATGCTATCTTATCCTAATTGTATATAACATAATAGCATTCACTAAGCAACCTAGTAGTGTTAGCATAGATTCTAAAGCAACACATAGTAACAAATAACAGGCAGTAATGCATCCTAATCCAACCAGTTCTAGCATACATTTCCTGACTACGTTCTATGCCTACTTTTTAGCATAACACATATCATCACATAGCACAAACTTGGCATGGGTAATTAGGAATCACAAAACTTACTTGAGCTCGGTTGACGGTTCGTATCACATCTCCTTTTATCAAATTAACTTTTTCAAAAATCATTTTCATAACGAAAAACTCTCAGTCCTAAGCTTGAGTTTGGATTTCTAATACAGTTCATCCAAATCCCTCAAACCAAGCCTCTGATATCAACTTGTAATGCCCCAATTTCCAACAAAAAATTTCTTTTAAAATATAAGTAAAAACATAAATAATCTTATTAGAATATTAAAACGGTGTTCATCAAAACTATTATCAGAGTATATACGTCCCACAATTATAAAAATCTCTATTAACAAAATAACTGCAAAACATAAATATGCGATGCACCACCATCACGCTGAGCTCACCCCTTTATCAACTGCAGTACCTGAAATTTTTTTAAAATCAACAGGTAAGCATAAAGCTTAGTGAGTTCGACAAATACCATACATGCCCACACATTCAACAACCAGCCACCGAGAACGACCCAACCCTACCCGTGATACAACACCTACGGGTGCTCATGATACAACACCTATGGGACAGGGGCGGTTCTACACATGATACAGATAAGAACCACAATTATAAAACAAATCATATAACTGTAAATAACACACAAGTTGCCTAACATGCAACATCATATATTAAGGTGAGGATACTCACCTGAATCCAAAACCGTATGGATAATCTCTAATATCCTAATCTAGGCTCTTCCAATCACCTAAATCCCAAACATACAACATATCAACCAAAGGTATCGAACCCGGATCTTGAAAGACGTGACTCGGCCTTCTAAACCTTTAGAAAAATGCCATGAACACACTCCAGGTCGTGGGAACTGATTAGGGTTTCTGAATCCCTTTTTAGGATGAAATGAGCCACTATTTATAGGCCTGGAGGAAGTTAGCGCTGCTTACTCCAAGGTTAGCGTCACTAACCTTGGTCCTCCGGCAGACTCGGCTTGGTCGGCCCCGAAATCGCGACAGCCTAGATCTTCCTCAACAGACGAATAACGTCATTAAAGGAAAAGTTAGCGTCTCTAACCTCCATTAGAGTCGCTAATGGTGAAAGTTAGCGCCGCTAACTTGGTCTTTTGGCAAATTTGGGAACGAGTCTTACATTAATAAAGTAATTTCTCATTTTGCTTTTCTGTCACTATTTGTTTTTCTGGGTCATGAGGACAACCCAAAAGGACCCTGCTATTATTAGAAATATTACCAACAGTTGATGACCTTGGACACTATTTCCAACAAGATTGTGCTAAATGTGTTGTTTATACCAAGTTTCTTAAAGTATTAGGTGAGTTTCACTTCTATACGTGTGATGATGTGTGAGGCATATGTGTTCTTGTATGATTGTATGTGAAGTATGCATTGGTAGTTGTCGTGAGGGACCATGCAACAGAAAAGGGTTTTTTATACTAACATTCCTTGTGGGGGATGTGTACAAACAATGCCACATAAATAAAAAAGGGTGGCATACTTACAGTCCTTGCAGAGTATTATGTACAGCCATGCCACAATTTATGTGATACATATTACCAGTTATATGCTTATGTTCCATGTTGTTGTATCTCTATTAAGTGTGCTCACTAAGTGTTTTACTTACTCGCTACTATTGAACACTTTCAAGTTAAAATGATAGTTTTGAAAAAAGGACACGACGTGATCGCTCCAAACTCGTATCATAGTAATTCAGGGGACCTTTAAGATTAGATTGATGTTTTAAAGTCTTCTGGTTATTTGCAATGTTTGTTTAAGTTTAACACCATTTGGGAAATGATTAGTGAAACTATAAAGCCTTTTTATAACAATGTTTATTCAGTCAAAGTTTTATGAAAATATTAGTTTGGCAAAATTCTTATTTTGTCTATAAGCTTACTATGGTTATAAAATTTTTGGGTGTTACATGAGGAAATTTGCATCAATATTTTTAAGGGGTCTTGAGGAATGGGTCTTGGAAAGGAATTAAATCAGAGGTTTAAATAGAGAAGATTAGGGATTTGGATTGGTGTCGCCAGAAATGGTCCAGTGAATAAGTTATTACTGAGATCAAGTTCGGTGAGGACATAAAGGTCTTTAAAGCTCTATCGGATTATGCCTGTGAACATATAGTTATTAAGGTGAAGTAGATAAAGATTTATACATGCACCTACCGACCCCAATGGATCGCTCATTTCCTCTATCAAATCTGCACCAAATACACCTTTGGAAGCATATACATTTGACCGAACCCATGATCCCAATATCCCTTTTCAGGTCACTTTTAAATTGTTGGCTTCCATGCTTAGAGAGCAATATAGGCATTCTTGAGATTTTAAGGTGAAAGAGCTGACAAATTTAACAGAAACATTGGGCATGGTTTTGGTCTTCAAAATCTAATTGGTTTGTTTCTGACTTTTTGAAAACTTATAAAAGGTGGGAGATGGATGGTGGTGGTGGTGGACGGTGGAAGGTGGTGGTTCTTCAAGAACATGAGCATGAACAAACTTGATTGTCATGGTGGATGGTTGTTATTCTTGAAGAAGAGGGATGGTGTTCTTCGTTTCCTCCGACAGAACAATCCCAAAAGATTTTTTATCTAATTAATTAAATGATTGGTCAGTCAAGGTCTGCTTACGTATCAATGACGTGGTCACTTACAAATGGGTGAGTATTTGACTAAATCCCCTATTTAATAGGTAAAATACAACTTTAATGACATATTGCGCAAAAAAAAAACATTTATGACCAATTTGGGACAAAACATAGAGTTAGTTGTGTTACAATGACATTAACCCAAAAATAAACACAAAATCATAACCAAAATTTTGATTCAAATATGAAATTTGAAAAGAAAGAAAAATTTAGCAAAAATCTGTATGAATGTATTGTGTCGACTAATGATACACTTTTGTGTACGGGGAGCATGCTTGCATAAAACAGCATTAACCGAAGTCAATCTTGGTTCACAGTTGCCCCTACCATGCAAAAAAGAGAGATTTAGTGCTAGTACGAATTACAAGCCTATACATTTATTCTAATATAGACAAAACCCATTTTTCCAATAGAATAGTCATAGAAAAAAGGCCTCCTTTTTATGTAGAACTGACAATTTGTATATCTGTGTCGTATATACGTATCAAATACGAATTTACATGACACAGACAAGACACGAATTGTAAAACGGACTAGATATGAAACAATCACACGACACAAAATAAGTTGTGTGACACGAGACACGACACGATTACAAACATGTTTTCAACCGTGTTACACAAAAACAAAGATTTACACAAACATGAACGTTATATTTCAAATGAAATGAAAGGATATTGCTAAAAAAAGCTAAAATAAAAAAAACTAACATGCTAAATTTTACTTATTTATTCGTGTCTTATATGTGTTTATTCATGTCGTATACATGTCACATGTAACACGAAAATTATTTGTGTCTATACGTCTTTATTCGTGCCTAATTCATATCTGACATGTATACAATACTAAACACGAATTTGAAATTCATGTCGATGCGAATAGACACAAAACACGAATTTATAAAACTCATACACGAAACACTAATACCATATTCATGCAGGGGCGGATCTGGGCTTTAGCCCACAGTGGCACGGGCCACTACTGAAATTTGGCCTAGAAGTAGCTTAGGTATAGTCTTCAGCCCAAAATTAAAAGCCCAAAAGAAAGAAATAAAAGAAATTAGCAGCCCAGCAAGAAAGGGAATACGACATTACGACAATACGCAAACGGATTAGGCAAACACGCAAATACGCATCAGAAAGAAAGTTGCCCCCTGTCTCGCTGAAGTCTGAAGTCGGAAAAAAAAATCGAAGCATTCGCTGAAGTCGCTGTCTCCTTGCTGAAGCTATTTCGATTTTCGAACCACCTCAATAATTGTTGTCGCTGTCTTCTGTTGTTGCTGAAGCTATTCCGAAATTAGTAGTAGAAAAACCCCAATTTTGAGCTCTCTTCAAAGTGCAAACCCTAGAAGGCTAGAAGGAAACAAGTAAGTATCTCTTTTTGAAGTTTATGATATTCAAGCTTCAATTGTTTCCTTTTGTTTTGGTTTTATGATATTCAAGCTTCAATTGTTTCCTTTTGTTTTGGTTCATGGTAGTTATTCAAAATTATATATTGAACTTTTGGTTCATGAATGGACTGATTATTGGCAACGTTGTTTCTTTTATTAACTGTTTGTTTAAAGTGATATCTTATAGAAGTATTTTGGCATAAATTCTTGAAAAGCTTTAAGAGCTCAAGTCCATTATCTCACTAGAAAAGCTTTAAGAGCTCAACAACTGCACTATCTCATTAATTGTAGTGGCATTTTGGTCCCATTAATTGGATTTTCTCTCAACTTAACATCAGTTAATTGACTTCACTAGCTTACCAGATCAACGGTTTAATTTGACGTAATTGACTTCATGAATTCATACACTCATGTTTTCAATTCTTAATAGCTTATTATATATGACACACAAGGGTCACTGAAATGTGAAAGTGACAGCTTATTATGTTATTGTAGCATCCTACTTTTCAATTCTATGTTATTATAGCATCCTACTTTTCAATTTTGTTTTCAATTCTAACTGACATCCTACTTTCCAATTCTTTTTTCAATTTACACACGAGCCACACCACAGATATCCTACTTTTCAATTATGTTTTCAATTATATGGTCACACAAACGTCCTACAAAATTTTCAATTGTTTGTTAATAACTTATTATACAAGAAGGTGACAGCAAACTGAAGAAAGCGTCAAATTTAAAATATGATATCTAGACTAGTTTATTATATTTATTGTAATCGTACTTTTATTTTTTTTAAATCTTATTATATTGCATAAAAAAAATTTTGGTGCCACCCCTGCCCCACATTTCTGGTTCCGCCCCTGTATTCATGTGGTATCTGACGTGTCATGTACCAAATCACCAAATGTAATTTTATCTTAGAACAAATGTTGTAACTTAATTGCCGAATGTATTTCTCTTGTGTACTAATGATATTTATCTTACCATTCTAGAAAATCATTAATAAATTTATTCTGAAATGACCGAAAATGATACATTCTCGACAAAGTTATCAATTTTTTAAAACACAAAAAACTAGATATTTTAATTTTCATTGGGTTAACTGTGGAAAGATTTTTTTATTTAACCATTAGGAACTTGTTTTTATTTAAAAAAATCATTTTAAGTTCTTCCCATTAATTAGTTGTAAATAAGAAAAAGAAAATATAAACTTCTAGGTTAATGATGATTGTTTAAAAAAAATTCAAACTTTTAATGATTAAGTCACAAATAAAAATTTCTTGAGTGGTTGAACCAAATAAATTTTAAACTATAATTATTTTTATAAAAATCAAAGTTCTATGTAACGATTTTTTGAAGAAAAAAACACCCCCTCAATGGTAAAAGAAATTAACTTTATGGTTACATAAAAGAACCAAGCTATATTGATTTCTATAAAATTTACAAAATCTCTTTTTCCTAATGATATTTTTTGTCAATATCCCTAGCATTTTATATTTTTATTAAAAATGCACTTAACTTAAGAGAAAGTAAGTGACTAGCTAGGACACTGGGGCTTACGGTTTGTTTAAGAGTTGCATATGATATGGTCTCTGAGTTGTACTACAAAAAGTCAATCTCCATTTGCTTCATTATGATGTCTATACTGACATGAATGCACCAAACCAACACCTAAGCCTACACCTAGTCCTACACCTACCACTCTCGACATTACGCCAGTCAAAATGTAGACCGAGACTTCATCTATTTTATCTTTTTGGGAAATGGCTTCGTATATTAAATGCCTTCTACATCAAAAATACTATGTCACATTGTCACTAGTGTTGTATATGGATTGGTTCGTAATGATTTTTTTTAAAACGGGTGTCACTATTAATACCGTGTTGTAGAAAACTTCAAAATTTGTGTATCTTGAATGTTTATTTTAAGTTTTATTTGTCTTTAGTGTTATTGTGTAGATACAATAAACGTTTTAGATTATAATGTGAACTTAGTCATGTTTATATTTTCAATATACATTATTTGCATACTTATAATAAATTCTATATTACATATTTTGTATATAACTAATAATGATAATGGATGTTGGTTTTTTGTATCAGTTCTTTGAGAAACAAATATCTGAAATAATGAATCGGGGATAAGATTTATAGTTATATGATAATTGAATTGGACTAATTTTTACTATTCTTTAAAATGTTAGCTTTTAAGTGTATTAATTGTTCTACTGTTTTGATTGTTTTGCATGTTGGTCGATTCAAAGAAATATATTATCCAAACGTAATGAAATAAGAAAAAACTAAGAGCGTGTTTGATTCACAGAATTTGAAAGAATTCGAAGGAATTGGAATGTAAATTTCAATAAACATTGTGTTTGGTTGATTTCAGATTCCACTTCTTATGTTGCATTAAAAAGACAAAAATGCCCCTCCTACCACATCTTTATTTTAGTCATGATTCAATAAAAGAGTATTTTGGTCATATTACCAATTGTTTTGACAAATCTGCAAACCAAACAGAAAACAAATTTCATTCCATGCCAACCAAACGCATAACAATTATAATTCATTCAAATTCAAATTCCTTTAATAGATTACATTCCTTCCAAAAATATTCTGCAAACCAAACGGTCCTAAGGAATTGCCAACCCAAGAATTAGTATTTAAATCTATATATAGGCTATCCAATCTAACATTAATTATAATATTTTAGAATGGGAAATTAAGAAGTGCAAGGAAAGATATGGATGAGTTCTTTTGTGAAGTCACGTTTCATATGTTTAATTGACAATTCCGAAAACATCCAGGATGTGATACATCTAGTTTGAAAAATTATTTATTAAGTTTACAAATTATTATTTTTATACATATCTAGTTAGTTTTTTTGTCGTTCACCAATAAGGTTATCTTTTATATTCAAAAAATATCCTTACGAGTGATTAGGGTAAGTTAAAGCTTATTAGCATTTACGTGTCCTCTATGTAACTTATTAGCATTTACGTGCCCTCTATGTAACTTTTGAAAAACCTGATACTCAAAATACAAAACAACCGACCACCATGTCTTATTCGTCTAATTGTTCCAAGAAAAATGAAGATATGTAAGCTGAATATCATTGCCATTGTGGGTTTGCCTTCTCGATTAAGGACATCCTGGATCGAAGATATCCCCGGAAAAAGTTTTTGAGTGTGCCGTAACTCTACGGTAAATCAAGCAATTTCGCTTTAGTTTTAGTCCTCTTCATTTAACCTTTTTGTTTTTGAAGAATTTAACGGAAAATTAATAATTCTGGGAAGGGGTTGATCCATAACAACCAAATAAGAAGATGAAGTCGAAGAAGATAGGTGAAACGCAAGCATGCATACTTAGGGCTGTAAACGAATCGAACGAACATTAACGAGGGCTTGTTCATGTTTGTTCGCTTAAGTTAACCCAACAAACGAACGAACACGAATGGATGAACGAACGAGTTTTCTTATTCATGTTCTTTTGTTTAACAAATTATGTTGTTCATGTTCGTTCGTGAACATGCTAAACGAAGATAAACGAACAAACATAAACGAACAGAGATAAACAAACATAATTAAACATATATTAATATAAACGGACATATAATATTGTAAGATAATTAAACACAATTGAATATATATGAACATAAAATGAATAAACCTAAACGAACGTAAATGAACAACATAAACGAACGTTCACGAACATAATTAAACGAACGAGACCATTGTTCATGTTTGTTCGTTTAACTGAACGAACAATAATTCGTGTTCATGTTCGTTCATTTATTAAATAAACGAACATAAAGGAACTTATCGTCGAATAATTCACGAACGATTCGCTGAACGTTCTGTTCATTTAAAGCCCTATGTATACTTACCTTAAAAGTTGTTGCACTAGAAAATGATGTGAATGTATACAAGATAAAGATGGATCATGAAGCTTTAGTTGATATACAAGAGTTGAATACACTAAAATGGAAAAAGTCAAATCATTGATTTCTACTTTTTATGTTGTTTGTTATGTTTCTTCTTTTTTTTAATCGATTTGTTATGTTTCTAGTTATCTAGTTTAATGCATTTGGCTTAATACTACTAATTCTATTATCTTCTTATTTTGTGTTAATGAAAATTTGAAAGAAAGCTTTGGTTATCAATGATAGTTATTATCTTTGTAATATTGTAAGGTTGTTAGATGAAAATGACAAGTTTACAAATAATATCAAATGGACAAGACAAACAATCATCTCACACACACACACACACACACACACACACACACACACACACACACACACACACACACACACACACACACACATATATATATATATATATATATATATATATATATATATATATATATATATATATATATATATATATATATATATATATATATATATATATATATATATATATATATATATATATATATATATATATATATATATATATAACACAACACGGTGGTCGTGGCGGGTAAGGCACGTGCCTCGCATAGGCAAGGTTGCGGGTTCGAACCTTGCTGCGTGCATTGGGTGCTAAAGATATTAACGCCCCATTGTAGCCTCTGTGCTAGCCATGTTCGTGTGTACCCGGGGCTGCTGGTTTACCCAGTAGTCAGTTGCCATGCAGGGAGTCCTTACGGGGTGGGCTTGTGCCACGCACCAAGGTTTGCTACTGCGTCAGTGGGGCTAGTCTCTGTGCAGGTTCTTCGGAGAAGGCGAAGACTACGAAGAACTGTAGAAAAGCCAATGTACCTAGTGTAGCCTGTAGTATATTACGATTCCTCATGTAGTAGATTCATCCTTAACTTGCAATATATATATATATATATATATATATATATATATATATATATATATATATATATATATATCCAAAAGGATGTTATCCATGTATATGTTACAATGAAACCAAGCTTAAAGGTTCTTAAACAACTATATGCATTATTTAAAGACTTAGTTAGGAAAGATCTTTTCTCCCCCAACTATAAAACCCAAAGTCTAAATGGATAAGCTATTTCCCTCTTACTTTTACAACACTTAATCAACAACCTCTAAGCTTCATTCAACTCATACCTAAGATTATTCATGTTGGTTTTATGTTTATAGTCATAATAAGTTTGTAATATTACTGTATATATCAAGGTTCTTTCGGGTTATACTCAAGAGATGATTTAGCTACAAGAGATCAAAAGTAAACATGAGGGAGTAAGTTTATTAATATATCAAAGTAAATGTATATTAATTAGAAATTAGAAGTGTATAAAGGGCTTAAGTGAAAATATCAACTATTTAAAATTTAAAAGTCCTGATGCAAAATGGGATAAGATAAGCATGAATACCCATCATGATTGGTGAATTTAGGGTATTCCAAGCTATAATATCGTGCTCCCCCTCACTCTTCTCTCAACTTGTCACCTCTCTGAAACCATAGACAAAGGTTGCTTGCTCTTCAAGCAACGAGTTGTTCCACTCCATCAGATGCTGAAGCATTGTCTTAGTTGCGGTTTTATTAGGTCGATTCCTGCTACTGTGACTTAGTCATCCTACATACATCAGATTTGTAATTAAGGTATTCTTTGATCTCGTACTTTAGTTTCGTCGTTGTTAGTTCTCTTGATCTTGTGATCCGTGGTGGAATACAAATATCTATTTTGCTTCCACTGCATGTATTTGTGTTATCATCGTATTCCAACAGTGGTATCAGAGCCATTTGATCATAGTTTAGCACTGTTAGCAATTGTTTTGATCAACTAGAATATGTTAAAATTTGATTTTTTTAGAAACTCGGAAGTCTGTTCATATATTGCATCGCGATCTTCTGGATATGGCGTCGCGATCTTCTAACTGGTTGCAATTACCTGGTTTCTTCTTGTCTCGATCCTTCGGTTGTCACGACAAGATCTGATGGTAAAAGTCGTGATCCCTTGTTTCTACGTGATGCGACCATGTGTTTTATGTGTTGCATACTTTTGACAGATCAGTCCTTGAACAAGGAAATTTTAAAAAATGGTTTTAAAAGTAAATAATTAACAGAGGTTTTATGGATCAAAATAGTTCAACATAAATTAAATAGTTTAATTTAGAAATATTTCTAAACCACCTATCTATTGTGTATTAATTGCTTAAATGAGTTGGGCATGAAAGTCATTTAAACATGAATGTATACAATGTATTAATCAAAATATTTTGAAGTAGGTATTTGATATGCACTTTTAAATGTATAAAAATGTGAATTATAATTGTATAGATCCGGTAATATTTGGCCTCGACTTGACCTATGCTTGTGATATTTGAATGGTTAATTTTGGTTATTCGTTTTTTTGCGACCTGCGGGTCGTTGTGTTTTCGTTAAACGTAATATAATTTTTTTCCTTTAATTTTTATTATAATATATTAGTTAGAAAATTGTATTAGACTTTTTAATGTAACCAAAAATGCTGAAGACCACCAAAATGGGAGACAATGGAGCATGATGACAAACAAAGAGTAGCTGGTGTATCCTTGTGGTTGTTTGTCCCTAGATTTTACTGCTTTGTTCCTCATGTTGGCTCACGGGAAAACTCATAGGATTTCAAGAAAATGTTACCGCTAATATCTTGCATTTATTTTATTTGTTGCATTGTTGCTTAATTGAAATTGAAAACACAAACAATTTTAAAACTTGAGATGTCTTAATTGAACGAAACAAAATCCTATTTTATAAAAATGTAAATCTTATGTTGCCCATGTAAAACCACACAATATGCCTTCCGGCATGGGAAGTGTCATAGCCAATACGTTGGATAGGACCCAACCAAAATGATGTGATACTCGTGATAATTCATGAATCATGGGCCAAGTTTCACGTGGTTTTTTATGGTCGATTTACCATCCAAACATGTCATCCGCGACATACCTGTCTTGGGATAAGATAAACATAAAGGGATTAAACATACCATTGAAAGTCAATGAATCCCGAAAGATGTAGGAGTTTCGTAGGGACTGAAATTGGCAAAGAGCATTGCCTATCTAAATAAATTTTGGGGTTGATTACGAGATACATCTTCACCACTAGAAGCGAAATATCGATCCTATCCTTAACTAAAATTATTTTTGGATAATTAATTTTTTAAGGATTAATCAAACTAAAACTCTACTTTTCTATAGATGTGTAACACCGTGTTCCCTTTTGGTAAGTGTTATTGTGTTAATCTTAGTATAATTAAGATTAAGTATGTGGTTACATGAGTTAAGGTGGTTAGAAACCTTTTTGGAAGAGGTTTTAGCATGAAAAATGCCAAAAAGAGGTTACACGGGTCGTGTAGAGTCACACGGGTCGTGTAAAAAGGGGTTAGAAACTGATCCGAAACTCTTTCAAAACCACACGGGTCATCTAGAAATGCATTGGCGGTGGACAGCTGGTTCAAACGGGGAGTGTAAACCACATGAGTCGTGTAACGACAGTTAGCGTCGCTATCTGTGTGCTTAGTGACGCTATATGCGCAGACCCACTTTTTATATGTCAGTTTTTAGCTCATTTGGGGGAAAGATGTAATACCCGGTTTCTTACTTTCAGATTACACCATAATTTATTCAACAAAACCACTTGGGTTAAAGGTGTAATCAAAAGATAAACAACAAGTAATACAAGTAACTATCAAAAACAAGTATATTATACAAGTGTATCTCAAAACCGAGTTACAAAACCAACCAGATTCAAAGAAAGTTTTAAAAGATTACATAAGTCTTAAAGGGCAAGTCCCAGTCCCGAAATATACTACCCTTCTACAACTTTCTTTCCTCTGTCACCTGAAGTACCTACATCACAATTTAGTTTATGAGCTATAAAGCTCAATGAGAATATACTCAGGATTTGGTAATTAGACAACAATTTACTTAAACTCCATAATATTCAACTTTGACTAGTATGTAAACTCATTAATCTCATACTCATTGACTATCTCAGTCAAATAGTGTGCTCGTTCACACTATGTACTGATTTACAACAAAGTATTCTCTACTTCGTCTAACTCTTACTAATTGGTTATCTCAGCCAATTAAAAGAGAAGATAACACATTTATATTAAAGTTCAAACATATGTAATAAATAGAGTTACTCACCTGAAGTTTGGTCCGCTCGTGTTCCACCTATACCTCGGGTTTCTCCTTCCCTCTTATAAGTATCAGATGTGAATATCATCACATATTAGGTCTCAATATCATTAATTAACTCAATACCATCTACTCAAAGAATCAAGAAGCCAAATCCCGCTGTTTTACTTATTCAACCGTCCAAACATCACAATAATCACATCAAAGACTCAACGTAATATATACTAGCAACCTACTAACAACATATGAGATGAATCATAGCAGATTTTCAGATTTGAATACCTAGGATTTAAAACCCCAAAACCCGCAACCAACTAACCTCATTGATTTAAGAACCAAGAACACGTTTACGGTGTTAGATTCGACTTCCACAAGCTTTCTTACACAAATCCCCAGCTCAAATTGACCTAATTTCGCCCCTACAGCTCTGAAATCGACCTGATAAGCTTTTTCCTCGAAATGAAGGTTTGTTGTCAATTTAAACCCCACTCAGCAAGGTTAGCGGCGCTAACCTCTAAAGTTAGTGTCGCTAACTTTTAAAACTCGACCCGTGTCCGTTTACGCGACTCTTGTAATCCCACTGCATGCTCACTAAAATTTATACACGTCCCGTGTGTTTGAACACGACTCGTGTGGGTCTGATAGAGGCTAAAATCAGTTTCTAAAGGCTTTTTACACGACCCGTGTAGCCTTTTTTTGGCATTTGTAAAGCTCAAACCTCTCCCAAATGGGTTTCTAACCATTCTAACTCATATAACAACCTAGCAAATCTTAATTACACTAAGATTAACCCAAATTTCACTTACCGAAAGTATTACAGCATTACAAAGAAAAGCGTGAAAAACTCTATCAAAAGCTTAGAAAACCCCCATGAACTATAGAGATCAAATTGAAGCTTAATTTATCATGGAATTGAAGTAAGAGTTGATATCTTGCATCTAAGAGGTATGATTTCCTTATTCTAGCATCAAATTGAGTGTTTGATTAGCTTGAATGAGTTTGGTTACATGTTGGTGTTGATGATCCACCCGTAAGTATTGAGATTAAAGGATGTAATTCTTGAATTACATGTGTAGTAGGGTTGTGATTCAAACCCTAAGCATGCTAGATGTGTAATAGGGTTCGGATAATGATTTTTGATGTTGTAAGTAAATTATTATTGATTGTCGTAGGTGTACCAGAGAAGTGGACGAGCCCGTTTTGAGGCTCGGTGAATAAAGAAAGAAGGGAGGCAATAGAATGTCCACGAGAGGTGAGGACAACAATTGTAGATGAGGGTATGCAAGTTATTTCCCGGTATAACGAGTATTTAGTTCGAGCCGGTGACTAGAGAGGTGATCGGTAAACCACAACACGGTGAGGGTCGAGATGACAGCAAGATGGTTAATGCTGGTAGGAAGTAACTGACATATATTGAAGAACTTTTCAGGGTTAGTCCATGGTAGAATATGGCAAGGTAAAGTTGTTACCAATTTTCCTTAGTAAAAATTGCACCATATCGGTGGTGGCAAGAATTAGCTTAACGTTGTGAGGCAGTGTTAAGATGTTAGAGAACTGGTGGTTAGCCTTATATGCTATGTAGTTGTGCCTTTGTGGTTGAGATATTATGATTAGCAGGAAGTTTGGTTCGTTGCGAACCAGTACCATGGAATTTACGTGGCTAAATTTTAATGTGTATGAGAGAATAGTTGGACTGTTTAAGTGCAACTTGTGTAGTTGGAGAGAATGATGCAAACGCTTTGGCCGGTTAAGCCAAGGTGTTAGAGTATAGTTGTTTTACCATGTATAACTTGTTGGCAGGCTGTGATCATTCCTTGTTGGGAATGCGAACGAGAGAGAGAGAGTCAGCCGTGAGGATGTTGGGTACCGTCGCAACGGAAAGGGGCACACCAACGAACATGACCAAGAACTTCGACATACTTTCATGCAACTGTCTAGACAAGTGAGTATCGCTAAGATTGGGAAAAAGAAAACACAACAAGATAAAGTCGTTTACCCGGTTGGGCTACGTCCATTGTGAGAAACGAGAGAAACTTTCATTGATAATCTTCAATGATTTACAAGAGAAAAAACAATGACTACTAGTTATTAACACTCTTAACACATTACATTGAGTAGCCAACGAGATGTATAAATAGCACGACATGGAAGACTGAACACGCAAGTCTTGGGAGGGAAAAAGCAAAAGGACAGACTAGCCCTGCACATTATCACTTTATAGGCTGATAAATTGACAACACCATGCCCCCATGCTGCCCCTGACACAAGACATTGTTCTTAACGTGTTCCCAAGATTCATCTGACCACGATAATGACATTTACCAATTAGGATCAACTAAGGCCTCGCCTTCGGTTGAGGCACCCCATTGGTCTTCAGTTGAGATCTTCCTTTCGAACTTACCTATCCGACTGGAGCTACTGCACCTTCTATCTTACTCCACTTCGTACAAGGGTCAACTCTTCCTTCAAGAAAACCTTCTTCTTCCAGACTTGACTTTGGATAGAGGATACTGAAGATTCATCTTCTCCTGCTGCTGACGCATTCATTCGTGTAACCATAGCACGAGCTATTGATATCACGATGAACTATGATACGTATGAGACACTGATGAGAGTCATCCTCGGATATCGCCCTTCGGTCCGGATAAAGTTATCTCTTAGTCACATTGCTTTAGTCTGGTAAGACATCTGTCTCTAACTGGTTGATCTAAGACACTGATGAGGGTCACCCCCTTCTTAATCTGATCCACATTCTGGTTGATCTGACCGAGCTAAGGACTCCCACTAGAACGAAGGTCAGGAGACTTGTCTAAGATGTACACCTTAACAGCGCTGCTTCGTCTCGCCTCTATTTTCTGGTTGCTTCAGACAACTGTTCCTCTTCGGTTGTCTTGGGTCTTCCTCCGGTTCGGATTAGGCTCCACACTATCCAAACAAATCTCTCACTTGGAGACTGATCTTGCTGTCTACCAAGTTCTCTTGTCTTCTCTCTCTCTCTCTTGATCTCTGCCTTCTTCAAGAAAAGGCCATTGAGGACATTCCTTTCTCAACGTTTTCTTTGAAAGTGATGAACCTTCAAAGGGGGAAAGTGGTGGTCTTTCTGTCTGATGAACTTATCCAAGGACATTTCAGGATATGCTTTGACTGAAATTCCTTTAGACGTCTGAAGCTCATGTTATTGACTACTTACTTCCACGGAATCAGTTAAGCTGTGCAGAGTTTACTCCTGAATGTTCTGGACTACAACGTCTAAGCTCGTTGATAATATGTATGTTGGATCCATCCTCCAACATAGCATCAACCGTACAACTGAGGATAGTGAACGAGGTGTTCTGAACTTCCTAGAGCAGCAATGAGAACACTCGTTTCTGGGCTCCTATTCTTCCTCGTTATCCATACAGGCTTCCTCCAGTAAATGCCTGGTTTTCCATCAGCAACTGGAAACTCCGACTGGTATAGCAGTGGGAAGACATTCGGTCTGATTGTGTACAAGAATGCGAGGCTTCACATCTGACTATCATGGATCTTCTTTTGGTTGGTCAAAGTACCTAGAACCTTGGATGCTTATCTTTATCACAGTGATGAGAAGGATCTTAATCAACTCCACTCTCACTATTTAGGATATTTCGCACCCTTTCTTGTACTTCTTATTTTCGACAATCTCTGGCGCATGAACAATCTTCGTCTCTGAAGTGCCACTTCTGCTGATTTTACTTGATAGAGAACCAAGTCTCATTCCTGTCAAGATGAGCATATCTCGTTTTTCTAGCCATATTCCACTGTATGGAATCTCCATCCTAATGGCTCCAGACGAGGTGTCTGATACTCCCCTTCGGTTAGCAGTTGTACTTTGCCAACTAGGGTATCGCATCATGAGTGTTTATCAGACAAATCACCTTCCATGGCAGTAAATGTTGACACCGTGATGTCACCAGAACTTCTAATGCTCATACTGCCTTCGACTCTCCTACCACATGGGCTAGTGAAGCGCAATGAATTCATCTAAGGAGATATGTCCTTTATCAGGATGGACTTCTGTTCAGTCATTGTCCCTTTGCTGATTCTGACAACTGCGACTCATCCATGGACCCTTAGATGTGCAAGGGATACTTCTCCACCTTGCGGCTTTCGTTAACACAGCCAACAAGCCAACTGAAGGCTCGAGGTGCCTGAGTGAAGATCTGCACATCTTCTTGTGATTATACTTCCCATTCGGTTGGTTCTTCGGTCAAGATTGACTTCGGATCTAAAGTCTTTGGCCTGGAAGTTATTGGATCTGGGTATCTGTGCTTACACTCTGCCTCTTCTTTTGGCTTCGGGCATTAACTTCGGTCAGAGACCGTCACCTCGGTAGGGACTGATGTTCTGACTTCTGACGCGAGTGCTGACTTTCGGTACTTCAGTGGGTTTCTCCAACTTTTGCTTCCGGAAGAGTGACAGAGGTGCCTGGACTAGGCCTATTGATGTAGCAGAAGAACCTTGTCCAACCTGAGACGTCGGATGCCCGTTATTCGTGTTACCTCTTCCAGACAGCCGGTGGAACCTGGGTTCGAAAAACTCGGCTCCACAACGGATCCGATTTAATTGTTTCATGGAAGGAGACATCTTCTTCTAGGTGGCTTCACAGTTACTATAGCGCAAGCCTTAGCTGTCATGTGATGATGCCACCATCATCTTTGGCCTCACTTTCCAAATATATCATCGCTCCTCCGGATGTAGTCAATATCTCATTCTTATCGTTGATGCCTGTAACTTCTACTCCCATATCTCTCCATCTGTTCCCGGTTGGAAACTGAAGCACAGGTCACTGTAATGACAGTTCTCTCTCCATAGGTGTGACAATTGTAAATTTTGGTCAACAAAAGTCAACTGTAGTCAACCTGAGACGTCGGATGCCCGTTATTCGTGTTACCTCTTCCAGACAGCCGGTGGAACCTGGGTTCGAAAAACTCGGCTCCACAACGGATCCGATTTAATTGTCTCATGGAAGGAGACATCTTCTTCTAGGTGGCTTCACAGTTACTATAGCGCAAGCCTTAGCTGTCATGTGATGATGCCACCATCATCTTTGGCCTCACTTTCCAAATATATCATCGCTCCTCCGGATGTAGTCAATATCTCATTCTTATCGTTGATGCCTGTAACTTCTACTCCCATATCTCTCCATCTGTTCCCGGTTGGAAACTGAAGCACAGGTCACTGTAATGACAGTTCTCTCTCCATAGGTGTGACAATTGTAAATTTTGGTCAACAAAAGTCAACTGTAGTCAAACGAAACGTACGTTAATCTATATGTTGAAAATTTATTTTCCATAACTTTTGCAGTGAATTATTAATATTATAGTATTACGTATGCTAAATCAAACAATTATCGATTAAAAAAAATCG